>OX596011.1:35671588-35824594 GCA_951394025.1 Heteromyza rotundicornis | reverse complement strand
GTCTTGAGACCACATTTTTTTATGTTCGAGGTACTTCTTTCTACTGGGTGGGGGTATTTCAGCTTCGGTAGCCGAAGAAAGTCCACTCTCTAGTTAAGTAATCAAGACTGAAAAAGTAAATTTTCTTCTGAAATAATTCAAATTTTTTTTCTTAAGGAAAAAGTTTTGGGCACAAACAATTTTATTGGAATTATTGTTTGTTCTGTATTATTCAAAATATTCCATAATTTTTTTAATATATTAAAAAATTGTATGTTTTGAGTTTTTCAACTCACTTTTTCTCATTTCTGGGTGGTCAAAATGTTGTCAAAAACTACTTTTCTTCTAACATGTATTGTATTTAACTTTTTTTATGAACTAATTTATTTAAAAACTAATCCCGGAAGTCCCGGGATTTTGGAAAAAATATCCCGGGATTTTCGCGACTAAAAATGGACCGGGATCCCGAGATCGAAAGCCCTAATATATATTTATATATATATAGATATCCTCAAATCTGCGGCGAGCTTTTTCATACACTTCCACATAAGCTAGAGAGCTGACAATGCATTCTATTAAATGTTGGGGTCCATCAGAGGCGTAGGGGGCCGTGGGGGGACGCAAACCCCTTTTACTTAAACATGCCATAACTTCCGATTCCTTCAGGCTACAATGATGAAGGTAGGTGGGTTCTTATTGACAAAATGAAATTGTATACCCTTTGTAAAGGTCTTTTTTTTAAAAAGGGGAAAATAAAATAAGAGTAAAAACTATTTTTTTAAAATAAAACCCTTTTTGGCGACTTAAAAATCTGCAATGATATTAGGCGTAAAGTGGCCAAAAACCCTTAATTTTAAATCGAAATTGCGGAAAATAATTTAAAGGAAATTTATTTTCTGCTTTTTAGTCGGTTAAAGGGTTATATTTTAAAAAACTTGTTTTTTACTCTTTTCTTATTTTTATTTTCCTTTTTTTTTTTTTTTTTAAATTTTTTTCTTCCCCCCTTTTTCTTCTTTTTCCCCCCTTTTTTACTCTTTTTCCCAAATGCGAACCTAAGTACAAAATTTCAGCCTTGTAGCTTGCAAAAAACGAGAGTTAGAACTTTAAATTGGCTCCATCCCGCTCCGCTTTGCCCCCACATCCCCCCTTCCAAGGGGTACAAAATTTCATTTTGTCAATAAGAACTCACCTACCAAATTTCATCAATGTAGCTTGAAGGTATTGGAAGTTATGCCATGTTTAAAAAAAAAGGTTTGAGTCCTCACACGGCCCCCTACGCCTCTGATGGACCCCAAAATTTAATAGAATGCATTGTCACCGGATCAGTGTTCCAAATTTCAGTTCTCTAGCTCATGTGGAAGTGTATGAAAAAGCTCGCCGCAGATTTGAGGATATATATTTATATATATATATAGTCCGCCCAAAGCAAGTTAATATAAGGTTATAAAAAACACTTGTATTTAATAAAAGTTAATTACCAAGACTATGTGATAAAAATATTCGTTCCTGTTTTTGAATGTTTTAAATGGATCTTCCAGAGAATTTCATTTGGCCTTGCGATCAGTGGCCGGAATTCGGTACACTTACGTTACACTGAGTAAATTGAGATTCAAAATAAATTAATGTTTTCAAAAAATGTTACTATAATTACCTTACAATTAAAAGTTATGGTATTTTTTCGAAGTATTAAAAAACAACAATAAAAAGAAAAGATTTGATCTTTTCTTTCCTGATTTTATTATTGACTCATATTTTTTACGATCGGTAGTGTAGATGTGAAAACACTAGAGGAAATAATCGCACGCGTGTCGTTCGCATGGCTGACACTGCTTTACATCCAATCGTAAAAAGTTTACATGTTTTTTAAAGGTATGGTTTTCCTCTATCAAATGCATATTTAAATTTTGGGAACTCTTATGTGCAAGTTAATACCCTACTATACCGTAAAACGGTACTCCACTTTAGCTAAATTCATCCATAGTGGAGTCAGCGAATTACAATATACATAAAGAATCTACATAGAATGTTTTGGAAAATCCATATTAATAAAGAAATAAGGAGATGCTTCCAGAAACCTTGAATTTCACAACGATGCTTCTCCATTTCATCATCTTCTTTGTCTTTGGTGAAGAATATAAAAATTGCTGTTGTAAGCAACTTAATACTTATAAATACCACTGTAGCTAGAAGATAAGGTTTAGTCGTTAGCAGATTATAATACTGAGTTTTCGTAAAATATTGTTTGTATTAATCGAATTAAATCGGCTTTTTTTAAAAACTGACGCTCCATACATTTCATCGCTTTTTTTATTCAGAACGAATGAAAATTTAAAATAGTAATGAAAAATCTTTGGAAGTTTACTTTTGCAAATCTTAGCTGATTGATATCATATTAACAATAAGGCGATTCATTTAAAGTGGGAAACCTCTCGGAATTCGTGTTGTTGTGTAGATGTGCACACCGAACCAAAAAAATGCAAAAATACCATCAAATCTTCAAATTTCTCTGACAAAATGTGGCCGATAGTGATACATATCCAATTTGATGTTACTGCTATCATTTATATGAAAAAGTGGGGAATGATGCGATACCAACTTAATTTTGATAAGGATTAAACGTAAATGTACATGAAAAAACGTTAAAAAAAATAAATCGCTCAAAAAAAAAATTACGAGAAAGGAGAAAAAGAAAATGAGAAATGTATTCGTTTTAGAAACGACAAAAACGAACACAAAAAAATTAGATATGTTTAAATTTATGTATGATGTCAATCAGGGCCGTGGGATCACATTTTGGCGCCCGAAGCAAAGCTGATTTGTCAGCCTTTTTTTGTAACGTCTTACAAATTAAATTTATAGGAATCAGTGTTTAATGTTTAAAGTTGATCTTATATAATTGAGCCACGCTGAACACGATGTTA
The DNA here is from genome assembly GCA_951394025.1 of Heteromyza rotundicornis. Taxonomy (NCBI): domain Eukaryota; kingdom Metazoa; phylum Arthropoda; class Insecta; order Diptera; family Heleomyzidae; genus Heteromyza; species Heteromyza rotundicornis. The sequence goes on along the minus strand of OX596011.1, from coordinate 35,821,694 downwards.
TCCTCAGTTTTTTTTTCAAGCAAGTATTATTTTATTTATTTTGAAGTGCCTCCTAACAAACCTTAAAGTGAAAAAAATGTTCCAAAAAGTTATTTTCAAATATTTTTAATGATTTTTTAATATTTGCAAAATTGTATATTTTAACAGATTTTCGTTCATTTTGTTCATACAAAATTTCACAAAAGGTAACAAAAATATACAATTTTGTAATATTCAATCATAAAAAATATTTGGAAAGAACTTTTTGCAATCACTATTAGGTTTGTTAAGAGGAAAAAACTGTGGATGCTATCGTGTTCAGCGCGGCTTAATTATATAAGAGCAACAAGCAAATCTCTGGAGCCCTTTTGGCTGTTCTTCAATGTAATTATTAAAACAAAAGATAATTTCATCAAATGAAACTTTTTATCAAAAAAAAAAATTTAAAGTATTTATCACAAAAGTGGCAAATATAACACATTAAGTAATAACTTATAAGATTTACGTATCTTGACGAACCTTATTTCTGGCGAATTCTCGAATTTAAGTTCTTGCACATTTCACTTTCTATTGAGAACATTGCCAGGCCTGACAATCTATCTTGTTACTGGTAGAGTTAGAAGGATACGAAGAGCAATAGACACGATAAAACTCCTGTGCCGTTTAACAAAAACGTCGTTTAGATGTAAGCCGTTATTTTATTTTACATAAAAACTAGAGACCGACCGATATCGTTTTTTTTAATTTCGGCCGAAACCGAAATGGCCGAAATTTTTTACTTTTTTTTCGGCCGAAACCGAAATGGCCGAATTTTTATTTTTTTAATTTTGGCCGAAACCGAAGAAGAAACCGAAAAAATAAAAGAAAAAATTGTGAATTTAAATGTAATAAAGTTGTACATAATTAATCTGAAATCAGTCATTTTAAGTTCAGATCATGAATTAGATGAATTTAGAAGCAAACTATCAAATGGGTGGAAATCAATTGAAGGGGCGGGGTTCTCACTTTTTGCTACGGCGAGAGTTGTAGATATTCGATTTTAGGGGAGTAGATTTCAAGAAGGGGAGTAGATTTAGAAAAACTATATAACATATGTAACAAAAAAAGCTTTGCTGAAATGCCGCCCAAGTGAATGTGGTGCCCGGGGCGAGTAGTGCCTCGGCCACCCCCTTTTCACGACACTGATATCAATATTGATATAATTGTTATGCCTGAAAATCTCGAAAAAGAAAAGAAAATAGATACCAAAATTTACGCCCTTCAATTATTTTGGAAATTTAATAGAATTTACAGAACTTGAATTCACTGCATCGAATAACTAAATAATCACTTTCACATGCATAATTTATCTTAGTGATCATATATTTTCATTCATAAACACATTTAGGGAATTCACCAGGTCTCATATTGTCGTATTGTCGTGTTTGGAAAAAATACAATGGTTGTGAGCACACCCATTGCAGAAAAAAATCTAGTACTGTCATTTCAGAGAGGGAAAAATTATATTGCAAATGTTCAACCTAACCTAAATTCGCTCGCCACGGGATGCGTGCCACCATTCGCGTTGTATACATTTTTAGTAGTCCCTAAAAGAAATTTTAACAATTTCCTCCAATTACTTTTCAAATAAGAAGATAAATCAATACGAGAGTCATAGAAACACAGGTTGCAAAGTTGTATTATCGTTTGGAAAACAGCAACAACATTTTCACAACTATCGTATTTATTCGTATTTTTACAATACAACAATACAACCTACCAACAATACGAGACCCTTGTCAATTCCCTAATTATTTTCATCACAAAATTTTTTTTTTACATTTTTTATATTTGTGTAATTGTTTTGGCACAGAAAAATTGTCCGAGTCCTTAGACGTCTAAAAGTATTCAACGCCCGTTTTTTATGGTGGTACGGCTTCGGTCGTTTGTGGGAGTATGTGAATTCTTATCATTATTTCCTATAAAATTACGGGAGTGTAAAACGTGATACCATCAATTTATTGTTTTTCATACCAATTTAAAAAAAATAGTCTCAATATAATATGAAAAATGAATGGAATGATAAAATTCTCATCAAATTAACAAATTTTCACATGAAATTAAAATTGAAAGGAAGCCAATTTCAATTTTACATGATTTTTATACCCCCACACTCACTGTGGCAGGGTATAATCACTTCGACACAACGTTTGTAACGCCCATAAGGAGGCGTGTCCGGTGTGGAAAAGTATATATATTCTTGATCAGCATTACCTCCTGAGTCGATTTAGCGATGTCAGTCCGTCTGTCTACACGATTGCGTGATATTTTTCAAATATCAGCCAAATCGGACAAAAACTAAGGTGGGCTCCCTTATAAAAAAAAAAATAGTTTTTTATACCCATATAAAAAAAAATTAGTTTTTTATACCCTACACCTCATGAGGTATGGGTATATTCACTTTGGTCTGATGTTTGTAACACCAAGAAGGAGAAGTGTCCGGTATGGAAAAGTATATATATTCTTGATCAGCGTCACCTCCTGAGTTGATTTAGCCCTATCCGTCTGTCCGTCCTCTTTTCTTGTAAACACGATTGCAGGAGCTAGAAGAAAGCTAGGGATCCCAAATTTTGTATTTATCCTTCTTAGGCCCTAGAAGGTGTTGGTATTGAAAATGGGCGGAATCGGTTGACTGCCACGCCTACCTCCCTGTCTGTTCGTCTATCCGTCCTATTTTCTTGTAAACACGATTGCAGGAGCTAGAAGAAAGCTAGGGATCCCAAATTTTGGATTTATGCTTTTTGGGCCCTAGAAGGAGTTGGTATTGAAAATGGGCGGAATCGGTCGACTGCCACGCCTACCACCCATATAAGTAAAAATCGTGTTTTTACCGAAATTTTAAGATTTCATCAAAATAGTATAAAATTTTGTATTGTAGGGTTTTCGGGGTCGCTGATTTCGAATTTGATGTCGGAATTAAAAAATTCAAGATGGCGGAACCAATATGGCTGCCGAAATTTCAAGATTTCATCAAAACAGTATGAAATTTTGTATAGTGGGGTTTTCGGGGTCGCTGATGTCGGAATTAAAAATTTCAAGATGGCGGAACCAATATGGCTGACGAAAATTTAAGATTTCATCAAAACAGTATGAAATTTTGTATAGTGGGGTTTTCGGGGTCGCTGATTTCGAATTTGATGTCGGAATTTAAAAATTCAAAAGAAAATCGTGTTTTTACCGTAATTTTAAGATTTCATCAAAACAGTATGAAATTTTATATAGGAGGGGTTTTGGTGTCGCTGATTTCGAATTTGATGTCGCATTTTCAAAATTCGAGATGGCGGATCCAATATGGCCCAGTAGGTGTAGGGTATATATAAGTCGGCTTGCCCGACTGAAACTTACTCACTTGTTTTATCAAGAAATATATCATATTTCAAAAATATTATTTGTTTTAAAATATAAATTCATTGTAAAAACCTTTACTTGAAAATGCTTTCAGATAATTTATTTCTATACACTTTTTATAACAACCCTGGCTCGTTCTACATCAACGCCGCAAAATAAAACTACGCGGCGCAGGGAAGGAGAAATATTTTGTTCTATTACATATTTTGTTCTATTACAGTGTTCTCCAAAATCGTTCCAGAGCTTTAAAGCTTTGGCATTTTACAACAGCTATCGCTCGTACCGATAAAAAAAGGAGCTTTACTCGCGAGTATAGGGCTGGCGAACACTGTTCTATTACATTTTCCATCCTTTCGTTTCGTACATAATGATTTTTTTTGGCAACTTTTGATTTTATTTTGGTTTTACTGTATTTTGAAGAACAAAATGGATATTCGCAAATTATTTGCAAAGCAGCTAAAAAGAAAAATTGACGAAGGTTTGAATAAATAATGCAAAAAGAACAAGCCATTCAGTGCCTCCAACTATTATGGCGCCTGAAACTATTGTGGCGGGTACGGCCCAAAATATCACTTCCAAGAGTCCGAAAAATTCTTAAACATGGGGTAAATCTACTGCCCCATGTCCATATATCCACATATGCGACAAAACTTCCCGATCGCAATGTAATCGAAGCATTTGATAAAATATGGTCTCCCGACTCAAAGTTTATATTTGAAGCTTCAGAGATTAGAAACTTGAAGTTTCAATTATCTTGGGTTAAATCGTTTTAATTGGCTGGCTTATTCCAAAGAAGCACAAGGAGTATTTTGCAAAGTTTGTATTTTTTTTTAAAATAAAGTGGGAGGAGTTGTACACTAGAATCATGGGCTTTTTGTTACAAAACCATTTGCAAAGTGAAAGAACGCTATTGAAAATGTCCAGAAACATAGCGCCAAGAACTATCATTGTAATGCAGTAGTTCAAATGGAATTACGCCGTTTAGTTGAAAAGGGAGCAGCATTGCCAGTAAACTTGCAAATAAAGAAACAAAACAAAAAAAATATAGAAGAAAACAAAAAGAAACTGATACCCATCATTGAGACTATTCTCTTATGCGGTAAGCAGGGTTTAGCATTGCGTGGTAATTCACACTACAGCGATATAAAGGAGCAACCTTTAGCCATTGAGGGAAACTTCAGGACACTTTTAAGGTACAGATCTAAGGTGGACAGTGATTTAAGCGCTCATCTTGCCTCATTTTAAAAAAATGCTAAGTATTTGAGTCATCAGATACAGAATGAAATAATTGACTGTGCTCACACATTAATCTTCCGAAAAATCATTGAAGCAGTAAACTTTTCGGGCACGTTTTCACTTTTGGCCGACGAATCCGCGGATATATCAGGAATTGAACAAATGACAGTCTGTTTGCGCTACTTTAATGATGCAATCAAAACTTTACATGAAGACTTCTTTGAATTTGTTGCAATGAACGACTGTTCGGGCGAAATCATAGCGAAATCATTGCTTAATTGTTTACGGACAAATGACATTAAATGTGAATATCTAGTAGGCCAGGGCTACGATGGTGCTCGCGCTATGAGTGGAGAGTTCCGAGGCGCACAATCGTATATTCAAAAAGAGTACAACATGGCCTTGTGCGTGCATTCCGTCGCACATAGCTTAAATCTGGTTGTGTCGAAAACTTGCGAAATTCCTTCAATTAGAAACTGTATAGGCACAATAGAAGCAGTTTACGTATTTTTTAATATCCCTCTAAGAGAAAAGTAGAATTGGAAAAGCATATTTACAATTATACTTTTAAGTAAACCATGATGCAATATTACTAGGTGATATCAGTAGGGAGAGCCGTTGAAATTTGAATATGTGCTGCCACTACCTGGTATTATTTCATCTTGTAACTACACAAATATATTTCAGTTTTGAGTAGTTATATTCAATACTTTTGTAAGGAGGAAATAAAACAAGAGCTACTCGACTGAAGATGTTGTGTCAAACTAGGTGGGTGAAAAACACGAAGCGCCTTAGATGAAATAAAATCTTGGTTAGATTCAAAAACCTCCAGCGGTGCTGATTGTTTAAGCAAGTCGATTCTAACATCAGAATTTCAAGTATGTTATTTATACTCTCAATCTTTTACCAACTTATGCACACAAATATATTTTATATATTTTCCATGCCTGGTTTCAGATTTACAGTACAGTATTAATTTCAATTCATAGCATCATTGTTCCTTTAAGTAAATCTCTTCAAACTGTGAATATTGATCTGGTTCATCCAGTTGACTTAGCCAATTGTGCACATTCTAAATTGCAAAAAATTCGTCAGCCTGCAAAATCACATTTTAAAACAATTTTTGTGGCAGTGGAAAATGTTTGCAAACAATATGAAATTCAAATAAAAAAAACCCAAGGTCCGAGAATGCCGAGATATCGTTGATTTAGAAACACCTGAGGACTACTGGCGTATTACAGTTTTTCTGCCATATATAGATATATTTTTAGTCCGATTGGAAGAACGTTTTGTTAAGCATGAAAATATTTTAAAAAGTTTCCACATAATGGTTCCAGATGAAAAGGAACTTAATCATGAACAAGTTGCATCTGCGGCACACAACTTGTACAACATGTACGAATCAATATTGGAATGTTCCGATGTAGCTTTAGTTGGAAATATAGAACTGTGGCGAAGATTTGTGGAGCAAAATGAATCTTTTCGGCCGCCCTGACAGAGTGTAACAGTCGAGCTGGTCGAAAAGGTAGTAATCGATTGGGGTATAAAGAAAGTGCTATGTGCACTTTTTGCAAATTCGCCACCCACTTCATTTTAAAAATCAGGCATCTTTTTTAATGATACTAACTTGTCAGAGTTTGTCTTGAATGACTCATATTTGCTGTTCGAATTCTGAAGAAGATGTCATCCCACAGTAAAAATTAAGTCATTTATTTAGTAAAAAATTCAGATTTTTATTGAGTTTTTCATAATTTATGTATTAATTATGGGTTTAATTATGGGTTAAAATTTTGGAAAAGGGAGTACAACAACTAAGCAAAAACTCAGTCTGGCAGAGTGTACAGCTGTTTCGGATCCAGCCACGGATCCTCGTCAGCACTCCTTATGCATCTTATTTAATCCAAGCGACGCTTTTTATTAGTACAACGTTTGCGGCAACTCTTTCGAAGTGAAGTTTAATTTTATTATTAATCTCTGTTTTTATAAATAATAACAAAATCCATAGTGCGATACGGAAAACAATACATGTGCTAAAAAGCACATTTTCTCCTGATTCGCGAGAGCATGAAGTGCAGTGAAGTGAACAATTATTTATAACTTGATAATTACTTTGGAAATTGAGACTCCATTATCAAATAAAAATAACGAAAGTGACGTTTACATTTCCCTCAAAAAAATTTAAGAAAATCCCAAAAAGCTTTTGTATCGAGCAGTCTATCATAGACGCAAACCAGCCGACTCAATTAAATTTCCCTCGAAAGGTCCCAAACAATTGCATCGATCAGTGTGGACACAAACCGCTAATATTATCGTGGACACCACCCTGTGTTTTGGGTAGGGTGACCAGAAGAGCACAATCAGTACCAGTGTGAACGCCCTGGTATATTTTACAATTCCTCGTCATGCAACGAACCCCTCCGCAGTCAGTGAACGAGATGATACCGCTTACCAGCAGCTGCAACCAGTACAACAACAACAACTGCAATCGCAAATGACGCACCAACTGCAGCCAAAACAACAGCAGTCACAACTTCTGCAACAACAGCTTCCACAGCAAGACGTTGCGCAGCAGCAGCTTCCGCAACAACAACAACAGCAAACTCAACGGCATACTGAAATTTCACCACCGGATCTGCAGAGGAGTTCCCAGAGTGATATTTCACACAGAAACTCAGGTAACTCTGTATCGTCAATTTCTCATATTGATACTCGTAGCAAATATGTCCAAATCCCCCTATGCTTTACTCCCGTTCCTGATACAAGTGAGACAAATAGCGGTTCTTATAATATCGCTAATCGCATAAAAAAAGTCGCTACCCGCTCCAATTTTTTAGGTCAAACCAGCAAAATGCCGACAGTGCAGACAGGAATTAACATTTACTTCCCAAAGTGAGGGCTCTCGTCCCCCACTAACGGTGACGAGAGCAAAACCGATTTTTCATTCTTGCTGAAGAAATCAATTCGGATCCCAAACCGAAATCGCAAAAACCCCCACCTATCTATCTGCGTGAGCGAAACTCTATTTCGCTCATCAAAGAACTAACCCAAAATATTGGTCCTAATAATTTCCACGTGATTTCTATCCTCAGGGGACTAACGAAACAAAAATCCAAATTTACAGCGAGCCCAACTATAGAAAAATGGTCAAACTCTTTGATATTCTCAAAAAAAGCTACTACACCAGCTCAAAAGTTCTAAAGGCCTCTCAGTTGTACTGAAAGGTATCGAGCCTTTCGTAGAATGCGACGAAATTAAAACTGCACTAGGCAATGAGGGCTTCCAAATAAAGTCCGTATTCAATATTCAAAATAAAAAAAAAATTCCACAACCTCTTTTCCGTGTGGAACTAGAGTTCGACCCGAAAATGCTCAAAAAAGGTGAACCCCGCCCGATATACTCGTTCAGATATCTGCTACATCGCAAAATCACAATTGAAGTGCCTCACAAGCGCAGTGTTCCGATTGAGTGTCATAACTGCCAAGAATACGGCCACACAAAGTCTTACTGCACTATTCCCAACGTGTGCGTTATTTGTGGTGACCTACACGAAACAGGTTTATGCACAAAAACAAAAGAGGATTCCACTATTAAAAAATGTAGTAATTGCGGTGGCAATCACACTGCTAACTATAGAGGCTGCGCAGTCTATCAAAGCTACATAAAAAAGACGGAAAATGCAACTCAAAAACATGAAACTAGGAAAACCCAAAAATTTCCTCCGTTATACGCTGTCCAAACTCTAGCAAACCCCCTTATAAAACAAGGCGTTTCCTACGCCAGCGCCTTAAAAAGCAGTGACTCTGTTCCTGTGCAACCTGCTCCTCTAAGCAGTAGTTTTGAACAAACCCTACAAATGTTCATACAAAATATGTCTCAATTTATGTCCAGTATGCAAAATATGATGCAAGAAATGATTAAAAATCAAAGTCTTTTACTACAACATCTCATGTCCAAACCATGAATAGTTTAAAAATATCATTCTGGAATGCAAACGGCCTGTGTCTTCACAAACTAGAACTTCTCTAGTTCTTGAAAGAGTCCAGCATAGACGTTATGCTAATCTCTGAAACTCACTTCACTGAAAAACACTTTTTCAATCTCCCAGGATATAGACTCTATGACACAAAGCATCCAAGCGGAAACGCTAGAGGTGGTTCCGCTATTCTCATAAAAAGCCGGATAAAGCATTATACTCTCCAGAATTATTGCACAGAATATATTCAAGCAACAAGTATTTCTCTCGATGAATACTTAAAAGGCCTTACATTAACAGCTATATACTGCCCGCCCAGACACAAATAACTGAGCAACAATTCCAGACTTTTTTCCGTTCTCTTGGACAAAAGTTTCTCGTTGCCGGCGACTTCAACGCCAAACATACATATTGGGGCTCTCGCCTAATATCACCAAAGGGCAGGCTCCTGTTGAACACCATCAACAGACTTGGCCTTGACGTAGTCTCCTCTGGCACGCCAACTTATTGGTCAACTGACAATCTATTCTACTGCTATATATTCTCTATACTGCAGATATGCCCAAAAGCGATAGAACTCTTATATCGAACTCTTTTGCCGACACACTGCTATCTCGTGATCTCACTCAAACCCAGACATGGCAACTCTTTACGTGCAGAAACACTTGGATACTCTAAGTAATTGGCTATCACGATGGAAAACCAAAGTCAACGAATTCAAAAGCTGTCACTTAACCTTCACCCTAAGTAGGGGCACGTAACCTGCTCTGAAGATAAACGGCCAAGTTGTCCCTGAAATTTTCGAAACAAAGTATCTTGGAATGCACCTCGATCGTCGACTCACGTGGCATAAGCACATTCAATCCTAATCACCCAGATTAAACTAAAACAGTTGGAACTAAATTGGCTAATCTCAAAGGCATCTAAGCTAAATCTCACATACAAAGTCCAAATATACAAAAGTATAATAAAACCCATATGGACATATGGAATTGAGCTCTGGGGAACGTGGAAAAACTCCAGAGAGTCCAATCTAAAATCCTGAGACAAATAGCCAGAGCCCCTTGGCATATTAAAAATACTAACACCCACAGAGACCTGAATATACTGGAAGTCAAAGACGAAATCCCGAAATTTACCACGAAGTACAAGCAGAAGCTCATGTTTCACCCTAACATTCTAGCTAGAAAACTGCTAAGACCGTTGAATCCCTCACGTCTTAAGCGAAACTAATTTATTCCCCTATATTAGCTACGAAAACACATCATGCCCAACTCAATGGACAAAGGGCAAAACTCAATTTATAAATAGAATTAAGTGAAATTTTTTATTGAAAACCCATTTGAATTATTATTGTTAGATCTAAAAAAACCTTTTTAGATGATTCAATAAACATCATAAAAAAAATTTAAAAAAACAAGAGAATTGCTTCTCATTTGCATCACGCGCCAACTCACTGAAGGAGCGAATGGAAAAATGCATCAAACTGAATTTTTACTTGTTGTTGTATAGCAACAGCTGTACACTCTGCCAGACTGAGTTTTTGCTTAGTTGTTGTACTCCCTTTTCCACAATTAAAATTTTTTGCAAAATGAGCTAAAACCCATAATTAATACATAAATTATGAAAAACTCAATAAAAATCTGAATCCAGTTCTCACCTAGACATTCACCAGCACTATTCCAGTGCTCTCCACCTACCGAGGTACTAGACAATCACCAGCACTATTCCAATTCTCACCACCTACCGTTGTACTAGACATCTTTGCATTTATCATTTAACTTTACATTTAACTTTACAATAAAATCAGCGAGAGTCTCCGAAGAATCATAATTTGCAATGAAAACGTTCTTAAAGTCCTTCCCCGGAAAACAAACTTGCGAAAGCCATGATGAGGCTGATCCTTTCAATGCGTTGCTGAGAGTCATCATACATGTAGCCTCTTACATATTATGATCTGCCAAACTCATCTCTGCCTACGAAAGCCAAGCGCGCACATTAACAGCCGTGCTATCAGGAACAAATTCAGGCAACACAGCTTGCAACAAAGCAAGAAAATTTTCGTTTTGTCACTTTCACCAGATTTTGCGTTTCTTCCCGAAAGATGTCCGGATTCATATCCCACTTCTGATGTCGGAGTTTGTCTTGAATGGCTCATGCTGTTCGAATTCTGAAGAAGATGTCTTGCTACTCAATTCCAAATTAATAATGCTTCGATTTCCGTTCAAGACAAGAAAAGAGCTCGCAGCAATCCCACAGTAAAAATTATATAATTTCACTTGAATAACAACATATTACGACAAACTTATGTTTTCAGGTTTTTGTGAAAACAAAAATTTTTATAATTAATAAAAAAAGAGTAAAAAACAAGTATTTTTAAATATAACCCTTTAACCGACTAAAAAGCAGAAAATAAATTTTCTTTAAATTAATTTCCGCAATTTCGATTTAAAATTAAGGATTTTTGGCTACTGTCTTCCTAATATCATTGCAGATTTTAAAGTCGCCAAAAACTTTGAAATCGATTTTTATGATCTTGGGTGTTTTATAAAGAAAAATATGTGCTCTACAAAACACCCGAACATTATTTTTTCTTAACTCTTTTAGTTTCTGAGATAAATACAAAAAGTTAAAAAATTTGTATTGTACACCGAGAGAAAAAAAACAGTAAAATCAACGAAAAAGTAGGTCAATTTAACAGTTTTCGCGGTTAAAAACCATCCGATAGTCTAAACTGGTAAATTGACAGTTGCAGCGCTGTTGATAACCGTAGCCTAGTGGGAATATGTCCGACTGCCACCTGGGAAGCCTGGGTTCGAATCCCGGGACGACCGTCGCTATTTTTTTTTTAATTTAAAAAAAAGAAGAATTTTTTTTGTAATTTTTATTTTTGTTTTCTAATTTTGGTATTATGTTCCATAACTTTTTTTCTTTTATGAACAATTCATCTCAACTCCAAACTTCATCTATAAAAGATTTAACTAAGTAACAAATATCGTATTATAATCGCCCTGGACAAGGTTTGAACCTGCGACCTTCTGGTTGATAGACCGACATGGCAATAAATGAATAACTTAAATGTGCTACGCAAGATCTGTTCTCTACTATCAGAGTAACCAGAGTTGCCATATGAAGGGACTTTCATTTTTTTTTCGGGGAATATGCTATCAAAAGATGAAACGGGCAAGGAATTCATGATAATGTGAGAAAACTTTAATAAATACGTACATAAGTCAAAACCAGGGATAGTTTAGTTGTAGTTGAACATAAAGGAGACAAACTTGCCATAAACATGGCAACACTGTGTGAACTAAAAGAACAGTAACCTTTTAACAGCCACTGATATACGATTATCCTATCTGTTAAACTCACTGTTACACTCTCTGCGGTTCATAACATAATTTTGATGGTTGTCAAATCTGTTGACATTTGGACTAGTTAGTTGAAAGGCCATGTTAGTACCCAGGGACTCCTGGGTTCAAATCTCGTTGGCTGCAACATTTTTTATTTTTTCAATAGAAAAATAGATTGACAGATTTTTTTAACAGTTCAAGAAGTTGAAAAAAGGTTTAATTCAACAGTACAACTGTTAAATCAAACAAAATTACTTTAAAACAACAGTTATTCTGTTAAAAACCGAATAACAGTGCCCGACTGTCATTTCCACTGCTGTCTTTTTTCTCGGTGTATAATGTTGTTGATAACTATATATGCACTGAAAGAAAATACATCTTTTAAAATTAAGCATTTTTTTCAATTTGCATTTTAAAACATAGTTTTTTCTGCAGTACATTTATGTTTTCATTTTCAAAACAAATGCTTTCAATTTAATCGTCTTGCTCTATCGTTTGTCGTTTGAAATTGATAATAATGTTGTTCTTTTCTGTTTAAAAAAATCAAAGCATAGTTTTAGGGAGTTTTTTTTTTTAAATTCGAAGTATGCTTTTACTACAAAAAATGTATATATAATGCATTTAGACTCTGTTAAATAATGTTAACAGCAACTTAAATCAATTAAGCGTTGAAAAGTTAACTTCGTTAAAAGTTAAATTAAATAGTTAAATTCTCTATAGAAAATTTTTTTAACTATATACAATTGAATGCCTGCACTCACAGACCCTTTGTTCGATCGATTTCAGCTCTCTATATGCAAATTTAACTTAAAAAATGAAAACTTTGTAAAAATTTTACAAAACGAATTTGCCGACTCGCTTTTTTTGATTGTCACTACGCACCCAGAGTTCCAAGTTGATTGAAAAATGTCGGCGGCGGCTAAGCAGTTTCGCGCCGACCATAATCGGCTTCAATCTTCGTGCGAACAAATCGTTGTCAATATCGGTTGAGCCGACACAACCGACTCAATATTTCGCCGCCGACCAAGCGATACATTTGACGACGGGCTAGGACCGCCGCACAGTGATTTGTCCCATAGACAAAATTCAGAAAGTTTGATGTCATCAATTATATAAAATATGGTATTTTTGGAAAGGTAATACATTGACTAAAAAGAATATGAACTTTTTTGTTTGATTCAAATTTGTTTGACGTCCGTGGATTATGCTGGAACAAAAAAATTTATTTTTGATAACTTGGCGAAAAAAATTGCCCAAAATGCATTTTTGGCAAGAATGATACAAACTTTACTTTTTTATAAATATTATTACTGTATTCAAAAATGAAAAATAAAATAGTTGTCATTATACTTCGATGTAAAAATTTGTGAGTACCATGAAAAAAAAAGTTTTTCAAGTAAAAAACGAAAAAAAACCCAAAAAATTATGGATTGTAAAAAAAAAGTGCGTAAAAGTTAGTCAAAATTTTTTTTTTTTTTTAAGTTCAATGTGTTTTCTTTCAGAAAAAAAAAGAATTTCACCATTTTTACCAACTTTTTGAAAAAAATGTTATTTTGTAAATGCCTAAAATTACGATTTTATATCAAAAAACTTTACAAAAAGTTCATAATGTAAACAAAATGGTAAAATGTGATGAATGTATGTACTTTTATTAATATATTGATATTAATGTATGTATAGTAACTAAAAGCTCAATTGAAATATTGTTGATCCAATGTGATTTAATTTTTCTCTATTTTACTCTTCTCTCTTCTTCCTATTGACTAAGGCGGTCAATACCGAATGGTTTTGGCAATCCCGGGTTCTCCAGATTTTTCAGGATTTCTTGGGGGTTGTTACTTTACCAAGCAATGCACATGATAAACAAATAAAAAAAATAAAAAATGTGCCAGAATTATTAAAATTGAGAATACAGGTAAAATTTATGGTAAAAGTGAATACGTCACTTCGACAAAAGTACACTATCAAGTACACCAATCCGTGATTACCCCTAATAGTAGAATATACATAATATAATATAGTATGATATACATTTTTCTTTACAAAGTATTCAAGATTATAAAAATGTATTGATCTTTTCAATAGTTATAATATTAAATTTATTAAAAAGATTTGCATTAATGTACCTGCTAAACTACAACTGCTAGCCAAAAACGGTTACCAAATTTGAAATCAGCTAATCAAGAAACACTAGAATCCGTTATTAAAGCTAAGAAACCTTTTTCGAAATATAATTGTAGAGTTTTATTATATGCATAATAATTAAATAAGAAAATCAAGCATACAATTCTGGATTTATTGAAAAACTATAAAAGTTACAGAAAAACCGATTACATTTTTGAAATACATTTAGAAACTTAGTTTCAATTAATTCAGAATACTCCTTCGATTTTTGTCCCAAGCTCATATGGAGACAAATCACTGTGCGCCGTATCGACTTGGAACTTTAAATTTTTGTCAATAACACGAAAGAGTTCTGTGTTTACAATTTTTCAACAGTGTGGCTAGGTAGATTATTAAAAATAGTATGAATTCTTAATTTTTACCTTTTTTTTACATTCAATAGTAAACAAAATTTTTTCGTTTCAAAGTTAACTAATGCTAGTTAATCGAAGAAATTTAACTTAACTAAATGAAAAAGTTAATGGTTTTCGAAATTAACTGAAACGTTAAAGCTAACCAAAAATTTAACTTCGTTAATTAACTATTAACGAATTAACTAGTTAATGCCCAGCTTTGCTTTGGACTGTTCATTTTTGCATGTTCTTTTCTGTTTACTTGGTCATCATAGTAATCTTTTCTTTGCATACAAAAACTTATCCAACTTAAAAAATCCTAAATATTAATAATATGCAAAAAAAATGATAAATTGCGTTAATTTTACAAAATCTCAAACAAAAATGTAATTTTAGACACTTATTGAAAATTTTTGTTTACAATAATAAAATTCAGTTATTAATTATAATTGGAAGTGTTATTTATACGCGGATAAACTCCAATTCTGGGTAAAGTGCCGGAATTTGAAGATTCAAGAAGAAAGGCAATTTAAAACATCAAATTCTGGTTCAAGTGCCTGAATTTGATTGAACATTTTGGTTCAAGCGCCGGAATTTGACTGAACATTTTGGTAACCCCGACAATTGGACATCTGCATCTATCATGGGACGAGAATGCGGTGAAGATTCCGAAGTTTGTTACCAACCTCAGGAAGGCGCCGCTTGATCGGAGGACCATCGAGTTCTACAAGGCCAAGGCAAAGGAACTCGACGAACTGTGGGCAGGATTCAACCAGCTCGACTATACAATTCGACAATAGCACGGCGTGACACCTCTACATGTACTTCGTACAGGACATACATCGCACAGTCGGCCAGTTATACAGCGATGAGCGGGAAGAAATCGAAAATCTGTTGACGAAGGCCACAATCACAGCAGCAAAGGCAGCCCAAGTCATAGCAACGACAACAAGTCACGGCATCGACAAGAGAAGCTGCAACCGCGATGTCAGCTTCTGGAGCAGCGGTATCAGACAAAACAGCACCATCAATATTAGCTTGAATCCAGAAGCAACTTAAAATCATCGAAACAGTAGTGCGGTCGTTGAAAAAACAGCTGAGTGATGAAACATCTCATCCATCCAATTACTATTATATGCATCCTAAAAGCATAGGACAGCATTGGCAAGCGGCAGAGGACCTACACAAGACCATTTGGGAATCGCTGGATACCATCGATATGAGCACGTACGATTTCGATGCATACTTCCAAATAGATGATATGGCACTTGAGAGACCTATACTATCAGGCATCAGTGGACAACAAGGTGCTGAAGCAACAACTTCAACTCTAAAGTTGCCTCGTATAGAGTTGCCTAAATTTTATGGCAGCTTTCTAAAGTAGAGACGTCGGTCTCTACTTTAGATAGCAAAATCGCTTTTTTTAATTTCGGCCGAAACTGAAATGACCTAGATTTTTTCCTTTTTTTTCGCCCGAAACCGAAATGGCCGAATTTTTATTTTTTTAATTTCGGCCAAAGCCGAAACCGAAAAAATAAAAGAAAAAATTGTGAATTTAAATGTAATAAAGTTGTACATAATTAAGCTGAAATCAATCATTTTAAGTTCAGATCATGAATTAGATGAATTTAGAAGCAAACTATGAAATGCGTGGAAATCAATTGAGACGGCAGGGTTTTCACTTTTTGCTACGGCGAGAGTGGTAGATATTCGATTTTAGGGGACAAGATTTCAAGAAAGGGAGTAGATTTAATTTTTGTACGTAGTAGTAGAAATTCTACGAGAGTAGTAGAAATTACTGTCAAGGTAGCAGATTTCAAGAGAGGGGAGTAGATTAGGGTTTCTGTGTAGAGTAGTAGAGATTCTACAATAGTAGTATAAATTTCTGTCATGGTAGAAGATTTGTAGAAAGAGTAGTAGTTTTGCATTGTATGAAACTCATAAAATATTTTGAGGAGAAGATTTCTTACAATAGTAGTAGAGGAGTAAAAATTTAAAAATCATCGCGAGAGTAGTAGATCTGCTCCGATAGGAGAAGAGTGAGAACGCTGTGAAGCAGTGAATGGATGAAGGCTGTATGTAACATACAACTTCGTTCAAGAAAATAAGTTTCAAAGTTTTTATTTTCAATTCAAATTGGGGACTTGTCTTTGTCGCTTCTGATTCGAAACTATGATCAATACTTAAATTTGTGTTACATACCGCTTTTATCCACTTGGTTGTTCGTTATGTGTTTTGACACTCCTAATCCAAAAATAATAGTGAAAATTGCACAAAAAAGGAATTTTTGGTGCGTACTGTAAAAATTTCATTATCATTTTCGTATTCAGCGTGCCAAAATGCATAAGAATTTGTCTATCAAGTATATTCAACACACAAAATGCTCAGTTTTGTCGATCAGTGTAATCTTTGTTATTTATTTGTTACATTTTTCGTTTCAAACCGAAATTATCGGCGGAAATATCGAAATTTCGGCCGAAAACGATATTTCATTTTTCGGCCGAATCCAAAAAACGGCCGAAACCGCTTTTTTTTTGTAAAGCTTGAAAATCTCGAAAAAGAAAGGAAAATAGATACCAAAATTTACGCCCTTCAATTATTTTGGAAATTTAATAGAATTTACAGAACTTGAATTCACTGCATCGAATAACTAAATAATCACTTTCACATGCATAATTTATCTTAGTGATCATATATTTTCATTCATAAACACATTTAGGGAATTCACCAGGTCTCATATTGTCGTATTGTCGTGTTTGGAAAAAATACAATGGTTGTGAGCACACCCATTGCAGAAAAAAATCTAGTACTGTCATTTCAGAGAGGGAAAAATTATATTGCAAATGTTCAACCTAACCTAAATTCGTTCGCCACGGGATGCGTGCCACCATTCGCGTTGTATACATTTTTAGTAGTCCCTAAAAGAAATTTTAACAATTTCCTCCAATTACTTTGCAAATAAGAAGAAAAATCAATACGAGAGTCATAGAAACACAGGTTGCAAAGTTGTATTATCGTATGGAAAACAGCAACAACATTTTCACAACTATCGTATACAACCGATACGAGACCCTTGTCAATTCCCTAATTATTTTCATCACAAAATTTTTTTTTACATTTTTTGTATTTGTGTAATTGTTTTGGCACAGAAAAATTGTTCGAGTCCTTAGCCGTCTAAAAGTATTCAACGCCCGTTTTTTATGGTGGTACGGCTTCGGTCGTTTGTGGGAGTATGTGAATTCTTATCATTATTTCCTATAAAATTACGTGAGTTACGTTATATTGATAGGATATTAATTGATAAGTAGTCCTGCAAGTTTGATGTTGTGAATTGATAATGCAGTGTAAAACGTGATACCATCAATTTATTGTTTTTAACACCAATTTAAAAAAAATAGTCTCAATATGATATGAAAAATGAATGGAATGATACAATTCTCATAAAAATTACAAATTTTGACATGAAATTAAAATTGAAAGGAAGCTAATTTCAATTTTACATGATTTTTATACCCCCACACTCACTGTGGCAAGGTATACTCACTTTGACACAACGTTTGTAACGCCCATAAGAAGGCGTGTCCGGTATGGAAAAGTATATATATTCTTGATCAGCATTACCTCCTGAGTCGATTTAGCGATGTCAGTCCGTCTGTCTACACGATTGCGTGATATTTTTCAAATATCAGCCAAATCGGACAAAAACTAAGGTGGGCTCCCATATAAAAAAAAATTAGTTTTTTATACCCATATAAAAAAAACTTAGTTTTTTATACCCTACACCTCATGAGGTATGGGTATATTCACTTTGGTCTGATGTTTGTAACACCAAGAAGGAGAAGTGTCCGGTATGGAAATGTATATATATTCTTGATCAGCGACACCTCCTGAGTTGATTTAGCCCTATCCGTCTGTCCGTCCTCTTTTCGTGTAAACACGATTGCAGGCGATTAGGCCCTAGAAGGAGTTGGTATTGAAAATGGGCGGAATCGGTCGACTGCCACGCTTACCACCCATATAAGTAAAAATCGTGTTTTTACCGAAATTTTAAGATTTCATCAAAATAGTATGAAATTTTGTATTGTGGGGTTTTCGGGGTCGCTGATTTCGAATTTGATGTCGGAATTCAAAAATTCAAGATGGCGGAACCAATATGGCTGCCGAAATGTTAAGATTTCATCAAAACAGTATGACATTTTGTATAGGGGAGTTTTGGTGTCGCTGATTTCGAATTTGATGTCGCATTTTCAAAATTCGAGATGGCGGATCCAATATGGCCCAGTAGGTGTAGGGTATATATAAGTCGGCTTGCCCGACTGAAACTTACTCACTTGTTTTATCAAGAAATATATCATATTTCAAAAATATTATTTGTTATAAAATATAAATTCATTGTAAAAACCTTTACTTGAAAATGTTTTCAGATAATTTCTTTCTATACACTTTTTATAACAACCCTGGCTCGTTCTACATCAACGCCGCAAAATAAAACTTCGCGGCGCAGGGAAGGAGAAATATTTTGTTCTATTACATATTTTGTTCTATTACAGTGTTCTCCAAAATCGTTCCAGAGCTTTAAAGCTTTGGCATTATACAACAGCTATCGCTCTTACCGATAAAAAAAAAAGAGCTTTACTCGCGAGTATAGGGCTGGCGAACACTGTTCTATTACATTTTCCTTCCTTTCGTTTCGTACATTAAAATTTTTTTTGGCAACTTTTGATTTTATTTTGGTTTTACTGTATTTTGAAGAACAAAATGGATATTCGCAAATTATTTGCAAAGCAGCTAAAAAGAAAAATTGACGAAGGTTTGAATAAATAATGCAAAAAGAACAAGCCATTCAGTGCCTCCAACTATTATTGTGGCAGACACTGCCCAAAATATCACTTCCAAGAGTCCGAAAAATTCTTTAACATGGGGTATATACGACAAAACTTCCCGATCGCAATGTAATCGAAGCATTTGATAAAATATGGTCTCCTGACTCAAAGTTTATATTTGAAGCTTCAGAGATTAGAAACTTGAAGTTTCAATTATCTTGGTTAAATCGTTTTAATTGGCTCGCTTATTCCAAAGATGCACGAGGAGTATTTTGCAAAGTTTGTATTTTTTTTTAAAATAAAGTGGGAGGAGTTGTACACTAGAATCTTGGGCTCTTTGTTACAAAACCATTTGCAAATTGGAAAAACCCTATTGAAAATTTCCAGAAACATAGCGCCAAGAACTATCATTGTAATGCAGTAGTTCAAATGGAATTACGCCGTTTAGTTGAACAGGGTAATTCCATTGCCAGTAAGCTTGTAAATAAAGAAACAAAACCAAAAAAATATAGAAGAAAACAAAGAGAAACTGATACCCATCATTGAGACTATTCTTTTATGCGGTAAGCAGGGTTTAGCATTGCGTGGTAATTCACACTACAGCGATATAAAGGAGCCACCTTTAGCCATTGAGGGAAACTTCAGGGCACTTTTAAGGTACAAATCTAAGGTGGACAATGATTTAAGCGCTCATCTTGCCTCATTTTAAAAAAATGCTAAGTATTTGAGTCATCAGATACCGAATGAAATAATTGACTGTGCTCACACATTAATCTGCCGAAAAATCATTGAAGCAGCAAACTTTTCGGGCACGTTTTCACTTATGGCCGACGAATCCGCGGATATTTGCGCTACTTTAATGATGCAACCAAAACTTTACATGAAGACTTCCTTGAATTTGTTGCAATGAACGACTGTTCGGGCGAAATCATAGCGAAATCATTGCTTAATTGTTTACGGACAAATGACATTAAATGTGAATATCTAGTAGGCCAGGGCTACGATGGTGCTCCCGCTATGAGTGGAGAGTTCCGAGGCGCACAATCGTATATTCAAAAAGAGTACAACATGGCCTTGTGCGTGCATTCCGTGTATAGGCACATTAGAAGCAGTTTACGTATTTTTTAATATCCCTCTAAAAGAAAAGTAGAATTGGAAAATCATATTTCCAATTATACTTTGCTTTTAAGTAAACCATGATGCAATAATACTAGGTGATATCAGTAGGGAGAGCCGTTGAAATTTGAATATGTGCTGACACTACCTGATATTATTTCATCTTGTAACTACACAAATATATTTCAGTTTTGAGTAGTTATATTCAATACTTTTGTAAGGTGGAAATAACACAAGAGCTACTCGACTGAAGATGTTGTGTCAAACAAGGTGGGTGAAAAACACGAAGCGCCTTAGATGAAATAAAAACTTGGTTAGATTCAAAAACCTCCAGCGGTGCTGATTGTTTAAGCAAGTCGATTCTAACATCAGAATTTCAAGTATGTTATTTATACTCTCAATGTTTTACCAACTTATGCACACAAATATATTTTATATATTTTCCATGCCTGGTTTCTGATTTCTTGTACAGTATTAATTTCAATTCATAGCATCATTGTTACTTTAAGTAAATCTCTTCAAACTGTGAATATTGATCTGGTTCATCCAGTTGTGCACATTATAAATTGCAAAAAATTCGTCAGTCTGCAAAATCACATTTTAAAACAATTTTTGTGGCAGTGGAAAATGTTTGCAAACAATATGAAATTCAAATAAAAAAACCCAAGGTCCGAGAATGCCGAGATATCGTTGATTTAGAAACACCTGAGGACTACTGGCGTATTACAGTTTTTCTGCCATATATAGATATATTTTTAGTCCGATTGGAAGAACGTTTTGTTAAGCATGAAAATATTTTAAAAAGTTTCCACATAATGGTTCCAGATGAAAAGGAACTTAATCATGAACAAGTTGCATCTGCGGCACACAACTTGTACAACATGTACGAATCAATATTGGAATGTTCCGATGTAGCTTTAGTTGGAAATATAGAACTGTGGCGAAGTTTTGTGGAGCAAAATGAATATCTTCAAGTATGAATTTTTCTTTTAAACATTGTACAATACGCTCACATATGAACTATGAATTTTTTTTATCGGCACATATATGTATGTATATTACTTCACTTGTAAAATTAATAAAATAAAAAACTAAAAATTTAAAACGTAAAAAAATTTCGATATAAAATTAAAAATTTTTTTTATCAAAAAAGGTCGAAAAGGTAGGAACCAAAAGGTAGGAATCGATTGGGGTCCCAAAAATATAAAGAAAGTGCTATGTGCACTTTTTGCAAATTCGCCACCCACTTCATTTTAAAAATCAGGCATATTTTTGAATGATACTAACTTATGTCATCCCACAGTAAAAATTAAGTTATTTATTTAGTAAAAAATTCAGATTTTTATTGAGTTTTTCATAATTTATGTATTAATTTATTGAGTTTTTTATAATTTATGGGTTTTAGCTCATTTCCAAAAAAAAGTTAAAATTTTGGAAAAGAAAGTACAACAACTAAGCAAAAACTCAGTCTGGCAGAGTGTACAGCTGTTTCGGATCCAGCCACGGATCCTCATCAGCACTCCTTATGCAAGCGACGCTTGGTATTAGTATAACGTTTGAGGCAATTCTGGCGAAGTGAAGTTTAATTTTATTATTAATCTCTGTTTTTATAAATAATAACAAAATCCATAGTGCGATACGGAAAACAATACATGTGCTAAAAAGCACATTTTCTCCTGATTCGCGAGAGCATGAAGTGCAGTGAAGTGAACAATTATTTATAACTTGATAATTACTTTGGAAATTGAGACTCCATTATCAAATAAAAATAACAAAAGTGACGTTTACATTTCCCACAAAAAAATTTAAGAAAATCCCAAAAAAGCTTTTGTATCGAGCAGTCTATCATAGACGCAAACCAGCCGACTCAATTAAATTTCCCTCGAAAAAGTCCCAAACATTTGCATCGATCAGTGTGGACACAAACCGATAATATTATCGTGGACACCACCCTGTGTTTTGGGTAGGGTGACCAGAAGAGCACAATCAGTACCAGTGTGAACGCCCTGGTATAATTCCTCGTCATGCAACGAACCCCTCCGTCTATAGCAGTCAGTGAACGAGATGATATCGCTTACCAGCAGCTGCAACCAGTACAACAACAACAACTGCAATCGCAAATGACGCACCAACTGCAGCCAAAACAACAGCAGTCACAACTTCTGCAGCAACAGCTTCCATAGCAAGACGTTGCGCAGCAGCAGCTTCCGCAACAACAACAACAGCAAACTCAACGGCATACTGAAATTTCACCACCGGATCTGCAGAGGAGTTCCCAGAGTGATATTTCACACAGAAACTCAGGTAACTCTGTATCGTCAATTTCTCATATTGATACTCGTAGCAAATATGTCCAAATCCCCCTATGCTTTACTCCCGTTCCTGATACAAGTGAGACAAATAGCGGTTCTTATAATATCGCTAATCGCATAAAAAAAGTCGCTACCCGCTCCAATTTTTTAGGTCAAACTAGCAAAATGCCGACAGTGCAGACAGGAATTAACATTTACTTCCCAAAGTGAGGGCTCTCGTCCCCCACTAACGGTGACGAGAGCAAAACCGATTTTTCATTCTTGCTGAAGAAATCAATTCGGATCCCAAACCGAAATCGCAAAAACCCCCACCTATCTATCTGCGTGAGCGAAGCTCTAATTCGCTCATCAAAGAACTAACCCAACATATTGGTCCTAATAATTTCCACGTGATTTCTATCCTCAGGGGACTAATACACGAAACAAAAATCCAAATTTACAGCGAGCCCAACTATAGAAAAATGGTCAAACTCTTTGATATTCTCAAAAAAAGCTACTACACCAGCTCAAAAGTTCTAAAGGCCTCTCAGTTGTACTGAAAGGTATCGAGCCTTTCGTAGAATGCGACGAAATTAAAACTGCACTAGGCGATGAGGGCTTCCAAATAAAGTCCGTATTCAATATTCAAAATCAAAAAAAAATTCCACAACCTCTTTTCCGTGTGGAACTAGAGTTCGAACCGAAAATGCTCAAAAAAGGTGAACCCCGCCCGATATACTCGTTCAGATATCTGCTACATCGCAAAATCACAATTGAAGTGCCTCACAAGCGCAGTGTTCCGATTCAGTGTCATAACTGCCAAGAATACGGCCACACAAAGTCTTACTGCACTATTCCCAACGTGTGCGTTATTTGTGGTGACCTACACGAAACAGGTTTATGCACAAAAACAAAAGACGATTCCACTATTAAAAAATGTAGTAATTGCGGTGGCAATCACACTGCTAACTATAGAGGCTGCGCAGTCTATCAAAGCTACATAAAAAAGACGGAAAATGCAACTCAAAAACATGAACCTAGGAAAACCCAAAAATTTCCTCCGTTATACGCTGTCCAAACTCTAGCAAACCCCCTTATAAAACAAGGCGTTTCCTACGCCAGCGCCTTAAAAAGCAGTGACTCTGTTCCTGTGCAACCTGCTCCTCCAAGCAGTAGTCTTGAACAAACCCTACAAATGTTCATACAAAATATGTCTCAATTTATGTCCAGTATGCAAAATATGATGCAAGAAATGATTAAAAATCAAAGCCTTTTACTACAACATCTCATGTCTAAACCATGAATAGTTTAAAAATATCATTCTGGAATGCAAACGGCCTGTGTCTTCACAAACTAGAACTTCTCTAGTTCTTGAAAGAGTCCAGCATAGACGTTATGCTAATCTCTGAAACTCACTTCACTGAAAAACACTTTTTCAATCTCCCAGGATATAGACTCTATGACACAAAGCATACAAGCGGAAACGCTAGAGGTGGTTCCGCTATTCTCATAAAAAGCCGTTTAAAGCATTATGCTCTCCAGAATTATTGCACAGAATATATTCAAGCAACAAGTATTTCTCTCGATGAATACTTAAAAGGCCTAACATTAACAGCTATATACTGGTTGCCCAGGAAATCCGAAAGAGACTTCCAACAATTTGTTGAACATCTCGCACCCACAAAATCAACAAATTACTCTCTCTGGCGAGCTGCTAAAAATATGAAAAAACCAGTACAGGCCGAACCTCCCATACGGCTGCCAAATGGAAACAAGGCCAGAAGCGATGCTGAAAAGGGTGCTACTTTTGCCAACCACCTAAAAACCGTTTTTACCCCGAACGAGACAACTGGTGATATCCCATTACCAACATTAATCCCACTCAATAACTCCTGTACAGCGATTAGAAAAAATTAACTGTGGAAGCAATAAATAAATGCCTGGATCCAAAAAAATCACCAGGACCAGACTTGATAACGCCCACAATGATAAAAGAACTGCCATTAGTTGCAATAACCCATTTATTGCACATACTTAACGCAATCCTTAGAACATGTCACTACCCAGATGATTGGAAACTTTCTCAAGTTACAATGATTCCCAAACCTGGAAAAAATCCCAACAATGTGACCGCCCCATAAGTTTGCTCTCTGTGTTATCGAAACTCTTCGAAAAACTACTAATAAAATTGATTTTACCCAAAATTACAGAAAAACAAGTGATTCCCGATCACCAGTTTGGCTTCCGCGAAAAGCATGGCACTATCGAACAAGTGCACCGTATTGTATACTCAATAAGAAGCACTTTCGAAAAGAAACAGTACTGCTCCGCTGTTTTTCTCGATATCACCCAGGCCTTCGATAAAGTCTGGCACGAAGGACTTATTTACAATTATAGCATATTCCTACTTAAAAACTATCTCACGAATAGAAACTTTGTAGTAAAATATAAAAGCTTTGTCTCCCGAAAACACGAAATACTGGCCGGAGTACCACAAGGCAGTGTCCTCGCGCCCCTGCTATATATTCTCTATACTGCAGATATGCCCAAAAGCGATAGAACTCTTATATCGAACTCTTTTGCTGACGACACTGCTATCCTGTGATCTCACTCAAACCCAGACATGGCAACTCTTTACGTGCAGAAACACTTGGACACTCTAAGTAATTGGCTATCACGATGGAAAACCAAATTCAACGAATTCAAAAGCTGTCACTCAACCTTCACCCTAAGAAGTGGCACGTAACCTGCTCTGAAGATAAACGGCCAAGTTGTCCCTGAAAGTTTCGAAACAAAGTATCTTGGAATGCACCTCGATCGTCGACTCACGTGGCATAAGCACATTCAATCCAAAATCACCCAGATTAAACTAAAACAGTTGGAACTAAATTGGCTAATCACAAAGGCATCTAAGCTAAATCTCACATACAAAGTCCAAATATACAAAAGTATAATAAAACCCATATGGACATATGGAATTGAGCTCTGGGGAACGTGGAAAAACTCCAGAGAGTCCAATCTAAAATCCTGAGACAAATAGCCAGAGCCCCTTGGCATATTAAAAATACTAACACCCACAGATACCAGAATATACTGGAAGTCAAAGACGAAATCCCGAAATTTACCACGAAGTACAAGCAGAAGCTCATGTTTCACCCTAACATTCTAGCTAGAAAACTGCTAAGACCGTTGAATCCCTCACGTCTTAAGCGAAACTAATTTATTCCCCTATATTAGCTACGAAAACACATCATGCCCAACTCAATGGACAAAGGGCAAAACTCAATTTATAAATAGAATTAAGTGAAATTTTTTATGGAAAACCCTTTTGAATTATTATTGTTAGATCTAAAAAAACTTTTTGGATGACTCAATAAACATCATAAAAAAAAATTTAAAAAAACAAGAGAATTGCTTCTCATTTGCATCACGCGCCAACTCACTGAAGGAGCGAATGGAAAAATGCATCAAACTGAATTTTTACTTGTTGTTGTATAGCAACAGCTGTACACTCTGCCAGACTGAGTTTTTGCTTAGTTGTTGTACTCCCTTTTCCACAATTAAAATTTTTTGGAAAATGAGCTAAAACCCATAATTAATACATAAATTATGAAAAACTCAATAAAAATCTGAATCCAGTTCTCACCTAGACATTCACCAGCACTATTCCAGTGCTCTCCACCTACTGTGGTACTAGACAATCACCAGCACTATTCCAGTGTTCACCACCTACCGTTGTACCAGACATCATTTAACTTTACATTTAACTTTACAATAAAATCAGCGAGAGTCTCCGAAGAATCATAATTTGCAATGAAAACGTTCTTAAAGTCCAAACTTGCGAAAGCCATGATGAGGCTGATCCTTTCAATGCGTGGCTGAGAGTCATCATACATGTAGCCCCTTGCATATTATGATCTGCCAAACTCATATCTGCCTACGAAATCCAAGCGCGCACATTAACAGCCGTGCTATCAGGAACAAATTCAGGCAACACAGCTTGCAACAAAGCAAGAAAATTTTCGTTTTGTCACTTTCACCAGATTTTGCGTTTCTTCCCGAAAGATGTCCGGATTCATACTTCTGATGTCGGAGTTTGTCTTGAATGGCTCATGCTGTTCGAATTCTGAAGAAGATGTCTTGCTACTCAATTCCAAATTAATAATGCTTCGATTTCCGTTCAAGACAAGAAAAGAGCTCGCAGCAATCCCACAGTAAAAATTATATAATTTCACTTGAATCACAACATACTATGACAAACTTATGTTTTCAGGTTTTTGTGAAAACAAAAATTTTTATAATTAATAAAAAAGAGTAAAAAACAAGTATTTTAAAATATAACCCTTTAACCGAATAAAAAGGAGAAAATAAATGTTCTTTAATTTAATTTCCGCAATTTCGATTTAAAATTAAGGATTTTTGGCTACTGTCTTCCTAATATCATTGCAGATTTTAAAGTCGCCAAAAACTTTGAAATCGATTTTTATGATCTTGGGTGTTTTATAAAGAAAAATATGTGCTCTACAAAACACCCGAACATTATTTTTTCTTAACTCTTTTAGTTTCTGAGATAAATACAAAAAGTTAAAAAATTTGTATTGTACACCGAGAGAAAAAAAACAGTAAAATCAACGAAAAAGTAGGTGAATTTAACAGTTTTCGCGGTTAAAAACCATCCGATAGTCTAAACTGGTAAATTGACAGTTGCTGCGCTGTTGATAACCGTAGCCTAGTGGGAATATGTCCGACTGCCACCTGGGAAGCCTGGGTTCGAATCCCGGGACGACCGTCGCTATTTTTTTTTTAATTTAAAAAAAAGAAGAATTTTTTTTGTAATTTTTATTTTTGTTTTCTAATTTTGGTATTATGTTCCATAACTTTTTTTCTTTTATGAACAATTCATCTCAACTCCAAACTTCATCTATAAAAGATTTAACTAAGTAACAAATATCGTATTATAATCGCCCTGGACAAGGTTTGAACCTGCGACCTTCTGGTTGATAGACCGACATGGCAATAAATGAATAACTTAAATGTGCTACGCAAGATCTGTTCTCTACTATCAGAGTAACCAGAGTTGCCATATGAAGGGACTTTCATTTTTTTTCGGGGAATATGCTATCAAAAGATGAAACGAAATTCATGATAATGTGAGAAAACTTTAATAAATACGTACAAAAGTCAAAACCAGGGAAAGTTTAGTTGTAGTTGAACATAAAGGAGACAAACTTGCCATAAACATGGCACAACTGTGTGAACTAAAAGAACAGTAACCTTTTAACAGCCACTGATATACGATTTTGTGTTCTCCTATCTGTTAAACTCACTGTTACACTCTCTGCGGTTCATAACATAATTTTGATGGTTGTCAAATCTGTTGACATTTGGACTAGTTAGTTGAAAGGCCATGTTAGTACCCAGGTACTCCTGGGTTCAAATCTCGTTGGCTGCAACATTTTTTATTTTTTCAATAGAAAAATAGATTGACAGATTTTTTTAACAGTTCAAGAAGTTGAAAAAAGGTTTAATTCAACAGTACAACTGTTAAATCAAACAAAATTACTTTAAAACAACAGTTATTCTGTTAAAAACCGAATAACAGTGCCCGACTGTCATTTCCACTGCTGTCTTTTTTCTCGGTGTATAATGTTGTTGATAACTATATATGCACTGAAAGAAAATACAGCTTTTAAAATTAAGCATTTTTTTCAATTTGTATTTTAAAACATAGTTTTTTCTGCAGTACATTTATGTTTTCATTTTCAAAACAAATGCTTTCAATTTCAATCGTCTTGCTCTATCGTTTGTCGTTTGAAATTGATATTAATGTTGTTCTTTTCTGTTTAAAAAAATCAAAGCATAGTTTTAGGGAGTTTTTTTTTTAAATTCGAAGTATGCTTTTACTACAAAAAATGTATATATAATGCATTTAGACTCTGTTAAATAATGTTAACAGCAACTTAAATCAATTAAGCGTTGAAAAGTTAACTTCGTTAAAAGTTAAATTAAATAGTTAAATTCTCTATAGAAAAAATTTTTAACTATATACAATTGAATGCCTGCACTCACAGACCCTTTTTTCGATCGATTTCAGCCCTCTATATGCAAATTTAACTTAAAAAATGAAAACTTTGTAAAAATTTTACAATACGAATTTGCCGACTCGCTTTTTTTTGATTGTCACTACGCACCCAGAGTTCCAAGTTGATTGGAAAATGTCGGCGGCGGCTAAACAGTTTCGCGCCGACCATAATCGGCTTCAATGGGCTTGCGAACAAATCGATGTCAATATCGGTTGAGCCGACACAACCGACTCAATATTTCGCCGCCGACCAAGCGATACATTTGACGACGGGCTAGGACCGCCGCAAGTGATTTGTCCCATAGACAAAATTCAGAATGTTTGATGTCATCAATTATATAAAATATGGTATTTTTGGAAAGGTAATACATTGACTAAAAAGAATATGAACTTTTTTGTTTGATTAAAATTTTTTTGACGTCCGTGGATTATTTTAAAATTAGGGAAATTTGATAACAAATGCTGGAACAAAAAAATTTATTTTTGATAACTTGGCGAAAAAAATTGCCCAAAAGGCATTTTTGGCAAGAATGATACAAACTTTACTTTTTTTATAAATATTATTACTGTATTAAAAAATGAAAAATAAAATAGTTGTCATTAACCTTCGATGTAAAAATTTGTGAGTACCATGAAAAAAAAAGTTTTTCAAGTAAAAAACAAAAAAAAACCCAAAAAATTATGGATTGTAAAAAAAAAGTGCGTAAAAGTTAGTAAACATTTTTTTTTTTTTTAAAGTTCAATGTGTTTTCTTTCAGAAAAAAAAAGAATTTCACCATTTTTTACCAACTTTTTGAAAAAAATGTTAATTTGTAAATGCCTAAAATTACGATTTTATATCAAAAAAACTTTTCAAAAAGTTCATAATGTAAACAAAATGGTAAAATGTGATGAATGTATGTACTTTTATTAATATATTGATATTAATGTATGTATAGTAACTAAAAGCTCAATTGAAATATTGTTGATCCAATGTGATTTAATTTTTCTCTATTTTACTCGTCTCTCTTCTTCCTATTGACTAAGGCGGTCAATACCGAATGGTTTTGGCAATCCCGGGTTCTTCAGATTTTTCAGGATTTCTTGGGGGTTGTTACTTTACCAAGCAATGCACATGATAAACAAATAAAAAAATAAAAAATGTGCCAGAATTATTAAAATTGAGAATACAGGTAAAATTTATGGTAAAAGTGAATACGTCACTTCGACAAAAGTACACTATCAAGTACACCAATCCGTGAATACCCCTAAAAGTAGAATATACATAATATAATATAGTATAATATACATTTTTCTTTACAAAGTATTCAAGATTATAAAAATGTATTGATCTTTTCAATAGTTATAATATTAAATTTATTAAAAAGATTTGCATTAATGTACCTGCTAACTACAACTGCTAGCCAAAAACGGTTACCAAATTTGAAATCAGCTAATCAAGAACCACTAGAATCCGTTATTAAAGCTAAGAAACCTTTTTCGAAATATAATTGTAGAGTTGTATTATATGCATAATAATTAAATAAGAAAATCAAGCATACAATTCTGGATTTATTGAAAAACTATAAAAGTTACAGAAAAACCGATTACATTTTTGAAATACATTTAGAAACTTAGTTTCAATTAATTCAGAATACTCCTTCGATTTTTGTCCCAAGCTCATATGGAGACAAATCACTGTGCGCCGTATCGACTTGGAACTTTAAATTTTTGTCAATAACACGAAAGAGTTCTGTGTTTACAATTTTTCAACAGTGTGGCTGAGTAGTGTTAATATGGGGTTTCTGGGTTTAGTGAGAAGGAGCAAAATTCCTCCAGTGTAAAAACTGAAAGATTTAAGCTTTTTTCGGTCTTTTTTGCTCCTCCCCTCGAGCTCTCCTCTAGCAACAAGCTTGTTTCGCCACCTGGCGAGTCTTTTTATATGGTTGGTGTCTTTGATTTGGTTGCTGTCTAGGCTGAAAGCCTAGATTTTTAGTTGGTGTCTTTGACTTGGTTGCTGTCTAGGCTGAAAGCCAAAATTTTTATTTTTCACAATTTCTTCATATTAACCTGAATCAGCCCAGAACTTTTTTTTCGAATTATTCGTAAATATACTATTGCTGACGTGATCATATAGTTACGCTGGGACTGATTCGGGTTAAAGTTTCTGGTTGGAGTTTGTATGGACTTGTTGTAAATTAGCAATTGCCTTGCGGTAGGGCTTTTGATTAGGTTGGTCGATAGTAACGCCACTTGTGGGGGTCTCTGGATGAAAGCTTTGAATTGCCCTCTTGCGATCGCCGATCGGTGAGTTTCATTGCTATGTCGATAGGGACAGCCACCTAGCGGGAGATCTTTGGATTTTTGGTTGCTGTCTGGGCTGAAAGCCCAAAAATTTTATATTTCACAATTTCTTCATATTAACATGAATCAGCCCAGAACTTTTTTCGAATTATTCGTAAATATACTATTGCTGACGTGATCATATAGTTACGCTGGGACTGATTCGGGTTAAAGTTTCTGGTTGGAGTTTGTATGGACTGGGAGATCTTTTGATTTGGTTGCTGGCTGGGCTGAAAGCCAGACATTCATTTAAAGCAACAGCAGCGGAGCGCTAATACTCCAGCCTACTTACTGTAGCATACAATGTAGCAATGTAGTTTGTTTATACTAAATAAAGCAAAACAAAACCTAATAAAATACTTTGGATTTATTTAAACAAGCAACGGTCCAGACGCTTTTCATATTCAACCAGGAGTATGCATTTGTTTACGAATTGATGCCTTTAAAGTTTAAAAAAACATTTGACGACGGGCTAGGACCGCCGCAAGTGATTTGTCCCATAGACAAAATTCAGAATGTTTGATGTCATCAATTATATAAAATATGGTATTTTTGGAAAGGTAATACATTGACTAAAAAGAATATGAACTTTTTTGTTTGATTAAAATTTTTTTGACGTCCGTGGATTATTTTAAAATTAGGGAAATTTGATAACAAATGCTGGAACAAAAAAATTTATTTTTGATAACTTGGCGAAAAAAATTGCCCAAAAGGCATTTTTGGCAAGAATGATACAAACTTTACTTTTTTTATAAATATTATTACTGTATTAAAAAATGAAAAATAAAATAGTTGTCATTAACCTTCGATGTAAAAATTTGTGAGTACCATGAAAAAAAAAGTTTTTCAAGTAAAAAACAAAAAAAAACCCAAAAAATTATGGATTGTAAAAAAAAAGTGCGTAAAAGTTAGTAAACATTTTTTTTTTTTTTAAAGTTCAATGTGTTTTCTTTCAGAAAAAAAAAGAATTTCACCATTTTTTACCAACTTTTTGAAAAAAATGTTAATTTGTAAATGCCTAAAATTACGATTTTATATCAAAAAACTTTTCAAAAAGTTCATAATGTAAACAAAATGGTAAAATGTGATGAATGTATGTACTTTTATTAATATATTGATATTAATGTATGTATAGTAACTAAAAGCTCAATTGAAATATTGTTGATCCAATGTGATTTAATTTTTCTCTATTTTACTCGTCTCTCTTCTTCCTATTGACTAAGGCGTCAATACCGAATGGTTTTGGCAATCCCGGGTTCTTCAGATTTTTCAGGATTTCTTGGGGGTTGTTACTTTACCAAGCAATGCACATGATAAACAAATAAAAAAATAAAAAATGTGCCAGAATTATTAAAATTGAGAATACAGGTAAAATTTATGGTAAAAGTGAATACGTCACTTCGACAAAAGTACACTATCAAGTACACCAATCCGTGAATACCCCTAAAAGTAGAATATACATAATATAATATAGTATAATATACATTTTTCTTTACAAAGTATTCAAGATTATAAAAATGTATTGATCTTTTCAATAGTTATAATATTAAATTTATTAAAAAGATTTGCATTAATGTACCTGCTAACTACAACTGCTAGCCAAAAACGGTTACCAAATTTGAAATCAGCTAATCAAGAACCACTAGAATCCGTTATTAAAGCTAAGAAACCTTTTTCGAAATATAATTGTAGAGTTGTATTATATGCATAATAATTAAATAAGAAAATCAAGCATACAATTCTGGATTTATTGAAAAACTATAAAAGTTACAGAAAAACCGATTACATTTTTGAAATACATTTAGAAACTTAGTTTCAATTAATTCAGAATACTCCTTCGATTTTTGTCCCAAGCTCATATGGAGACAAATCACTGTGCGCCGTATCGACTTGGAACTTTAAATTTTTGTCAATAACACGAAAGAGTTCTGTGTTTACAATTTTTCAACAGTGTGGCTGAGTAGTGTTAATATCGGGTTTCTGGGTTTAGTGAGAAGGAGCAAAATTCCTCCAGTGTAAAAACTGAAAGATTTAAGCTTTTTTCGGTCTTTTTTGCTCCTCCCCTCGAGCTCTCCTCTAGCAACAAGCTTGTTTCGCCACCTGGCGAGTCTTTTTATATGGTTGGTGTCTTTGATTTGGTTGCTGTCTAGGCTGAAAGCCTAGATTTTTAGTTGGTGTCTTTGACTTGGTTGCTGTCTAGGCTGAAAGCCAAAATTTTTATTTTTCACAATTTCTTCATATTAACCTGAATCAGCCCAGAACTTTTTTTTCGAATTATTCGTAAATATACTATTGCTGACGTGATCATATAGTTACGCTGGGACTGATTCGGGTTAAAGTTTCTGGTTGGAGTTTGTATGGACTTGTTGTAAATTAGCAATTGCCTTGCGGTAGGGCTTTTGATTAGGTTGGTCGATAGTAACGCCACTTGTGGGGGTCTCTGGATGAAAGCTTTGAATTGCCCTCTTGCGATCGCCGATCGGTGAGTTTCATTGCTATGTCGATAGGGACAGCCACCTAGCGGGAGATCTTTGGATTTTTGGTTGCTGTCTGGGCTGAAAGCCCAAAAATTTTATATTTCACAATTTCTTCATATTAACATGAATCAGCCCAGAACTTTTTTCGAATTATTCGTAAATATACTATTGCTGACGTGATCATATAGTTACGCTGGGACTGATTCGGGTTAAAGTTTCTGGTTGGAGTTTGTATGGACTGGGAGATCTTTTGATTTGGTTGCTGGCTGGGCTGAAAGCCAGACATTCATTTAAAGCAACAGCAGCGGAGCGCTAATACTCCAGCCTACTTACTGTAGCATACAATGTAGCAATGTAGTTTGTTTATACTAAATAAAGCAAAACAAAACCTAATAAAATACTTTGGATTTATTTAAACAAGCAACGGTCCAGACGCTTTTCATATTCAACCAGGAGTATGCATTTGTTTACGAATTGATGCCTTTAAAGTTTAAAAAAACATTTGACGACGGGCTAGGACCGCCGCAAGTGATTTGTCCCATAGACAAAATTCAGAATGTTTGATGTCATCAATTATATAAAATATGGTATTTTTGGAAAGGTAATACATTGACTAAAAAGAATATGAACTTTTTTGTTTGATTAAAATTTTTTTGACGTCCGTGGATTATTTTAAAATTAGGGAAATTTGATAACAAATGCTGGAACAAAAAAATTTATTTTTGATAACTTGGCGAAAAAAATTGCCCAAAAGGCATTTTTGGCAAGAATGATACAAACTTTACTTTTTTTATAAATATTATTACTGTATTAAAAAATGAAAAATAAAATAGTTGTCATTAACCTTCGATGTAAAAATTTGTGAGTACCATGAAAAAAAAAGTTTTTCAAGTAAAAAACAAAAAAAAACCCAAAAAATTATGGATTGTAAAAAAAAAGTGCGTAAAAGTTAGTAAACATTTTTTTTTTTTTTAAAGTTCAATGTGTTTTCTTTCAGAAAAAAAAAGAATTTCACCATTTTTTACCAACTTTTTGAAAAAAATGTTAATTTGTAAATGCCTAAAATTACGATTTTATATCAAAAAACTTTTCAAAAAGTTCATAATGTAAACAAAATGGTAAAATGTGATGAATGTATGTACTTTTATTAATATATTGATATTAATGTATGTATAGTAACTAAAAGCTCAATTGAAATATTGTTGATCCAATGTGATTTAATTTTTCTCTATTTTACTCGTCTCTCTTCTTCCTATTGACTAAGGCGTCAATACCGAATGGTTTTGGCAATCCCGGGTTCTTCAGATTTTTCAGGATTTCTTGGGGGTTGTTACTTTACCAAGCAATGCACATGATAAACAAATAAAAAAATAAAAAATGTGCCAGAATTATTAAAATTGAGAATACAGGTAAAATTTATGGTAAAAGTGAATACGTCACTTCGACAAAAGTACACTATCAAGTACACCAATCCGTGAATACCCCTAAAAGTAGAATATACATAATATAATATAGTATAATATACATTTTTCTTTACAAAGTATTCAAGATTATAAAAATGTATTGATCTTTTCAATAGTTATAATATTAAATTTATTAAAAAGATTTGCATTAATGTACCTGCTAACTACAACTGCTAGCCAAAAACGGTTACCAAATTTGAAATCAGCTAATCAAGAACCACTAGAATCCGTTATTAAAGCTAAGAAACCTTTTTCGAAATATAATTGTAGAGTTGTATTATATGCATAATAATTAAATAAGAAAATCAAGCATACAATTCTGGATTTATTGAAAAACTATAAAAGTTACAGAAAAACCGATTACATTTTTGAAATACATTTAGAAACTTAGTTTCAATTAATTCAGAATACTCCTTCGATTTTTGTCCCAAGCTCATATGGAGACAAATCACTGTGCGCCGTATCGACTTGGAACTTTAAATTTTTGTCAATAACACGAAAGAGTTCTGTGTTTACAATTTTTCAACAGTGTGGCTGAGTAGTGTTAATATGGGGTTTCTGGGTTTAGTGAGAAGGAGCAAAATTCCTCCAGTGTAAAAACTGAAAGATTTAAGCTTTTTTCGGTCTTTTTTGCTCCTCCCCTCGAGCTCTCCTCTAGCAACAAGCTTGTTTCGCCACCTGGCGAGTCTTTTTATATGGTTGGTGTCTTTGATTTGGTTGCTGTCTAGGCTGAAAGCCTAGATTTTTAGTTGGTGTCTTTGACTTGGTTGCTGTCTAGGCTGAAAGCCAAAATTTTTATTTTTCACAATTTCTTCATATTAACCTGAATCAGCCCAGAACTTTTTTTTCGAATTATTCGTAAATATACTATTGCTGACGTGATCATATAGTTACGCTGGGACTGATTCGGGTTAAAGTTTCTGGTTGGAGTTTGTATGGACTTGTTGTAAATTAGCAATTGCCTTGCGGTAGGGCTTTTGATTAGGTTGGTCGATAGTAACGCCACTTGTGGGGGTCTCTGGATGAAAGCTTTGAATTGCCCTCTTGCGATCGCCGATCGGTGAGTTTCATTGCTATGTCGATAGGGACAGCCACCTAGCGGGAGATCTTTGGATTTTTGGTTGCTGTCTGGGCTGAAAGCCCAAAAATTTTATATTTCACAATTTCTTCATATTAACATGAATCAGCCCAGAACTTTTTTCGAATTATTCGTAAATATACTATTGCTGACGTGATCATATAGTTACGCTGGGACTGATTCGGGTTAAAGTTTCTGGTTGGAGTTTGTATGGACTGGGAGATCTTTTGATTTGGTTGCTGGCTGGGCTGAAAGCCAGACATTCATTTAAAGCAACAGCAGCGGAGCGCTAATACTCCAGCCTACTTACTGTAGCATACAATGTAGCAATGTAGTTTGTTTATACTAAATAAAGCAAAACAAAACCTAATAAAATACTTTGGATTTATTTAAACAAGCAACGGTCCAGACGCTTTTCATATTCAACCAGGAGTATGCATTTGTTTACGAATTGATGCCTTTAAAGTTTAAAAAAACATTTGACGACGGGCTAGGACCGCCGCAAGTGATTTGTCCCATAGACAAAATTCAGAATGTTTGATGTCATCAATTATATAAAATATGGTATTTTTGGAAAGGTAATACATTGACTAAAAAGAATATGAACTTTTTTGTTTGATTAAAATTTTTTTGACGTCCGTGGATTATTTTAAAATTAGGGAAATTTGATAACAAATGCTGGAACAAAAAAATTTATTTTTGATAACTTGGCGAAAAAAATTGCCCAAAAGGCATTTTTGGCAAGAATGATACAAACTTTACTTTTTTTATAAATATTATTACTGTATTAAAAAATGAAAAATAAAATAGTTGTCATTAACCTTCGATGTAAAAATTTGTGAGTACCATGAAAAAAAAAGTTTTTCAAGTAAAAAACAAAAAAAAACCCAAAAAATTATGGATTGTAAAAAAAAAGTGCGTAAAAGTTAGTAAACATTTTTTTTTTTTTTAAAGTTCAATGTGTTTTCTTTCAGAAAAAAAAAGAATTTCACCATTTTTTACCAACTTTTTGAAAAAAATGTTAATTTGTAAATGCCTAAAATTACGATTTTATATCAAAAAACTTTTCAAAAAGTTCATAATGTAAACAAAATGGTAAAATGTGATGAATGTATGTACTTTTATTAATATATTGATATTAATGTATGTATAGTAACTAAAAGCTCAATTGAAATATTGTTGATCCAATGTGATTTAATTTTTCTCTATTTTACTCGTCTCTCTTCTTCCTATTGACTAAGGCGTCAATACCGAATGGTTTTGGCAATCCCGGGTTCTTCAGATTTTTCAGGATTTCTTGGGGGTTGTTACTTTACCAAGCAATGCACATGATAAACAAATAAAAAAATAAAAAATGTGCCAGAATTATTAAAATTGAGAATACAGGTAAAATTTATGGTAAAAGTGAATACGTCACTTCGACAAAAGTACACTATCAAGTACACCAATCCGTGAATACCCCTAAAAGTAGAATATACATAATATAATATAGTATAATATACATTTTTCTTTACAAAGTATTCAAGATTATAAAAATGTATTGATCTTTTCAATAGTTATAATATTAAATTTATTAAAAAGATTTGCATTAATGTACCTGCTAACTACAACTGCTAGCCAAAAACGGTTACCAAATTTGAAATCAGCTAATCAAGAACCACTAGAATCCGTTATTAAAGCTAAGAAACCTTTTTCGAAATATAATTGTAGAGTTGTATTATATGCATAATAATTAAATAAGAAAATCAAGCATACAATTCTGGATTTATTGAAAAACTATAAAAGTTACAGAAAAACCGATTACATTTTTGAAATACATTTAGAAACTTAGTTTCAATTAATTCAGAATACTCCTTCGATTTTTGTCCCAAGCTCATATGGAGACAAATCACTGTGCGCCGTATCGACTTGGAACTTTAAATTTTTGTCAATAACACGAAAGAGTTCTGTGTTTACAATTTTTCAACAGTGTGGCTGAGTAGTGTTAATATCGGGTTTCTGGGTTTAGTGAGAAGGAGCAAAATTCCTCCAGTGTAAAAACTGAAAGATTTAAGCTTTTTTCGGTCTTTTTTGCTCCTCCCCTCGAGCTCTCCTCTAGCAACAAGCTTGTTTCGCCACCTGGCGAGTCTTTTTATATGGTTGGTGTCTTTGATTTGGTTGCTGTCTAGGCTGAAAGCCTAGATTTTTAGTTGGTGTCTTTGACTTGGTTGCTGTCTAGGCTGAAAGCCAAAATTTTTATTTTTCACAATTTCTTCATATTAACCTGAATCAGCCCAGAACTTTTTTTCGAATTATTCGTAAATATACTATTGCTGACGTGATCATATAGTTACGCTGGGACTGATTCGGGTTAAAGTTTCTGGTTGGAGTTTGTATGGACTTGTTGTAAATTAGCAATTGCCTTGCGGTAGGGCTTTTGATTAAGTTGGTCGATAGTAACGCCACTTGTGGGGGTCTCTGGATGAAAGCTTTGAATTGCCCTCTTGCGATCGCCGATCGGTGAGTTTCATTGCTATGTCGATAGGGACCGCCACCTAGCGGGAGATCTTTGGATTTTTGGTTGCTGTCTGGGCTGAAAGCCCAAAAATTTTATATTTCACAATTTCTTCATATTAACATGAATCAGCCCAGAACTTTTTTCGAATTATTCGTAAATATACTATTGCTGACGTGATCATATAGTTACGCTGGGACTGATTCGGGTTAAAGTTTCTGGTTGGAGTTTGTATGGACTGGGAGATCTTTTGATTTGGTTGCTGGCTGGGCTGAAAGCCAGACATTCATTTAAAGCAACAGCAGCGGAGCGCTAATACTCCAGCCTACTTACTGTAGCATACAATGTAGCAATGTAGTTTGTTTATACTAAATAAAGCAAAACAAAACCTAATAAAATACGTTGGATTTATTTAAACAAGCAACGGTCCAGACGCTTTTCATATTCAACCAGGAGTATGCATTTGTTTACGAATTGATGCCTTTAAAGTTTAAAGCAGCAACAGCGGATCACTTTTTCAAAAAAGGCAAAAATATTTTCTCATGTGGCTTGAAATTCGACTAACAAAGCGAAACAAAACCCAATGAAAGAATTTTGATTTATTTAAACATGCAACGGTCCAGACGCTTTTAATATTCTAACAGGAGTATGCATTTGTTTACGAATTGAATTTAAAGTTTAAAGCAGCAACAGCGGATCGCTTTTTCAAAAAAGGCAAAAATATTTTCTCATGTGGCTTGAAATTGGCTACCTCCCAAACAAAAAAAATCCATGTGTCTTGTGAACTTATTTCTCATATATAAAGGGAGTAACAGAAAAATAGTTTAACATACTCGATAGCTAAAAGAAACCAGTAACATGAATAATGTGCAACAATTATTTGCGAGGATTAGGGCTGCTGAGTGGGATTTGGACGATAATGTCCAATATGTCCTGCGTAATGCACGGAGTCCTGACGAGGCAGTTGACGCCAGTTATATTCAAAGTAAGCGATATTAATCAAAATTAAAACAATGAAAAAACTTATTAATTGAATTTTGTTTTCTTTTTTTCTTTGCAGGGGCTTATTCTCATGTGTTTCAGAGGGAATTCCCAATATCGCAACGAAGCGTAGAGCGGGTTCCATTTATAATGGTCTCGTTTTTAACAACAGTGCCTGGCATCGCAGTACATTGCGATGACTCGGGACGATTGCGGTATTATTGCTGCACCCACGACGACGACTTGTTTCGCTGGAGGAGAGCACTCCAAGAGAATGATGTATCCAGCACTACAAATTGAAAAATGTAGAAGACAAGACCTCGAAAAATATATGAATAGTTCTTAAATTTGCAAATTCAGCTATTTTTGTGTATATTTTGTTAACTATGTATGCATATTCAAAAAAGAAACAAAACAAATAAATATGAGATTGAACATGTATTTTTATAAACAAAAGAAAATCATTAGATTTTGTACAAGGCGACATTTTGAAGTTTGGCTTCATTCTGTTTTGAGGAGTATATCAAAGGAGTCGAGTATACATTTTTATATTTTTGAAAGAAATACCACAACACGCAGCATGGAATCAAAGTGTTTAATTGGGGACGGTAAAAAGAAGGAGCAACAATATAAAATAATTCAAAACCCATTTAAGAAGAACACCAACGAGAAGAATGATCAGAATAAATATTCCTCTTCGGATTTTAAATATGAGAAAATTATATAATAATTGAAACAAGAAAAATATGTTTAAAAACTTTTGTTATTATTAAATAAATTCAAATAAAAATTTTAGACATAAATGTCCACAGTTAAAAGAATTGTAGTTTTGTAATTGATTATAGTTATACGTTAGGTTACGATTTCCAAGATATTTAATGATTTCCTTCGGAGGAGGTAAGTTCCCAAAGCTATCAAAATATTCCTTCCGATTTTTGTCTTTGTAATATGCTACCCAATGTGTACCAATTCCACTAGATGAATCCAGATTCACAATACCGCTTTCAATTTGATGTACGCCTTTTGGTAGTTCATCTAGCATAAATACTCCTCTAAAGTGTGGTATATTCACAGCGAATTTTCGTAAATCAACATCAGTTAATGCTCTTTTGGGTAGCTTACTTAAGAGTTTTTTGAATAGGGTTTATAATAGAATCCAAATCCTTTCATATTTTTATTATGCCGGAGAGCTTCATGCAATTGTTCTTTTGGTCTTTACATTGTTCTAATGGTCTTTACAATTGACGAACCTCCTGATGCTAATGCACCGATTGCACCGAGTGCTGTTAGTATAGGTACAAGTGGTAAAAACCCTCCTACTTTGGGTACACATATTACTCGAGGAATTTTTATAGAATGTTTTTTATTTCCTATGGTAGATCAAATTGATTTTTGAGCAATTTTAATAGCGTCTTGAATGTTATCTGGGTTAACTTTCTTTAACATTTTAGTCGCATTTTTTATTGCTGAAGAAAATGTTTTTTTAACTTTCAATCCACGTTTTTTCGGCCCTCTCATTACACATCCCATACCTAGTGTGGTTTTAGTTTTCGTTCAGCTAATATTTTATCCGCTATATGACGTTGATTTAATTCTTTAGATTTCGAGTACGCAATATCGTGTTCTCTACAACTAGCGTCGAGTGGATTAATGCCTTGATTAATACCTTGATCGCCACGTTTTAAACGTTTTTGTAATTTTGTTCCTGGTCCACAAAACTGATATCCTGGTAGATGTAGTTCTATGTGTAACTTGTTTATAATTGTGTCAAGTAAACCATAGCCTTTGATGGTTGGTTTTTTACTAAAACGTTTGATGTATGTCATTCCCATTATATATATATATTTTTTTTGACTAAAAATATTATAAAACTGATTGTTGTGCAAAATTTGGATGCTAAAGCAACACCTCACTTATCAAATCTGCAACCAAGACATGGATCGCTACTACCGAATACATTAAGAACATTAATCGTGGGACCATCGAATTGTGGAAAAACTAACGTAATGTTGAGTTTAATAGAGAGTCCGAATGGATTAAAATTTGAAAATATTTACATTTATTCGAAGTCATTGCATCAACCGAAATATCAATATCTGAGTAAATTGATTAAACCGATCAAGGGAATGGGATATTTTACATTTTCTGAGAATGATGAAGTTTTACTACCAGAAAAGGCGAAAAGTAATTCGATAATGATATTCGATGATGTTGCATGCGAAAAACAAAATAATATACGATATTATTTTTGTATGGGTCGACATAACAATATTGATAGTTTCTATTTATGTCAAACGTATACACGAATACCCAAACATTTGATACGAGACA
Source organism: Heteromyza rotundicornis (assembly GCA_951394025.1). Classification (NCBI taxonomy): domain Eukaryota; kingdom Metazoa; phylum Arthropoda; class Insecta; order Diptera; family Heleomyzidae; genus Heteromyza; species Heteromyza rotundicornis. Next base: position 35,779,792 of record OX596011.1, on the reverse strand, counting down.
ATGCAAATATGATTATAATGTTTAAACAAGATGGAATAAATATTAAACATATATATAACGATCATGTGGGTACAGACATGAGTTTTAAAAACTTTATGGAAATGTGTAGTGAATGTAGGCGAGATAAACACGGATTTCTTGTTATAAACAAAGATGACCCCAATGAGAATGGTAGATATCGAAAGGGATTCGATATATTTATTAAATTATAAAAGGACGCTCTATAGAATTCACCCATTAGTAATATGTAAAACTTTGATCAGATCAGATCTGATCTGCTATTTAACCTGATCTGTTATTTAACCTGATCTGTTATTTAATCTGTTATTTAACCTGATCTGATATTTAACCTGTGATCTGCTATTTAACCTGATCTGGTGTGATCGAAACCTGATATACAAAATTATATTCAATGGATGAAAAATTGATGACAAACATTATAAGTGCGAGGAATGTCTTAAAAAGAAAGTTTCAAGCTATAAAGACTTTAGAATTAACAGAAACTGATAATCTAGAAAAACAATTTTCACCCATAATGTGGTGTATATGCATATACTACAGTGTAGCGCACCAGCCCACAAGAGTACACAAACGAAAAAGTACCGCTAGCAGCGAACACTTGAAACTGCATTAATAGCATACGCTGCTGCCCTGAATAGGAGCGCAGCATAATAGTACGTAAACCAACATTTGTTTGCTTTTGTCACTTTTCCCTTCGCTTGCATTTCTGTCAGCGCGAGGCAGAATGAAATTTGAATCCTGGCTTTGGCAATAAATGCGATCTGCCAATGCCCTTCTGGCAGCGGTAATAAAATATTGATCAGAATGTAGAAATGATTTTTGTATTATAGAATTGTAGATGTAAGCATATTTTTTAGGAATTGAATGTAATTGAAAGTAAATTGAAAAGAAATTGAAAGGGTCGCCAGGGTATAAAAGCCATGGCGATTCAGAAATAAATCAGAGATACTTTTTGGCTTTTAAACCGAAAACTTCTTTCATTTGACTAATTGCGGCGACTTCGCCAAGCATAACTGTCAGCGGAGGACCGCTTTAAACATCCAAACAATAGAGTAGGGACTACTGACCAAAACAGATTTTACATAAATATTATATGGCGATCCTGCCAATTTCCAACCTTGGAATTGTTCTTTTGACAAACCGAAATTCAAATTGCGCTATGAGAATAAATACAGGCAGAATTTCATGTAACCAAATACATTTCTTCCAAGGAACTGATTTCGAGTATCGACAATGATCGCATACAACTTGAGCCTGCTAAGCATAACTTTTAATTTGATAAATTCGACAACTATCGTTCAAAGCTGCACCGGTTGCATAATAAAACCCGTCGTCATCGCCCAAACATTGCGCCTTCTCCAATACTTCGCTACCGAAAGTCCACCATTGGCATACTTCATGAAATTTCAGAGGCCTATTTAATCAATCTATTTGCGGACACCATTTGTGCGCCATTCATCCATAGCAATAGACGACAACCAAGCAAACAAAAGACAAAAGGAAGCAGAATGGGAAAGCAACAAAGCAAGCCGCAGCTTCAGACGATGACATCAACAGCAATCCCGGAGTACGCGATAACGCTGATTATAATAATTATTTTTTTAATAGTTGCTTATAAAATTAATAAGTAGTTCAAAACTTACGTGCAAAAGCATAACGTTAGTAGGCCTTACGTCACAAACGTATAATTAAATAAAAATTATTTTTCTTTTAAATAAACCACAATATAAATGGAGAAATTAGTTCAGGAAATAGATAAGATTTCAAGTAATCTAAAAAAGAGTTCAAAAAGAGGTTACAAAGAAGCAACATTGCTGTCAAAATTGGTAGAAATAAATGAAATAAAAAATCAATTCGACCTTTTAGCTAGCGAAAACGAACAGGACGAAAAAGTAATTTCCCTAAAAATAGAATTCAACTCTTCTTACAAAAATTAAAAAAAAACTAATAAATGAACAAATTGAATTAGCTAAGAGTAAAGACGACAGGGAGGAACCAGAAGAAGAAAAAGACGAACTTTTCGAGCTTTTAGAAGTTTTAGATCAAGGTACATCAAGTATATATTCGAAAATGTCTGCATTTAATATGGAAACTGCCATAAAGGCGATCCCTTTGTTTGATGGCAACAAGAAAGAGCTTGAGGCATTTTTGAAAATTGTTGAAATCATGAATAGCACTTTGTCAACTGAAGCAAGAAAACAACTTATAGATTTCGTTTACTACGTGAAATGCAGTGCATCTGTTAGGACAACCTTGGGCGCGGTATCGGTACCAAAAGATTTTGAGACGCTTACGAAAAGGCTGTCGGAGGCGTATAAGAAAATTGTGACTATACAGCAGTTACACACTTCTTTGTCTGGCTTGACACAGAGATGATTGTCAATTACTAACTTTAAGGATAAGTTGTTAGGACTTATTAATGACTTAAATGAATTGCAAATAAGTAATATAGGGGTGAACCCAACGGAAGCTCAGCGATTAACGATAGTGAGTTCAAATGATGAGTATGCACTATCTGTTTTTAAAAATGGGTTAGACGAAAATTATAAACAAACAATTTTTGCGGCACAACCAGATTCTTTAATTAAGGCTATAAACTTATCATTGGAGTTAGAACAGAGCAGGCAAACTGAGCAGGTCTTGATGTTGAATAGGAACAACAACAATTTCAAAAATAAAAACAATTTTAGGAACAATAACAATGGTTACAGAAACAATAACAATTTTAGGAATTATAATAACAACAACCATTTCAATAACAACAATAATTTAGGGAACAATAATAATGGTTACAGAAACCATAACAACTTTAGAAATTACAATAATAACAATACTTTCAGAAATAATAACAATTTTAGAGGCAACAACTACAGAAATTATAACAATCAAAATAGGAATCAAAATGATAGTTATAATAGAAACCAAAACGATAACAGAAACCGGGGAAACGCAAGGGTGAATGTGTTAAGCAACCAGGGAAACGAAGTCAACCCGGGGGACAGTCAGCAAGGACCTTCGGGGGAAAAACAATAAAAAACAGAATTTTTAAAATCTCGGATAATTTGACCAATTATGTCACTTTAAAATGTGTTCAATTTGGTCGTACGCGTACATTTTTAATAGACACAGGAGCAGATATATCCATCTGCAAAACATCATCTGAGATAGATTTGAATATTGATAGTAATAACAAATGTAAACTGACAGGCATTACTAAAGATGAAATATCTTCGTTGGGTTCTGTGAATTTATCATTATGTTTTGGGAAAGATAGAGCGCACCATGAATTCCATCTGGTGGAAGAGGATTTTCCAATTTTAACTGACGGAATTTTAGGCAGGGATTTTCTAATTCGATTCATGTGTAAAATTGATTACGAGACTTTTACGATGTCGGTAATGTTTATTGAAGATGAATATATAGTCCCAGTGGCTATTAAAATTCCTACACAACATTGCTATATAATTCCACCTCGGTCTGAAATGATTGTGCCCATAAGGTTGCATTTGGAGGAGGATAGTGTTATTCTGAACCAAGAATTGGCAGAGGGGGTGTTTTTGGCAAATTCTATAGCACCAGCTAAGGGCGTCTGTCACGTAAAATTAATTAATGTAAATGATAAAGAAGTTACACTGAAGGAAATTTTACCTAAAACAGAATGTTTAAGTGAATATAAAATTTTGAGATATAACGAAAAGGTTAAGGGAACCCATGATGAAGGACGTTATAAGAATTTATTAGCAGAGTTGAAATTAGAAGACTTGGATGTGCAATCTGCAAAAGAATTAGAAACGATTGTTAGAAATTATCAATACGTATTCCATCTTGAGGGTGAAAATTTGTCTGTTAATAATTTTTATACTCAGAATTTGAGGTTGGATGATGATACTCCTGTATATATTAAAAATTATAGACTACCGCATTCACAGAATGAGGAAATTGACAAACAAGTAAAGAAATTAATTGACGAGGATTTGATAGAGCCATCTGTTAGTGCGTACAATTCACCACTGTTAATAGTACCAAAAAGAGTGAGGATGGTGAGAAGAAATGGAGGCTAGTTGTTGATTACAGACAGTTAAATAAGAAACTAATTAACGATAAATTTACGTTGACAAGGTTGGAAGACGTTTTGGACCAATTAGGTAGAGCGAAGTATTTTTCCACTTTGGACATGACTAGTTCCTTTCATCAGATTGGTCTAGATGAAGAATCAAGACCACTGACGGCGTTTTCAGCGTCGAGGGGGCATTTCCGATTTAAAAGATTACCATTTGGGTTGAAAATATCATCCAATAGCTTTCAACGCATGTTAACTATTGCATTAAGTGGTTTGAGCTCAGGCGCATTTTTGTACGTTGATGATATCATCATTTTTGGGTGTAGTTTGCAACACCACAATAGTAATTTGGTAAAGGTTTTTGACAGACTGAGTAAATACAACCTGAAGTTGAATCCAAAAAAATGTTGTTTTTTGAAACCAGAAGTCATTTACCTTGGTCACCAGATTACTAGTGAGGATGTAAAAACCGATCCGAATAAACATAAAGCGATACACTTGTATCCTGTACCCAAGAATGCTGATGATGTACGTAGATTCGTCGCTTTCTGCAATTATTACAGAAAGTTCATACGAAATTTCGCGGAAATAGCAAAATGCTTAAATAACCTTCTTAAGAAAAAACAACCCTTTATTTGGACAGATGAATGTCAATTAGCTTTTGAACTTTTGAAAGAAAAATTAATAAACACACCAATTTTAAAAAATCCTGACTTTGACAAACCGTTTGTGTTGACAACAGACGCATCTGATTATGCGTTAGGTGCTGTACTTTCTCAAGGAGAAATCGGAGAAGATTTACCAATGTCATATGCCAGCAAATCTTTGAATAAGCATGAATTAAATAAGCCAGTCATTGAAAAGGAACTTTTGGCGATACATTGGGGGATTAATTTCTTTAGACCATATTTATTTGGACGCAAATTTATTGTGGTTACTGATCACCGACCATTAGTTTCTTTATTCTCTCACAAGAATCCATCTTCAAAGCTGACGAGAATACAAGTGATCTGTCTGACTATGATTATGAAATTGTTTACAAACAGGGAAAGATCAATACAAACGCTGACGCATTGTCAAGGATAAAAATAGACTCAGATTTGTTAAGAACAATGATTCCGAAAACGGAAGATAAGTCCGCAAAGAAAACATTAGTAATGACAAGGGGCATGACTGCAAAGGCTATTGCAGAGAAAAACGTAGATATAGAGAAAGGTAGCTCTCGATCGGAGTCTGTACAGTGCACGGTACAACTTCATTGTTGGGACTGCACGTCCATTTCTGCCATTAGGAATATGAAAAAGTTAAAATTTGTTATAGAGAGCGAGTTGAATATTAGGGGTCCCCAAAGAATTGAAATATTAAATAATTTAATACTGGTACGATGTAGTGATAATCTGAACAAATTCGATTTGTCTTTAGAGAAGCTATCATCGAGGATGAATACAGTAAATATTAAAGAGCTAGCGCTAGACGAAAATGACATGATATTTCGGTATATGTCAAAGGAAAAGAATTTATATAATGTGTTGCAACACGATAGATTAAAGAATAAACGCTCAGGAGTCAAGATATTAATATATAAAAGTCCCCAAAGAATAGAAGATGAAGTAACCAAAAATAAATTGATAGAAGAATGTCACAATTCGCCTTGCGGAGGGCATTTCGGAATCAGAAAAACCATTTTAAAACTAAACCAAAGATTTGTTTGGAAGAATATGAGCAGAATGGTAAAAAATGTTGTGTCAAGTTGCACAAAGTGTGCGTTAAATAAACAAATAAGACATACAAAGGAACAGTTGATAGTCACAAAGACGCCAAGCACAAGTTTTGAAATCGTTCAAATTGATACTGTGGGACCATTGAGAATTTCTAATGGTTATCGCTATATTTTGACAGCCCAATGTGAATTAACAAAATTCGTTCTGGCATTTCCCATGGAAACCAAAGATGCAGACACTGTAGCACACACTCTCGTAAATCAATTTATTCTCAAGTACGGTTGTTTTAAAGTGCTAAAGTCCGACAAAGGCACCGAATTTGTAAATGAGCTCATGAGCAACATTTGTAAACAATTAAAAATGCAACAAGTATTTTCGGCACCATATCATCATGAAACTATCGGTGGTGTAGAAAGAAACCACAGGGTACTTAACGAATATATGCTTGCATTTGCCGATGACCAAGAATGGGACAAGTGGGTTTCATTTTACACTTTTGCGTATAACACTACTCCAAATGTTGATACGGAGTACACGCCGTTTGAATTAGTTTTTGGTAAATTACCGTATTTGCCGAGTGATGACATTATGAAAAGTGAGCCTGTGTATAACATGGAAAATTACGCGAATGAAGTTAGTTTCAGGCTGAAGGCATCTATAGAAAAGACAAAAGAAATCATTAATAGAGTTAAATTGAAAAGAAGAAATGACAGCGAAACAAAAATAAATCCATTAGTCGTAGATGTAGGAGATTTAGTTATAGTAAAGTTAGGTGGTAGAAGGAAAAACCAGAGTCCTTACCATGGACCTTATAAAGTAGTAGAAGTAGATGGGGTAAATTGCCTTGTAGAGATTAAGGGACATATTAAGAAAATTCATAAAAATAACTTGAAAAAATATATCGTAGAAACATAGACTTATATATCCATGTATTAATTATTAAATTTTTTTTAATTTTAAAGACTATATTTAACAATATTAAATTTTTAACATTATTTATAATTTTTAAACCAAATATTATATATCATTATTTTTACAATACTTTTAATTATTCCTAGATGATCATTTTAACTGAATTGATGTTATTAAAATTAAGATTTCAAATTTGTAATATTTTTAAGGAATTCATTTATTCTTAAAATCAATTTTGTTAATTTTAATTAAATTAGTGTAAACATTTACATTATATATTTTTAAATTTCTTATCATATCAATTAATTCAATCATACTAATATTTTATTTTATAACTTTTCTTATTTTTTTTTGAAAATTATTTCTACACAACTAAAATTTCATTTTTCGTTTTTCCAAATAATTTTCATCTAAAGGGTAAGGGTGTGGTGTATATGCATATACTACAGTGTAGCGCACCAGCCCACAAGAGTACACAAACGAAAAAGTACCGCTAGCAGCGAACACTTGAAACTGCATTAATAGCATACGCTGCTGCCCTGAATAGGAGCGCAGCATAATAGTACGTAAACCAACATTTGTTTGCTTTTGTCACTTTTCCCTTTGCTTGCATTTCTGTCAGCGCGAGGCAGAATGAAATTGGAATCCTGGCTTTGGCAATAAATGCGATCGGCCAATGCCCTTCTGGCAGCGGTAATAAAATATTGATCAGAATGTAGAAATGATTTTTGTATTATAGAATTGTAGATGTAAGCATATTTTTTAGGAATTGAATGTAATTGAAAGTAAATTGAAAAGAAATTGAAAGGGTCGCCAGGGTATAAAAGCCATGGCGATTCAGAAATAAATCAGAGATACTTTTTGGCTTTTAAACCGAAAACATCTTTCATTTGACTAATTGCGGCGACTTCGCCAAGCATAACTGTCAGCGGAGGACCGCTTAAAACATCCAAACAATAGAGTAGGGGCTACTGACCAAAACAGATTTTACATAAATATTATAATAACAAAACCATTAAAGGAGTTTATTGATACAGCTAAGAAATATAAAAGTATAAATCAGGAAGAATTTAAACAGGAGAAGGTCGAGAATGAATCTGATGATGATGGTGATGACACCTTTAAATCTATAAATTTAGACTCTATGTACCCAACTCAAAGAAAAGAAGCTCTAGCGTTCAGTTCACCAATTCAAAGAAACGAATCCGAATACTTCAAAACAGAAACAAATAGAAGCGATACAAATACGAATGAAGACTCTACTATTAACAACACAAATGATAGCAATAGTTCCAAAATAATATCAGATTTATCATTGTTGAATAAAATCAACAAATTAGATTTGGTATATGGAGTCAACAGAGGTTTAGATGGTAATTGGCGATTTGGTAAATTGCTCCTTAAAATAACTGCTAATAAAATACAAATTGGAGCTAACAGTTGGGATTTCACAGACGGTCTGTTTAGTCTGTTATTTTATAAAAAACCTCCAAAAACATATAACGAAACAGAATTAAATACTTACAAATCGATATTATTAGCTACTTATGCCCATAAACGCAATTTTAACGCACACAAACAAATAAAAGGAAGCAAAGCACATAAATATAAACAAATTATTCAAAAATTGTTTAATGCTAATTTATCATCAACAACAACAACAGCAACATCAACACCAATAAAATCCTCACATAAAGGAACTGGGCTAATGAAATTAAATTCAACTAAAACAAATTACGTATATTGGGATAATCCTAATGAACTAGTAGATCGTTTGCGACTATTAATTTCATCACAGTCAGCCGGTCACAACAATCACAATAACGAAATTGTTTCAATCATTGAAGAATTGAGAGAGGGTAATATAATAGTATAAGAATAGAGCCATGAGTGTTGATAAATTTGGTCGCTATTCTAACAATGCGAAACGAACCCACAGCAATGTTAAAAAATCTATAATAAAGGATATTGGTTTTACATTTGATCATGATCGAAATATTAATATGAATTCTAAACGAATTATTAATTTGGGCGCACCCATTGCTTCTAATGATGCAACAACAAAAGATTTCATAAATAAACTCATGAGAGAACAATACGACCGTATCGAAACATATTCAGAACACTTCGAAACTAATATAGATCAAATAAAGTTGGAAATTGAAAATACGATAGATAAGCTCATGAGAGAACAATACGACCGTGTCGAAACATATTCAGAACGCTTCGATAAAAATATAGAGCAAATAAAGACGCAAATTGAAATTATGAACAAAAATATTGAAGAAATTAGGAGGGAAATGCCAGCGACTGCAAAAGAGGATAACAGTAATTTAGGTTACGATTTTACGAAATTAGGTCCACGCGACCTTTTTGGACTACTACTACACCACATACTACACCACATAAAAAAAAAAAAAATAATAAAAATTAAAAAAGTGAGTAAAAGAAACCTAGTTGCAGAGCTACATACACAATCTCGACGAAATTTCCCACGTCGAAAGGTGATAATGAAGGGTATTGATAATCTTTGGCAGGCTGATCTTGTAGACATGGGTACATACTCCACATATAATAAAGGTTATCGCTTCTTGCTCACAGTTGTAGACATATTTTCAAAATTTGCATGGGGAGTAGCGCTGAAAACAAAAAAAGCTGATGATGTTACAAAAGCCATGAAAAGTATACTCATACAAGGACGCATACCACGTAACCTTCAAACTGATGACGGAAAAGAGTTTTTCAACAAAGTATTTCACAACTTGATGCAACCACACAAAATTAATCATTACTCAACGTATAGTTTATTGAAAGCATCTATTGCCGAACGCTTTAACAGAACGCTAAAGGAAATGATGTGGAAAGAGTTTAGTTATCATGGAACATACAAGTGGATTGAAAAGTATCAAAATTTAATTAATGATTACAATAATAGAGTACATAGAACTATTCAGTTAGCCCCATGCAATGTCAACCCATCTAATGAAAAGGAAATATTAGATACTGCATATAACAACTTGAAAATGTATCGTACACCAAGATTCAAGATTAACGATAGTGTGCGAATTAGTAAATATAAACATGTTTTTGAAAAAGGCTACACACTAAACTGGACAACTGAAATATTTACAATTCATCATATACAAAACACAAACCCTACTACTTATATATTAAAAGATTACGAAGGTCATGTGATTAAAGGTGGATTTTATGAATATGAATTATTAAAAAGTAATTTTCCCGATACATATTTGGTGGGGAAGATTCTTAAAACCCAAGGAGATAAAGTTTTCGTTAAATGGTTAGGGTTCCCCAATAATCATAATTCATGGATAAGTAAGAAAGATGTAGTAAAATAAAAAAATGTAACATGTATTTTTACTGAATAAAATCAAAAACTTTTCTTTTTTAATAATGTAACAACGATTTTTCATTGTTAGTACATAAATAACGTTCAAGATGTCAATAACATTAAATTTAAGCGGTAACGAGTCAATTTTAGCTGAACATTATTTCCCACCAATACAGTTGAATAAAAACTATCAATGTGCTGTTGTAAATTTTCATGCATATCATTCAATACCTTATATAGATGTAGACAATAACATGTTTCATATTGGTAATCATGTTATTGAAATACCTATTGGATCGTATGAATTTGATGATATAGTCGAGCATATCGTATTTGAGTATGAACATCTTGTTACCAAAGAAGTCAGCGCTAACAAAGAACACAACGCAAGCAATGCATTTATCACTAGCAATGACAATATTCTTCAAATAGATGCGAATAATAACACAATGCAAGTGTGTATATTCTCTGCAATTGATGATATTTTTTTCGATAAACCACGGAGTATCGCACCGTTGTTGGGCTTCGATAAAATTGTATTGAAAGCAGGGGAAGAGTATGCATCAAATAATAGTTTGATGATAACAAAAAACAATATAGTCTCCATTGAATGCAATATTGTCAGTGGTTCATATATAAACGGGGTGTTGGCGCATACACTACATCAGTTTTCAATTAATGTTGAACCCGGCTACAAAATAGATGAAATTCCGAATAATCTTATTTATTTACCAGTTAATACAAGAGAAATAAGTTCAATTACAATCAAAATTGTTAATCAAGACGGGGAACTGCCTAATTTTCGTGGAGAAACAATTTCACTCAGACTTCATTTAAAACCGGAAGAGTAAAACAAAAAAAATGATTATATACTATAAAAATCCTTTGAGAGGATCTCCAATGATTAGTAAGCCCCTAGCTGTTGATCAACGTGGACATAAAACGAATTATCATCAAAATCAACAAAATCGAAACAAAGCTCTTTCAACTGCGAACAAGAAATACTTGAAATATTTGGGTTTTAAATTAAAGCTATAATAGATCAAATATGAGTGAAATAATCGATATATTGCAAAAATCGATCTATGACGATCGTATCACTAAAAAGGAATTTCATAGCTACGCTACCGTACTTACAATCTTTTAATAACAATGATCAAATACGCATCACAATTCAAAATCAAGATCTTTATATTCTACCCTGTGAAAGTCTACTCTATATTCAGGGAAAAGTATCCTTAAAAGATAATGAAAACATTCGTTTGAAAAATAATTGTATGAGTTATTTTTTTGATGAAATTCGATATGAACTAAATGGTTCAGAAATTGACCGTACTCGCCATTTGGGTGCGACAATAACAAAAAAAAATTTGGTTTCGTTAAATGCTAATGAAAGTTCTATGCTTAGAAATGCTGGATGGACACCGATTGATGAGTTACACCCTAAAAAATCATGTTTTGATTTTTGTGTTCTGCTCAAAATGTTGTTGGGCTTCGCCGAAGATTATAATAAAGTATTATTGAACGCGAAACATGAACTGATATTATTACGCTCCAAATCAGATGCAAGAGCTGTATACTCGACTGAGTCCCAGGAGGTTCCAGAATTATTAATAACCCACGTTTCTTGGAAGGTACCTCATATCCAATTGAATGATTCATCAAAACTACAAATTTTTAAAGTAATTCAAAGTCGACAGCCAATTTCGCTATCATTTCGAAGTTGGGATTGTTATTTTAATCCGTTTGTTGCTAACGCTCAAAAGGAGATGAAACTACAACATTGCGATATTAGTGATGTTAAGGTTCATCTAAATTCTGAAACATATCCATACGATGATCTTAATATTAACTTTACAAAAGATCGTTATTCTTTGCTCTATGATATGTATTCAAAGTTTCAACAAAGTTATTACATGCGTGAACCGCAAACCCTTACTAACTCGTGAACAATATATGAAAAATCCTTTTATAGTAATTGATGTAACTCATCAGAATGAACAAGTTAAAACCGGTCCCATTGATATTCGCATCGAATTTAAAACAAACACAATTGTTGAAGCCGGTACAACTGCTTATTGCGTACTCACGATCGTGTTATTAAATATACACCACTTACTGGTGAAATAAGAAAACATGCACAGAACCTCATATCAAAGAACTATACTTATGAGATTTAGAGAACGTAAAATTAGTTTAACAAAAGCCGCAATATGAACAGATGTGTGGACGTTGCTGTTATTGATATCCAAGGTTTCAAAAGCTTTAACAACACATTTATATTAAAGGAGCTAGCAATTTGCTACAATATTACTCATTGTGCTAAATTTTTAATGAAACCACCGTTCAATTTCCATGAGTTGAGCAATGGATATAAAAAACAAAATAACTGGTTAACTAACAATAAACATGGACTTAAATGGGATGATGGTGCCTTTTCATTAGAAGATGTAAAACATTTCCTTCAATCAAACTTAATTATTCACAAAATCTTTGTAAAGGGTTCTGAGAAGAAGGTGTGGCTCCAAGATTTTTTAAATATCTCACAAATATACGATTTAGATGAATATTTATGTGAAAATTTAAAAACAATAAACAATAAAATGTTAACCAATATTAATTGTAATGACCATTCATCTATTAAAACTTGTCAATACTCAAGTGCGCTGAAAAATGCTGTTGATTTAAGATTTAGAATTAAAAAACATTGTATAATTTTATATTTATTTTTAGAATTCTTATTTTAAATTAACATTTTTTTCTTTTGTTTTTTTTTATATAAATCTTATTTCAAATATATAATAATAATGTATACTGCTTAACATGTTTTATAAATCTTAATTATAATAAACATTTTTTTAACTTGAAATTTATTTGTTTTTTATTTTAAAATGTCCCCAAGCATAAGTATAGATTCCACATTCCCTAATATAACGCTTATCATCATTACAGCTTAACACAACTTTTGATATTTGTAGTGTGTAAATATCATGAACAACAGATTTAAATACGCACATTTTGGAATAGTACACAGTTTTATCATGTAAACATGTTCGATAATCATTGATAGTCAATTTGTCTAAGGCACATTTTTTAACTCCTTTAGATTTTTTTATTTCTTTATTTTTAAAAGTGCTTATCGAATACATTTTAGAACGAAGTCCGATGAACTCTTTCATTATCGCCCCATTATTCTCATCCTTCATCATCCCCAAAACTTTTTTATTTGGTTGAGGGAAATTGAATCTATTATCTAAGGGATACTCCGAGGTATCAAAATGTAGAGCAAGATCGGGATAAATATCTTGATAGTAATCTTCAGTCTCTATTGTGTAAATAAAAGAGTCCGTATCCATATAGTTTAGAAATAATTTTTCATTAAATTTAGGTTTCATGTACTGGTAATGAAAATCATACATTTTTAATTTAGATAATTCAAGAACTGAAAATCCTAAATATATTGGTTTATTATACGTCACATTGTCAGCATTCAGTTGTATCGCAATCATATTATCTGTGAAATTCGTAGAGCTATGGAAATTAGGTTTAGCTATTAGAGCACGAGCACCCAAATGTTTACGATTACTCTCCCACTCAGTTACGATTTTCACATTTTTCCTTTTATCAACATTTTCCATTGTTTTTCCATATACCGCATTATTTAAAAGTTAAAAATTTTTTTTTTCAAAATCGTTTTTAGCATTTGTTCTATGTACAGTATTTAGATCAATATATTTTTTTAACCAAGCTGATTGTCTAAACTTTAATATTCTGTGTATTTTAACTAATTTTAACCCATTTTTAATACTCTGTTGAAGAGTACGATAGTGTATTGTATAGTTTCTTTTATTTGTTAAATCAGGAATTAGTTTTTTAATATTATGATGCAGAATTGGTGGTTTTTTTAATTCTGCACAGAACGGTAAGTCATTATGACTATCATGAAGCTCTTCAGGATAATCTAAATCAACTTCTACAATATACCCAAAAGTTAAGTTTTCCTCTACATCTAAAATATTAAAGCTATCTACATTTTCTAACCACTCAAAGTCACTTTGAGGCAAACATTCCGACATTGCCCAACCATATAAATTATTTGCATCTAAGTACATTAAATATTGAGAAGGTTTGCTGCAATCGTATGTTTGGAGATATTTATGATTAGCAACTGACTGACGTTTGGAGCATTGTACTATGCCCCCTCTAATACCATTTTTAACGAAATTATACATATTAATATAGGTGAACAATCCAATTTGATTTCAGTAATTTTTACCATTGCGTCCCAAGATAAACCGGGTGTTGTGTAATAATGACATGGATCAAGATGATAAATGGATTTACATACTTTACGGAAATTTTCAAAAACGTCAGTCAACAACAGTACATCTGTCTTCAAATATAGAAGCATGTAGTCGTTTAAGGTTTGACATTTAAATGTAAACCAAACACTCAACGCATGTTCATAATCAGAATCACTACAGTCTTTATTCGTTAATAATGAAAAGAATTCTTTGCGAGAGGGTAACATATTTTCCTCCAATTTTTCTATTGAATCGACATAATCATAAGGAAATATACCTTTCCGTTTTAAAAGGATCTTGAAACTATCAGAATCTAAATATTTAGCTAAATTATCTAAACTTGAGGGCATAAATCTAAAAGAATCAAGAAATCTTAACTGTAAAATAAAATTTTCTGTTATATGAATTCTCTTTGTAATAGAAATATACAATTCTTTATTTAGAGGAATAAGGCTTATATCCCCAGGATACGTCTCTAGTGCCTTTATAAATAAATGACAGTCATAGCCAGAAAAATTATGGAAAATTATGGGAATAAATCTCGGTACTTGATAGTCAAAATTGCATTTTGAATGTGCTGGACCACGATACTGACCAGTTAAGTGACAATGATCAATGACAATTTACGCTATTTGATTGTGTTTCTCTTTCGTACAGTTCTAAAGGAATTAGTGGTACTACTTTCATTAAATAGTTTTCAGCTAAATCCTTTGTATCTTCTACCAAAGACTTCATAAAAACATCAATCACATTACTATCTGAACGGGTTTTAAACTTATTCAGAGTAGAATCGAAAGATGATTTTATAAAGTCGCTGAAAGCAATTGGTATGTGCTTCTGAATATTTATAGAATTTTTTGATGTAGACGTATTCTCTTTACTCAAAATGCACTCAAAATCTGCATATATAACAAATGGTACATCTTGCTTATTTTTAAATTCTAGAATATTGTCCACATCTGTTGGCATTTTTGTAACCACTTTGTTACATTCCATTTTATGTTTTGTTAGTGACGCTTCACTAGGTAAGTGTTGTAAACAAAAATTGCAAAAATAATAAACACCCTTATGTTTTGAAACTTGCGTACGCAATAGTCGACTAATGTTTTTTATCCATACAAAATGTGAATTAGTACCATCGCTATTCTGCACGTATAACAAGTTTATATGTATATTTTTTTCACAACGCGTCTTATAATACGGACCGAAAATTAATTTTTTTTCCTCATCGCATCCAAATACATTTAAACTTATATTGGGATTATTTTCTTCAAATATAACAACGTATTCAATAGATAAAGGAAAGCTTAAATTTGCAAAATCTATACTTACACCAGTGGAAAGCGTTATAAGACGATTATTTATAATTAAAATGTACTGTGAATAGTTTTGTTTCAAATCATCGTTTTCTAATGCTGATATTACAGCCCATTTAAAACAATATTCGTCATTGTTTTTTATATTGATACACGCATGTTTATTCCGAATAAACGATGATAATTCCATATATTTTGATCCTTTTATTGGGGCATATTTGTTTATATTTACTTCTACTTTATGTATACATATTAGAGACCAACCGCTATCTCTTTCTTGGAATGATTCCATTTTATTTATTATTTCTGAACAAAGATTATCGAATAAATGTCATAATTCTACATCATTTTGAATAATAATCATCTGTGTTTGAAATGACTTGATGCTTATTTCAGCACTATCGTCGTTTTCAATTTCATTATTTTTTGTAAATTTTACATATTCTGCAAACAGTTCAATGTTGCATTTTATGATAATATGTTCTAACAAAACATTTTTCAAATAATCTATAATGCTTTGTTTAGCATTTTTTAGCAATGTGTCGGGTACAAGCACATCTTCTTTTTTATTTGTGTATACAAACGTTTGTATACGCGACTTAAATAGACTCTTTATGATGTGCGTATCATCATTAAGAAGAATAATGCAATTCTCCTTTTGGTTGTTAGTTCTATTGTGACGACTCCGGTCACTTTTTTTTATATCTAAATTGCATTGTTTACACCGTTCATAAATACACGATGGTGATTGCTCATCAATATTTTTAACTTCATGATGGCATCTGATTATATGTTTTTCTAAATAAGCCTTTTTTGAAAAGACTTTATTGCAAATATTACATTTGAAACAGGTCAGACCATGTTTACTATTAAAATGTCTTTTTAAATTATACTTTGATGATAATGTTTCACCACATACCTCACATATATATTTATCACGCGATTGTTGTACGGGAGTTAGTGTAGTCATTTTGATTTTTTTTTTCTTTTTAAATAATTATTGCTAAAAATAAATTTAAATAATTAATATATGTGTATTAAAAAAAAAAATGTATTTACTTCTGAGATTGTGTTGTTGATGCTGGTGTTGTTGCTGTTATTGATGCTGCCGGTTTCTTTTAGCTAGCGAGTATGTTAAACTATTTTTCTGTTACTCCCTTTATATATGAGAAATAAGTTCACAAGACCCATGGATTTTTTTGTTTGGGAGGTAGCCAATTTCAAACCCCATGAGAAAATATTTTTATTGGAATATTAAAAGTGTCTGGATTGTTTAAAAATAAAAAATCAAACGTGTTTAATTTAGTTTTGTTTAGTCTGATTTAGTTTTGCATTTTCGTGGTATGAAATCATGTATAAAAGCATGGTGATGTATTCTATCTATAAAGCAGTTATGTTTCAGTCGCATAGTCAGAGACACTTATAGCTAGAGCACATCAAAATACAAAGTATAAAAAAAAAAAACATTTTAGAACGAAAAATGAACGCTGAACTCCAAAAATTATTTAAAAGTGGAAATATGTCCCAAAAAAAAAATCTCTCAGTTCGCAACATGCTTTTAGCTAAAAAGTATGTGATTACAAAAATTGAACGCGTTGAAACTCGGTAGGGGCAAAAAGTGAGATGTTTGCTGGATAATGAATATTTGGTGTATCTACCACCAATGTTTAATACCACATTAAAGGAAGAGCACATAGAGAATATCGGTACAAATCAATTTCATTTGATTAGGGAGGACAATGAAGGATTTTCTGAACTAAATATATGCTCTATTAAAGGTACAGCAATACTTTTTTTATTATATTCTATTTTCTAATTGCATATTATTATTATTATTGTTTATCTCTTTTCAGATTCCGAAAATAAACTGTAAAAGAGTAATGCTACTGATGCAGTTATATTCATAATTTTTAGATCTACACACACACACACACACACACACACATAATCTTATTTTACTTTTATATGCATTTCTAAAAATAAAAAAAAATAAATGAATTTAAAAAAATGTCTTCGTCGATGTTATTATTTTTTCTTCTTTCCTTCTGCTTGTAGGAATTCAAAGTCAACTATTTTGATCACCGCACTTTGATGTGCAATCATAAAAGTTAAAAACGTGAATACTTAGTGAGAGAAAACGATGTTTTATAAAGTTTAAATTATGTTTTTCTGTTTTATTCTTTTTTCAAACAAATTCATATTTTGACATAAGATCCTCAATATCAATACATTTTCTAGCATATGAGTAGCAGCTACACGTATCTGGTCCTACTGTACAATTGTCGTTGCTCCAAGAACAGTTCCTAATATGTGTTCCATGTTTTGATGTACACATTCCAACACACTCGACATTAGTAACCAGAATTAAACCATCCACAAGTCTTGTCCAATGTTCCTCCATAATAAGATCTTTATATTGATCCAAAAATTTTTTAATTTTAAGCGATAACAACATGTTTCAACAATTGCTAATTTACAACTAGTCCATACGAACTCCAACCAGAAACTTTAACCCGAATCAGTCCAAGCGTAACTATATGATCACGTCAGCAAAAGTATATTTACGAATAATTCGAAAAAAAGTTCTGGGCTGATTCAAGTTAATATGAAGAAATTGTGAAAAATAAAATTTTTGGCTTTCAGCCTAGACAGCAACCAAAAATCAAAAGATCTCCCGCTAATCTGGGCTGATTCATGTTAATATGAAGAAATTGTGAAATATACAATTTTTGGGCTATCAGCCCCAGACAGCAACCAAAAATCAAAAGATCTCCCGCTAGGTGCCTGTCCCTATCGACATAGCAATGAAACTCACCGATCGGCGATCGCAAGAGGGCAATTCAAAGCTTTCATCCAGAGACCCCCACAGGTGGCGTTACTATCGACCAACCAAATCAAAAGCCCTACCGCCAGGCAATTGCTAATTTACAACTAGTCCATACAAACTCCAACCAGAAACTTTAACCTGAATCAGTCCCAGCGTAACTATATGATCACGTCAGCAATAGTATATTTACGAATAATTCGAAAAAAGTTCTGGGCTGATTCAGGTTAATATGAAGAAATTGTGAAAAATACAATTTTTGGCTTTCAGCGTAGACAGCAACCAAATCAAAGACACCAACCATATAAAAAGACTCGCCAGGTGGCGAAACAAGCTTGTTGCTAGAGGAGAGCTCGAGGGGAGAGCAACAAAGACCGAAAAGAGCTTAAATCTTTCAGTTTTTACACTGGAGGAATTTTGCTCCTTCTCACTAAACCCAGAAACCCCATATTAACACTACTTGGCTAGGTAGATTATTAAAAATAGTATGAATTCTTAATTTTTACCTTTTTTTACATTCAATAGTAAACAAAGTTTTTTCGTTTCAAAGTTAACTAATGCTAGTTAATCGAAGAAATTTAACTTAACTAAATGAAAAAGTTAATGGTTTTCGAAATTAACTGAAACGTTAAAAGCTAACCAAAAATTTAACTTCGTTAATTAACTATTAACGAACTAACTAGTTAATGCCCAGCTTTGCTTTGGACTGTTAATTTTTGCATGTTCTTTTCTGTTTACTTGGTCATCATAGTAATCTTTTCTTTGCATACAAAAACTTATCCAACTTAAAAAATCCTAAATATTAATAATATGCAAAAAAAATGATAAATTGCGTTAATTTTACAAAATCTCAAACAAAAATGTAATTTTAGACACTTATTGAAAAATGTTGTTTACAATAATAAAATTCAGTTATTAATTATAATTGGAAGTGTTATTTATACGCGGATAAACTCCAATTCTGGTTAAAGTGCCGGAATTTGGAGATCCAAGAAGAAAGGCAATTTAAAACATCAAATCCTGGTTCAAGTGCCTGAATTTGATTGAACATTTTGGTTCAAGCGCCGGAATTTGACTGAACATTTTGGTAACCCCGACAATTGGACATCTGCATCTATCATAGGGATGGAGGATTTAGGACGACAACGGGACGAGAATGCGGTGAAGATTCAGAAGTTTGTTACCAACCTCAGGAAGGCGCCGCTAGATCGGAGGACCATCGAGTTCTACAAGGCCAAGGCAAAGGAACTCGACGAACTGTGGGCAGGATTCAACCAGCTCGTCTATACAATTCGGCAATAGCACGGCATGTACTTCGTACAGGACATACATCGCACAGTCGGCCAGTTATACAGCGATGCGCGGGAAGAAATCGAAAATCTGTGGACGAAGGCCTCAATCACAGCAGCAAAGGCAGCCCAAGTCATAGCAATGACAACAAGTCACGGCATCGACAAGAGAAGCTGCAACCGCGATGTCAGCTTCTGGAGCAGCGGTATCAGACAAAACAGCACCATCAATATTAGCTTGAATCCAGAAGCAACTTAAAATCATCGAAACAGTAGTGCGGTCGTTGAAAAAACTGCTGAGTGATGAAACATCTCATCCATCCAATTACTATTATATGCATCCTAAAAGCATAGGACAGCATTGGCAAGCGGCAGAGGACCTACACAAGACCATTTGGGAATCGCTGGATACCATCGATATGAGCACGTACGATTTCGATGCATACTTCCAAATAGAAGAGGATATTACCAGTGACCTTCTGCGACTCCATGATATGGCACTTGAGAGACCTATACTATCAGGCATCAGTGCACAACAAGATGCTGAAGCAACAACTTCAACTCTAAAGTTGCCTCGTATAGAGTTGCCTAAATTTTATGGCAGCTTTCTAAAGTCGACGTCCCTACTTTAGATGGCAAAATCGCTTCTTTAATTTCGGCCGAAACTGAAATGACCGAAACCAAGAAGCCGAAACCGAAAAAATAAAAGAAAAAATTGTGAATTTAAATGTAATAAAGTTGTACATAATTAAGCTGAAATCAATAATTTTAAGTTCAGATCATGAATTAGATGAATTTAGAAGCAAACTATGAAATGCGTGGAAATCAATTGAGACGGCAGGGTTTTCACTTTTTGCTACGGCGAGAGTGGTAGATATTCGATTTTAGGGGACAAGATTTCAAGAAAGGGAGTAGATTTAATTTTTGTACGTAGTAGTAGAAATTCTACGAGAGTAGTAGAAATTACTGTCAAGGTAGCAGATTTCAAGAGAGGGGAGTAGATTAGGGTTTCTGTGTAGAGTAGTAGAGATTCTACAATAGTAGTATACATTTCTGTCATGGTAGAAGATTTGTAGAAAGAGTAGTAGTTTTGCATTGTATGAAACTCACAAAATATTTTGAGGAGAAGATTTCTTACAATAGTAGTAGAGGAGTAAAAATTTAAAAATCATCGCGAGAGTAGTAGATCTGCTCCGATAGGAGAAGAGTGAGAACGCTGTGAAGCAGTGAATGGATGAAGGCTGTATGTAACATACAACTTCGTTCAAGAAAATAAGTTTCAAAGTTTTTATTTTCAATTCAAAATGGGGACTTGTCTTTGTCGCTTCTGATTCGAAACTATGATCAATACTTAAATTTGTGTTACATACCGCTTTTATCCACTTGGTTGTTCCTTATGTGTTTTGCCACTCCTAATCCAAAAATAATAGTGAAAATTGCACAAAAAAGGAATTTTTAGTGCGTACTGTAAAAATTTCATTATCATTTTCGTATTCAGCATGCCAAAATGCATAAGAATTTGTCTATCAAGTATATTCAACACACAAAATGCTCAGTTTTGTCGATCAGTGTAATCTTTGTTATTTATTTGTTACATTTTTCGTTTCAAACCGAAATTGTCGGCGGAAATATCGAAATTTCGGCCGAAAACGATATTTCATTTTTCGGCCGAATCCAAAAAACGGCCGAAACCGCTTTTTTTTTGCCGAAAAGCCGAAATACCGAAACCAAATTTCGGTCGGTCTCTAATAAAAACTATATAACATATATAACAAAAAAAGCTTTGCTGAAATGCCGCCCAAGTGAATGTGACGCCCGGGGCGAGTAGTGCCTCGGCCACCACCTTTTCACGACACTGATATCAATATTGATATAATATGTAATGCCTGAAAATCTCGAAAAAGAAAGGAAAATAGATACCAAAATTTACGCCCTTCAATTATTTTGGAAATTTAATAGAATTTACAAACTTGAATTCACTGCATCGAATAACTAAATAATCACTTTCACATGCATAATTTATCTTAGTGATCATATATTTTCATTCATAAACACATTTAGGGAATTCACCAGGTCTCATATTGTCGTATTGTCGTGTTTGGAAAAAATACAATGGTTGTGAGCACACCCATTGCAGAAAAAAATCTAGTACTGTCATTTCAGAGAGGGAAAAATTATATTGCAAATGTTCAACCTAACCTAAATTCGTTCGCCACGGGATGCGTGTCACCATTCGCGTTGTATACATTTTTAGTAGTCCCTAAAAGAAATTTTAACAATTTCCTCCAATTACTTTTCAAATAAGAAGAAAAATCAATACGAGAGTCATAGAAACACAGGTTGCAAAGTTGTATTATCGTATGGAAAACAGCAACAACATTTTCACAACTATCGTATACAACCGATACGAGACCCTTGTCAATTCCCTAATTATTTTCATCACAAAATTTTTTTTTACATTTTTTGTATTTGTGTAATTGTTTTGGCACAGAAAAAGTGTTCGAGTCCTTAGCCGTCTAAAAGTATTCAACGCCCGTTTTTTATGGTGGTACGGCTTCGGTCGTTTGTGGGAGTATGTGAATTCTTATCATTATTTCCTATAAAATTACGGGAGTTACGTTATATTGATAGGATATTAATTGATAAGTAGTCCTGCAAGTTTGATGTTGTGAATTGATAATGCAGTGTAAAACGTGATACCATCAATTTATTGTTTTTAATACCAATTTAAAAAAAATAGTCTCAATATGATATGAAAAATGAATGGAATGATACAATTCTCATAAAAATTACAAATTTTGACATGAAATTAAAATTGAAAGGAAGCCAATTTCAATTTTACATGATTTTTATACCCCCACACTCACTGTGGCAAGGTATACTCACTTTGACACAACGTTTGTAACGCCCATAAGAAGGCGTGTCCGGTATGGAAAAGTATATATATTCTTGATCAGCATTACCTCCTGAGTCGATTTAGCGATGTCAGTCCGTCTGTCTACACGATTGCGTGATATTTTTCAAATATCAGCCAAATCGGACAAAAACTAAGGTGGGCTCTCATATAAAAAAAAATTAGTTTTTTATACCCATATAAAAAAAAAATTAGTTTTTTATACCCTACACCTCATGAGGTATGGGTATATTCACTTTGGTCTGATGTTTGTAACACCGAGAAGGAGAAGTGTCCGGTATGGAAAAGTATATATATTCTTGATCAGTTTCACCTCCTGAGTTGATTTAGCCCTATCCGTCTGTCCGTCCTCTTTTCTTGTAAACACGATTGCAGGAGCTAGAAGAAAGCTAGGGATCCCAAATTTTGTATTTATCCTTCTTAGGCCCTAGAAGGTGTTGGTATTGAAAATGGGCGGAATCGGTTGACTGCCACGCCTACCTCCCCGTCTGTCCGTCTATCCGTCCTATTTTCTTGTAAACACGATTGCAGGAGCTAGAAGAAAGCTAGGGCTCCCAAATTTTGGATTTATGCTTTTTAGGCCCTAGAAGGAGTTGGTATTGAAAATGGGCGGAATCGGTTGACTGCCACGCCTACCTCCCATATAAGTAAAAATCGTGTTTTTACCGAAATTTTAAGATTTCATCAAAACAGCATGAAATTTTGTATAGTGGGGTTTTCGGGGTCGCTGATTTCGAATTTGATGTCGGAATTTAAAAATTCAAGATGGCGGAACCAATATGACGGCCGAAATGTTAAGATTTCATCAAAACAGTATGACATTTTGTATAGGGGAGTTTTGGTGTCGCTGATTTCGAATTTGATGTCGCATTTTCAAAATTCGAGATGGCGGATCCAATATGGCCCAGTAGGTGTAGGGTATATATAAGTCGGCTTGCCCGACTGAAACTTACTCACTTGTTTTATCAAGAAATATATCATATTTCAAAAATATTATTTGTTTTAAAATATAAATTCATTGTAAAAACCTTTACTTGAAAATGTTTTCAGATAATTTCTTTCTATACACTTTTTATAACAACCCTGGCTCGTTCTACGTCAACGCCGCAAAATAAAACTACGCGGCGCGTGTTCTCCAAAATCGTTCCAGAGCTTTAAAGCTTTGGCATTTTACAACAGCTATCGCTCGTACCGATAAAAAAAAAAGAGCTTTACTCGCGAGTATAGGGCCGGCGAACACTGTTCTATTACATTTTCCTCCTTTCGTTTCGTACATTAAAATTTTTTTTGGCAACTTTTGATTTTTTTTTGGTTTTACTGTATTTTGAAGAACAAGATGGATATTCGCAAATTATTTGCAAAACAGCTAAAAAGAAAAATTGACGAAGGTTTGAATAAATAATGCAAAAAGAACAAGCCATTCAGTGCCTCCAACTATTATGGCGCCTGAAACTATTGTGGCAGACACTGCCCAAAATATCACTTCCAAGAGTCCGAAAAATTCTTTAACATGGGGTAAGTCTACTGCCCCATGTCCATATATCCACATATACGACAAAACTTCCCGATCGCAATGTAATCGAAGCATTTGATAAAATATGATCTCCTGACTCAAAGTTTACATTTGAAGCTTCAGAGATTAGAAACTTGAAGTACACTAGAATCTTGAGCTCTTTGTTACAAAACCATTTGCAAAGTGGAAAAACCCTATTGAAAATTTCCAGAAACATAGCGCCAAGAACTATCATTGTAATGCAGTAGTTCAAATGGAATTACGCCGTTTAGTTGAACAGGGAACAGCATTGCCAGTAAACTTGCAAATAAAGAAACAAAACCAAAAAAATATAGAAGAAAACAAAAAGAAACTGATACCCATCATTGAGACTATTCTTTTATGCGGTAAGCAGGGTTTAGCATTGCGTTATAATTCACACTACAGCGATATAAAGGAGCAACCTTTAGCCATTGAGGGAAACTTCAGGGCACTTTTAAGGTACAGATCTAAGGTGGACAATGATTTAAGCGCTCATCTTGCCTCATTTTAAAAAAAACGCTAAGTATTTGAGTCATCAGATACAGAATGAAATAATTGACTGTGCTCACACATTAATCTGCCGAAAAATCTTGAAGCAGTAAACTTTTCGGACACGTTTTCACTTTTGCGAAATCATTGCTTAATTGTTTACGGACAAATGACATTAAATGTGAATATCTAGTAGGGACAGGGCTACGATGGTGCTCGCGCTATGAGTGGAAAGTTCCGAGGCGCACAATCGTATATTCAAAAAGAGTACAACATGGCCTTGTGCGTGCATTCCGTCGCACATAGCTTAAATCTGGTTGTGTCGAAAACTTGCGAAATTCCTTCAATTAGAAACTGTATAGGCACATTAGAAGCAGTTTACGTATTTTTTAATATCCCTCTAAATGAAAAGTAGAATTGGAAAATCATATTTCCAATTATACTTTGCTTTTAAGTAAACCATGATGCAATAATACTAGGTGATGTCAGTAGGGAGAGCCGTTGAAATTTGAATATGTGCTGACACTACCTGATATTATTTCATCTTGTAACTACACAAATATATTTCAGTTTTGAGTAGTTATATTCAATACTTTTGTAAGGTGGAAATAAAACAAGAGCTACTCGACTGAAGATGTTGTGTCAAACTAGGTGGGTGAAAAACACGAAGCGCCTTATATGAAATAAAAACTTGGTTAGATTCAAAAACCTCCAGCGGTGCTGATTGTTTAAGCAAGTCGATTCTAACATCAGAATTTCAAGTATGTTATTTATACTCTCAATCTTTTACCAACTTATGCACACAAATATATTTTATATATTTTCCATGCCTGGTTTCAGATTTCTTGTACAGTATTAATTTCAATTCATAGCATATTCCTTTATGAATTGAAATTGTTCCTTTAAGTAAATCTCTTCAAACTGTGAATATTGATCTGGTTCATCCAGTTGACTTAGCCAATTGTGCACATTCTAAATTGCAAAAATTTCGTCAGTCTGCAAAATCACATTTTAAAACAATTTTTGTGGCAGTGGAAAATGTTTGCAAACAATATGAAATTCAAATAAAAAAACCCAAGGTCCGAGAATGCCGAGATATCGTTGATTTAGAAACACCTGAGGACTACTGGCGTATTACAGTTTTTCTGCCATATATAGATATATTTTTAGTCCGATTGGAAGAACGTTTTGTTAAGCATGAAAATATTTTAAAAAGTTTCCACATAATGGTTCCAGATGAAAAGGAACTTAATCATGAACAAGTTGCATCTGCGGCACACAACTTGTACAACATGTATAAATCAATATTGGAATGTTCCGAGGTAGCTTTAGTTGGAAATGTAGAACTGTGGCGAAGTTTTGTGGAGCAAAATGAATATCTTCAAGTATGAATTTTTCTTTTAAACATTGTACAATACGCTCACATATGAACTATGAATTTTTTTTATCGGCACATATATGTATGTATATTACTTCACTTGTAAAATTAATAAAAAAAAAAACTAAAAATTTAAAACGTAAAAAAATTTCGATATAAAATTAAAAATTTTTTTTTATCAAGTCCCCTTTTGACAAAATCCTTCCGGCCGCCCTGACAGGGTGTAACAGTCGAGATGGTCGAAAAGGTAGGAATCGATTGGGGTCCCAAAAATATAAAGAAAGTGCTATGTGCACTTTTTGCAAATTCGCCACCCACTTCATTTTAAAAATCAGGCATATTTTTTAATGATACTAACTTGTCAGAGTTTGTCTTGAATGACTCATATTTGCTGTTCGAATTCTGAAGAAGATGTCATCCCACAGTAAAAATTAAGTTATTTATTTAGTAAAAAATTCAGATTTTTATTGAGTTTTTCATAATTTATGAATTAATTTATTGAGTTTTTTATAATTTATGGGTTTTAGCTCATTTCCAAAAAAAAGTTAAAATTTTGGAAAAGGGAGTACAACAACTAAGCAAAAACTCAGTCTGGCAGAGTGTACAGCTGTTTCGGATCCAGCCACGGATCCTCATCAGCACTCCTTATGCAAGCGACGCTTGGTATTAGTATAACGTTTGAGGCAATTCTGGCGAAGTGAAGTTTAATTTTATTATTAATCTCTGTTTTTATAAATAATAACAAAATCCATAGTGCGATACGGAAAACAATACATGTGCTAAAAAGCACATTTTCTCCTGATTCGCGAGAGCATGAAGTGCAGTGAAGTGGACAATTATTTATAACTTGATAATTACTTTGGAAATTGAGACTCCATTATCAAATAAAAATAACGAAAGTGACGTTTACATTTCCCTCAAAAAAATTTAAGAAAATCCCAAAAAGCTTTTGTATCGAGCAGTCTATCATAGACGCAAACCAGCCGACTCAATTAAATTTCCATCGATCAGTGTGGACACAAACCGCTAATATTATCGTGGACACCACCCTGTGTTTTGGGTAGGGTGACCAGAAGAGCACAATCAGTACCAGTGTGAACGCCCTGGTATATTTTACAATTCCTCGTCATGCAACGAACCCCTCCGTCTATAGCAGTCAGTGAACGAGATGATACCGCTTACCAGCAGCTGCAACCAGTACAACAACAACAACTGCAATCGCAAATGACGCACCAACTGCAGCCAAAACAACAGCAGTCACAACTTCTGCAACAACAGCTTCCACAGCAAGACGTTGCGCAGCAGCAGCTTCCGCAACAACAACAACAGCAAACTCAACGGCATACTGAAATTTCACCACCGGATCTGCAGAGGAGTTCCCAGAGTGATATTTCACACAGAAACTCAGGTAACTCTGTAGCAAATATGTCCAAATCCCCCTATGCTTTACTCCCGTTCCTGATACAAGTGAGACAAATAGCGGTTCTTATAATATCGCTAATCGCATAAAAAAAGTCGCTACCCGCTCCAATTTTTTAGGTCAAACCAGCAAAATGCCGACAGTGCAGACAGGAATTAACATTTACTTCCCAAAGTGAGGGCTCTCGTCCCCCACTAACGGTGACGAGAGCAAAACCGATTTTTCATTCTTGCTGAAGAAATCAATTAGGATCCCAAACCGAAATCGCAAAAACCCCCACCTATCTATCTGCGTGAGCGAAGCTCTAATTCGCTCATCAAAGAACTAACCCAACATATTGGTCCTAATAATTTCCACGTGATTTCTATCCTCAGGGGACTAATACACGAAACAAAAATCCAAATTTACAGCGAGCCCAACTATAGAAAAATTGTCAAACTCTTTGATAATCTCAAAAAAAAGCTACTACACCAGCTCAAAAGTTCTAAAGGCCTCTCAGTTGTACTGAAAGGTATCGAGCCTTTCGTAGATTGCGACAAAATTAAAACTGCACTAGGCAATGAGGGCTTCCAAATAAAGTCCGTATTCAATATTCAAAATAAAAAAAAAAATTCCACTACCTCTTTTCCGTGTGGAACTAGAGTTCGACCCGAAAATGCTCAAAAAAGGTGAACCCCGCCCGATATACTCGCTCAGATATCTGCTACATCGCAAAATCACAATTGAAGTGCCTCACAAGCGCAGTGTTCCGATTCAGTGTCATAACTGCCAAGAATACGGCCACACAAAGTCTTACTGCACTCTTCCCAGCGTGTGCGTTATTTGTGGTGACCTACACGAAACAGGTTTATGCACAAAAACAAAAGAGGATTCCACTATTAAAAAATGTAGTAATTGCGGTGGCAATCACACTGCTAACTATAGAGGCTGCGCAGTCTATCAAAGCTACATAAAATAGACGGAAAATGCAACTCAAAAACATAAAACTAGGAAAACCCAAAAATTTCCTCCGTTATACGCTGTCCAAACTCTAACAAACCCCCTTATAAAACAAGGCGTTTCCTACGCCAGCGCCTTAAAGCAGTGACTCTGTTCCTGTGCAACCTGCTCCTCTAAGCAGTAGTCTTGAACAAACCCTACAAATGTTCATACAAAATATGTCTCAATTTATGTCCAGTATGCAAAATATGATGCAAGAAATGATTAAAAATCAAAGTCTTTTACTACAACATCTCATGTCTAAACCATGAATAGTTTAAAAATATCATTCTGGAATGCAAACGGCCTGTGTCTTCACAAACTAGAACTTCTCTAGTTCTTGAAAGAGTCCAGCATAGACGTTATGCTTATCTCTGAAACTCACTTCACTGAAAAACACTTTTTCAATCTCCCAGGATATAGACTCTATGACACAAAGCATCTAAGCGGAAACGCTAGAGGTGGTTTCGCTATTCTCATAAAAAGACGGATAAAGCATTATGCTCTCCAGAATTATTGCACAGAATATATTCAAGCAACAAGTATTTCTCTCGATGAATACTTAAAAGGCCTAACATTAACAGCTATATACTGCCCGCCCAGACACAAATAACTGAGCAACAATTCCAGACTTTTTTCCGTTCTCTTGGACAAAAGTTTCTCGTTGCCGGCGACTTCAACGCCAAACATACATATTGGGGCTCTCGCCTAATATCACCAAAGGGCAGGCTCCTGTTGAACACCATCAACAGACTTGGCCGTGACGTAGTCCTCTCTGGCACGCCAACTTATTGGCCAACTGACAGTCGAATAACTCCCGACGTCATTGACTTTGCAGTATTTAAAACTGTAATAAAAAAAGAGTTAAAAACAAGTTTTTTAAAATATAACCCTTTAACCGACTAAAAAGCAGAAAATAAATTTTCTTTAAATTAATTTCTGCAATTTCGATTTAAAATTAAGGGTTTTTGGCTACTTCAAAATTTGCAATGATATTAGGAACAAAGTAGCCAAAAACCCTTAATTTTAAATCGAAATTGCAGAAATTAATTTAAAGAAAATTTATTTTCTGCTTTTTAGTCGGTTAAAGGGTTATATTTTAAAAAACTTGTTTTTTACTCTTTTTTTATTTTCCCCTTTTTTTAAAAAAAAAATTTTTTTCGGTATATTTCTTTCCCATTTATATTTTGCCCGTATAGTTTTTCTTCTTAAATTTTTACATTTAAAAAATTTTTTTGAATTTAAAAAAAAAAAAATTGTTCCCCCCTTTTTCCCCCCTTTTTTTTTTTTTTTTTTCCTTTTTTACTCGTTTTCCCCAATGTTAGCCTAAGTGAAAAATTTCAGCCCTGTAGCTTAAAAAATACGAAAGTTAGAACTTTAAATTGGCTCCATTCCGCTCCCCTTTGCCCCCACACCCCCTTTCCAAAGGGTATAAAAAATCATTTTGTCAATAAGAACCCACCTACCATCATTTCATCATTGTAGCTTGAAGGAATCGGAAGTTATGTCATGTTTAAAAAAAAAAAGTTTGAGTCCCCCCACGGCCCCCTACGCCTCTGATGGACCCCAAATTGATAGAATGCATTGTCACCGGAGTTCTATCAGTGCTCCAAATTTCAGCTCTCATGTGGAAGTGTATGAAAAAGCTCGCCGCAGATTTGAGGATATATATATATATATAGTCCGCCCAAAGCAAGTTAATATAAGGGTTATAAAAAGGAGCCAATTGACTATAGAATCTTCTCTAGATCTCTCATCAGACCATACGCCTACCATTATCACAATAAAGTACGCGCCAAGTTCTGAGGTCAACTCACCAGATAAATTGACCAGTAAACTCACAAACTGGCTCAAATATCGGATGTATACAAGCTTTCACATTAACCCAAATGTGTCACTAAAAACGAAAGATGAAATAAACACAGCTGTTAGTAATTTCACACTCTTGCTTTCCCAAGCAGCTACAGCGGCCACTGCCGCCCAAATCCCAAATAGCTCAACTCGCAGCTATGCAAAATGTACACCAAAGGACATAGAGCAGTTAATAAAAAATAAAAGAAAAATACGTCGCGAATGGCAAAACAACAGATCCCCAAATCTGAAAAAACAACTCAATAACATCACTCGAACTCTACAAAAACAGCTAAAGTGGAAATCCGAAAGAGACTTCCAACAATTTGTTGAACATCTCGCACCCACAAAATCAACAAATTACTCTCTCTGGCGAGCTGCTAAAAATATGAAAAAAAACAGTACTGGCAGAACCTCCCATACTGCTGCCAAATGGAAACAGGGCCAGAAGCGATGCTGAAAAGGGTGCTACTTTTGTCAACCACCTAAAAACCGCATTCACCCCGAACGAGAATACTGGTGATATCCCATTACCAACATTAATCCCACTCAATAACTCCTGTACAGCGAATAGAAAAAATTAACTTATGGAGGCAATAAATAAATGCCTGGATCCAAAAAAATCACCAGGACCAGACTTGATAACGCCCACAATGATAAAAGAACTGCCATTAGTTGCAATAACCCATTTATTGAAAGCATGGCACTATCGAACAAGTGCACCGTATTGTAGACTCAATAAGAAGCACTTTCGAAAAGAAACAGTATTGCTCCGCTGTTTTCCTCGATATCATCCAGGCCTTCGATAAAGTCTGGCACGAAGAACTTATTTACAAATTATAGCATATTCTCCCCGCTAATATGCACTGCCTACTTAAAAACTATCTCACGAATAGAAACTTTGTAGTAAAATATAAAAGCTTTGTCTCCCGAAAATACGAAATACTGGCTGGAGTACCACAAGGCAGTGTCTTCGCGCCCCTGCTATATATTCTCTATACTGCAGATATGCCCAAAAGCGATAGAACTCTTATATCGACTTTTGCTGACGACTTTGCTATCCTGTGATCTCACTCAAACCCAGGCATGGCAACTCTTTACGTGCAGAAACACTTGGACACTCTAAGTAATTGGCTATCACGATGGAAAATCAAAGTCAACGAATCCAAAAGCTGTCACTTAACCTTCACCCTAAGAAGGGGCACGTGCCCTGCTCTGAAGATAAACGGCCAATTCAATCCAAAATCACCCAGATTAAACTAAAACAGTTGGAACTAAATTGGCTAATCTCAAAGGCATCTAAGCTAAATCTCACATACATAGTCCAAATATACAAAAGTATAATAAAACCCATATGGACATATGGAATTGAGCTCTGGGGCACTGCCTCTCCCTCGAACGTGGAAAAACTCCAGAGAGTCCAATCTAAAATCCTGAGACAAATTGCCAGAGCCCCTTGGTATATAAAAACACTAACATCCACAGAGACCTGAATATACTGGAAGTCAAAGACGAAATCCCGAAATTTACCACGAAGTACAAGCAGAAGCTCATGTTTCACCCTAACATTCTAGCTAGAAAACTGCTAAGACCGTTGAATCCCTCACGTCTTAAGTGAAACTAATTTATTCCCCTATATTAGCTACGAAAACACATCATGCCCAACTCAATGGACAAAGGGCAAAACTCAATTTACAAATAGAATTAAGTGAAATTTTTTATTAAAAACCCTTTTGAATTATTATTGTTAGATCTAAAAAAACTTTTTGGATGATTCAATAAACACCATAAAAAAAAATAAAAAAGAATTGCTTCTCATTTGCATCACACGCCAACTCACTGAAGGAGCGAATGGAAAATGCATCAAATTGAATTTTTACTTGTTGTTGTATAGCAACAGCTGTACACTCTGCCAGACTGAGTTTTTGCTTAAATGTTGTACTCCCTTTTCCACAATTAAAATTTTTTGGAAAATGAGCTAAAACCCATAATTAATACATAAATTATGAAAAACTCAATAAAAATCTGAATCCAGTTCTCACTTAGACATTCACCAGCACTATTCCAGTGCTCTCCACCTACCGTGGTACTAGACAATCACCAGCACTATTCCAGTGTTCACCACCTACCGTTGTACCAGACATCTTTGCATTTATCATTTAACTTTTCATTTAACTTTACAATAAAATCAGCGAGAGTCTCCGAAGAATCATAATTTGCAATGAAAACGTTCTTAAAGTCCTTCCCCGGAAAACAAACTTGCGAAAGCCATGATGAGGCTGATCCTTTCAATGCGTTGCTGAGAGTCATCATACATGTAGCCCCTTGCATATTATGATCTGCCAAACTCATATCTGCCTACGAAAGCCAAGCGCGCACATTAACAGTCGTGCTATCAGGAACAAATTCAGGCAACACAGCTTGCAACAAAGCAAGAAAATTTTCGTTTTGTGAAAACAAAAGAGTAAAAAACAAGTATTTTAAAATATAACCCTTTAATGTTCTTTAATTTAATTTCCGCAATTTCGATTTAAAATTAAGGATTTTTGGCTACTGTCTTCCTAATATCATTGCAGATTTTAAAGTCGCCAAAAACTTTGAAATCGATTTTTATGATCTTGGGTGTTTTATAAAGAAAAATATGTGCTCTACAAAACACCCGAACATTATTTTTTCTTAACTCTTTTAGTTTCTGAGATAAATACAAAAAGTTAATAAATTTGTATTGTACACCGAGAGAAAAAAAACAGTAAAATCAACGAAAAAGTAGGTCAATTTAACAGTTTTCGCGGTTAAAAACCATCCGATAGTCTAAACTGGTAAATTGACAGTTGCTGCGCTGATGATAACCTAGTGGGAATATGTCCGACTGCCACCCTGGAAGCCCGGGATCGAATCCCGGGACGACCGTCGCTATTTTTTTTTTTAATTTAAAAAAAAGAAGAATTTTTTTTGTAATTTTTATTTTTGTTTTCTAATTTTGGTATTATGTTCCATAACTATTTTTCTTTTATGAACAATTCATCTCAACTCCAAACTTCATCTATAAAAGTTTTAACTAAGCAACAAATATCGTATTATAATCGCCCTGGCCAAGGCTTGAACCTGCGACCTTCTGGTTCATAGTCCGACATGACAATAAATGAATAACTTAAATGTGCTACGCAAGATCTGTTCTCTACTATCAGAGTAACCAGAGTTGCCATATGAAGGGACTTTCATTTTTTTTCGGGGAATATGCTATCAAAAGATGAAACGGAATTCATGATAATGTGAGAAAACTTTAATAAATACGTACATAAGTCAAAACCAGGGAAAGTTTAGTTGTAGTTGAACATAAAGGAGACAAACTTGCCATAAACATGGCAACACTGTGTGAACTAAAAGAACAGTAACCTTTTAACAGCCATTGATATACGATTTTATGTTCTCCTATCTGTTAAACTCACTGTTACACTCTCTGCGGTTCATAACATAATTTTGATGGTTGTCAAATCTGTTGACATTTGGACTAGTTAGTTGAAAGGCCATGTTAGTACCCAGGGGCTGTGCGAACAATCGCCCAACGAACAATCGCCCAAAAACCAAAAATGAACAATCGCCCAAAAATTTTGGGCCATTCTTCATAATGAATAAAAGCCCAAAAAATTGCGAAAATCGCCCAAAAATTTATGAATTTTCGCCCAAAAGTTAAAATGAACAATCGCCCAAAATATTGGGCTTTTGTTCATAATGAATAATAACCCAAAAACAAAATGAACAATCGCCCAAAAAAAATGTTTATTTTTTTTTAATAATAAGAAAACATTTCAGATATTCATATTGCAAAGAAACAAAGAATTTGGAAACTTCTGCTTTTATAGAATTCTTAAGCTGCGATCAGATTAGGCAAATATTTGCCCGAATACACTCAGATATTTTTAATATCAACTAAAATCGTATGTGACTGAACCAGTATTTTATTTTTCTGAATGTATTTTCCCAGTATTTGTGCAAATATTTGCCTAATCTGACCGTAGCTTTAGAGAATGTATTTGACGAATTTAAAAAAATTTCCATTCTTTGAAATTATTCGTCCTAAAACACTATTGTATGCTTCTACTTCAGATGTAGTTCTTGAATGTTTTTTGAAAACAGAGAAATTAGCTGGCCCAATCTGTAAATTATGTAAAACTAAGGTCAGATTAGGCAAATATTTGCTGAAATACTTGGAAAATACATTCAGAAAAATAAAATACTGGTTCAGTCACATACGATTTTAGTTGATTTTAGAAATATCTGAGTGTATTTGGGCAAATATTTGCCGAATCTGACCTTAGCTTAAAGCAACAATACGGAACTAATATTAAACTTTTGCGATTAAAAATTCTAATTACAATGATGCTACAACTACAACGAAACAGTTGGTGTTATTTTAATTTTGTTTTTGTAATGGTGTAATCTTTAGTGCAGTAATGTGTTGGAAAAAAGCGCCGGAGGCGAAAAATTTTAACCAAATATCGCGCGATTTTTGGTTTAAATTTTTCATGTTTAAAAGGATGTGTGTTTAGCTATTACAAAAAACATCTTTGTACATCTTTTTTGGTGTGTCGTTAATATGAAAATTTGTATAAAAAAATCTCGCAATTTTATAATACTTTTGTTGTTGTAATTTTCGTGTTGATTTATGAATGAACATTTTTGTAGTGTACCCACTCCTATTTTTGTGTCAGAAGCTGGATTTCAACAAAATCAAAAAATAAACAATAGCCCAAAAAATATTTTTGGGCGATTTTTCATTTTTTGATTTTTGGGCGATTGTTCATTATGAACAATTGCCCAAAAAAAAATATGCAAAAACACCCAAATCAAAAATGAACAATCGCCCAAAAATGTTGGTACAATTTTTTGGGCGATTATTCATTTTTGGTTTTTGGGCGATTGTTCGCACAGCCGTACCCAGGGACTCCTGGGTTCAAATCTCGTTGGCTGCAACATTTTTTATTTTTTCAATAGAAAAATAGATTGACAGATTTTTTAACAGTTCGAGAAGTTGAAAAAAGGTTTAATTCAACAGTACAACTGTTAAATCAAACAAAATTACTTTAAAACAACAGTTATTCTGTTAAAAACCGAATAACAGTGCCCGACTGTCATTTCCACTGCTGTCTTTTTTCTCGGTGTATAATGTTGTTGATAACTATATATGCACTGAAAGAAAATACATCTTTTAAAATTAAGCATTTTAAAACATAGTTTTCTCTGCAGTACATTTATGTTTTCATTTTCAAAACAAATGCTTTCAATTTCAATCGTCTTGCTCTATCGTTTGTAGTTTGAAATTGATAATAATGTTGTTCTTTTCTGTTTAAAAAAATCAAAGCATAGTTTTAGGGCGTTTTTTTTTTAAAATTCGAAGTACGCTTTTACTACAAAAAATGTATATATAATGCATTTAGACTCTGTTAAATAATGTTAACAGCAACTTAAATCAATTAAGCTGCAAATTTTTACAACAACAAATTGTATGCCAGCAGGTAGAAAGTAAGTTATATGCATTTCACTTAAAGCTCGTTAAATATAAATCTTTTACATTTAAAAGGGCGGGTACACCCAATTCAAAATATTCATTGTCGTAGACAATATTGAAAAATATAAATGTCTAACCTCAATGCCACTACCAAGCGATTTGGATGAATTTTGTTTCAAAAAACTTTCAGTGCAAAAAGTGAAGGAGGTAATTACTTGGGTCAAAACAAAAAAAAATTATATGGGAGGTTTTGTCCATCTGACGCCATTTAGGATCTACGGATCAAAGTATATTGAAAAATAGCGTTCAGAGGTGTCACAACATTTTAAGCGATAAAAGATGGTCCTTCGGTATGTTAAAATGGTAAGTGAATAGCAAAAAATTAATTTCTTAAACGCGTGAAATCTGATTAACATAAATAGCGCTATTAGTTTACCAAATTCAGCTGTTATCAGTTTTTTGCATGTTATTGATATTCAGGCTTTTTTTTTTAGTTGGATAAGTTTTTGTTTGCAAAGAAAATATCACTTTGAAGAACAAGTAAACAGAAAAGAACATGAAAAAAGAACAGTCCAAAGCATGGCTGGAGTCGTATAGCTATTTCACCATCGGGAGTCGAAACAGAATGAGTCGCTGACGATAAATCTGGCAAATTTTGAAATAGCTATACGACTCAAGCTATGCTTTGGACCAAAGCTGGGCATAGTTAATCGAGAATTTAACTTCGTTAATCCGGAAATAGTTAATCAAAAATTTAACTTCGTTAAATTAAAAAATTAATTGCGTTGAAAAGTTAACTTCGTTAAAAGTTAAATTAAATAGTTAAATTCTCTATAGAAAAAATTTTTTTTTCCAAAAATCGCATAAAAAAACATTTTAACTATATACAATTGAATGCCTGCACTCACAGACCCTTTTTATAACCCTTATATTAACTTGCTTTGGGCGGACTATATATATATGTATATATATATATATATCCTCAAATCTGCGGCGAGCTTTTTCATACACTTCCACATGAGCTAGAGAGCTGAAATTTGGAACACTGATAGAACTCCGGTGACAATGCATTCAATTAAATTTTGGGGTCCATCAGAGGCGTAGGGGGCCGTGGGGAGACTCAAACTTTTTTTTTTAAACATGGCATAACTTCCAATTCCTTCAAGCTACAATGTTGAAATTTGGTAGGTGAGTTCTTATTGACAAAATGAAATTTTTTACCCTTTGGAAAGGGGGGCGGGATGGAGCCAATTTAAAGACCTAACTTTCGTATTTTGTAAGCTACAAGGCTGAAATTTTGTACTTAGGTTCGCATTCGGGAAAAAGAGTAAAAAAGGGGAAAAAAGGGGGGAAAAGGGGGGAAAAAAATTTTTTTTTTAAAAAAACAAAAAAAAGAGGAAAATAAAAACAGAGTAAAAAACAAGTTTTTTAAAATATAA
Source organism: Heteromyza rotundicornis (assembly GCA_951394025.1). Classification (NCBI taxonomy): domain Eukaryota; kingdom Metazoa; phylum Arthropoda; class Insecta; order Diptera; family Heleomyzidae; genus Heteromyza; species Heteromyza rotundicornis. Next base: position 35,742,481 of record OX596011.1, on the reverse strand, counting down.
CCCTTTAACCGACTAAAAAGCAGAAAATAAATTTTCTTTAAATTAATTTCAGCAATTTCGATTTAAAATTAAGGGTTTTTGGCGACTATAAAACCTGCAATGATATTCGGAGGAAAGTACCCAAAAACCCTTAATTTTAAATCGAAATTGCTGAAATTAATTTAAAGAAAATTTATTTTCTGCTTTTTAGTCGGTTAAAGGGTTATATTTTAAAAAATTTGTTTTTTACTCTGTTTTTATTCGATCGATTTCAGCCCTCTATATGCAAATTTAACTTAAAAAATGAAAACTTTGTAAAAATTTTACAAAACGAATTGGCCGACTCGCTTTTTTATGATTGTCACTACGCACCCAGAGTTCTAAGTCGATTGGAAAATGTCGGCGGCGGCTAAACAGTTTCGCGCCGACCATAATCGGCTTCAATCGGCGTGCGAACAAATCGATGTCAATATCGGTTGAGCAGACACAACCGAATCAATATTTCGCCGCCGACCAAGCGATACATTTGACGACGAGCTAGGACCGCCGCACAGTGATTTGTCCCATAGACAAAATTCAGAAAGTTTGATGTCATCAATTATATAAAATATGGTATTTTTGGAAAGGTAATACATTGACTAAAAAGAATATGAACTTTTTTGTTTGATTAAAATTTTTTTGACGTCCGTGTATTATTATAAAATTAGGGAAATTTGATAACAAATGCTGGAACAAAAAAATTTATTTTTGATAACTTGGCGAAAAAAAATGCCCAAAAGGCATTTTTGGCAAGAATGATACAAACTTTACTTTTTTTATAAATATTATTACTGTATTAAAAAATGAAAAATAAAATAGTTGTCATTAACCTTCGATGTAAAAATTTGTGAGTACCATGAAAAAAAAAGTTTTTCAAGTAAAAAACAAAAAAAAACCCAAAAAATTATGGATTGTAAAAAAACTAGAGAGTGGACTATCTTCGGCTATACCGAAGCTGAAATACCCCCACACAGTAGGAAGAAGTACCTTGAACATAAAAAATTGTGGTCTCAAGACCCTATTTTGAGCCAATTATAGGTGATTTTGGAGCCCGGACCATGTCCAAAATCCATTTCTAAAAATTTCCAATTAAATCCACAAAAAAAAAAAAAAATTGGTCTCAAGACCCCATTTAGACCCTTATATATGTGGCTGCGGAACCTCGGACCATGTCAAAAATACGTTTCTAAACATTTCCAATCGAATACAACAATAAAAAATTTTTACCTTTTTTTTCGGTGTATGGGAGCCACGCCCAGTTTTTGTCCGATTTGGCTGATTCTCGAACTTGATCTCAGTATTCACGAGAAAAACATGTAAAAAAAGTTTCAAGTCGATATCTCCAAAACTGCGACCGCTATCGTGCGGACGGACAGACGGACAGACGGACAGACGGACAGACGGACAGACGGACAGACGGACAGACGGACAGACGGACGGACAGACGGACGGACATCGCTAAATCGACTCAGGAGGTGATACTGATCAAGAATATATATACTTTTCCATACCGGACACGCCTCCTTATGGGCGTTACAAACGTTGTGACAAAGTTAGTATACCCTGCCACAGTGAGTGTGGGGGTATAAAAATTCGTAAAAGTTAGTAAACATTTTTTTTTTTTTTTAAGTTCAATGTGTTTTCTTTCAGAAAAAAAAGAATTTCACCATTTTTTACCAACTTTTTGAAAAAAATGTTATTTTGTAAATGCCTAAAATTACGATTTTATATCAAAAAAACTTTTCAAAAAGTTCATAATGTAAACAAAATGGTAAAATGTGATGAATGTATGTACTTTTATTAATATATTGATATTAATGTATGTATAGTAACTAAAAGCTCAATTGAAATATTGTTGATCCAATGTGATTTAATTTTTCTCTATTTTACTCTTCTCTCTTCTTCCTATTGACTAAGGCGGTCAATACCGAATGGTTTTGGCAATCCCGGGTTATCCAGATTTTTCAGGATTTCTTGGGGGTTGTTACTTTACCAAGCAATGCACATGATAAACAAATAAAAAATAAAAAATGTGCCAGAATTATTAAAATTGAGAATACAGGTAAAATTTATGGTAAAAGTGAATACGTCACTTCGACAAAAGTACACTATCAAGTACACCAATCCGTGAATACCCCTAATAGTAGAATATACATAATATAATATAGTATAATATACATTTTTCTTTACAAAGTATTCAAGATTATAAAAATGTATTGATCTTTTCAATAGTTATAATATTAAATTTATTAAAAAGATTTGCATTAATGTACCTGCTAAACTACAACTGCTAGCCAAAAACGGTTACCAAATTTGAAATCAGCTAATCAAGAAACACTAGAATCCGTTATTAAAGCTAAGAAACCTTTTTCGAAATATAATTGTAGAGTTTTATTATATGCATAATAATTAAATAAGAAAATCAAGCATACAATTCTGGATTTATTCAAAAACTATAAAAGTTACAGAAAAACCGATTACATTTTTGAAATCAGCGGGCCAAAATGCAACTTAGTTTCAATTAATTCAGAATACTCCTTCGATTTTTGTCCCAAGCTCATATGGAGACAAATCACTGTGCGCCGTATCGACTTGGATCTTTAAATTTTTGTCAATAGCACGAAAGAGTTCTGTGTTTACAATTTTTCAACAGTGTGGCTAGGTAGATTATTAAAAATAGTATGAATTCTTAATTTTTACTTTTTTTTTACATTCAATAGTAAACAAAATTTTTTCGTTTCAAAGTTAACTAATGTTAGTTAATCGAAGAAATTTAACTTAACTAAATGAAAAAGTTAATTATGTTAATTAAGTTAATGGTTTTCGAAATTAACTATTAACGAATTAACTAGTTAATGCACAGCTTTGCTTTGGACTGTTAATTTTTGCATGTTCTTTTCTGTTTACTTGGTTATCATAGTAATCTTTTCTTTGCATACAAAAACTTATCCAACTTAAAAAATCCTAAATATTAATAATATGCAAAAAAAAATGATAAATTGCGTTAATTTTACAAAATCTCAAACAAAAATGTAATTTTAGACACTTATTGAAAAATGTTGTTTACAATAATAAAATTCATATATAATTGGAAGTGTTATTTATACGCGGATAAACTCCAATTCTGGTTAAAGTGCCGGAATTTGGAGATCCAAGAAGAAAGGCAATTTAAAACATCAAATCCTGGTTCAAGTGCCTGAATTTGATTGAACATTTTGGTTCAAGCGCCGGAATTTGACTGAACATTTTGGTAACCCCGACAATTGGACATCTGCATCTATCATAGGGATGGAGGATTTAGGACGACAACGGGACGAGAATGCGGTGAAGATTCAGAAGTTTGTTACCAACCTCAGGAAGGCGCCGCTTGATCGGAGGACCATCGAGTTCTACAAGGCCAAGGCAAAGGAACTCGACGAACTGTGGGCAGGATTCAACCAGCTCGACTATACAATTCGGCAATGGCACGGCGTGACACCTCTACATGTACTTCGTACAGCACATTCATCGCACAGTCGGCCAGTTATACAGCGATGCGAGGGAAGAAATCGAAAATCTGTTGACGAAGGCCCCAATCACAGCAGCAAAGGCAGCCCAAGTCATAGCAATGACAACAAGTCACGGCATCGACAAGAGAAGCTGCAACCGCGATGGCAGCTTCTGGAGCAGCGGTATCAGACAAAACAGCACCATCAATATTAGCTTGAATCCAGAAGCAACTTAAAATCATCGAAACAGTAATGCGGTCGTTGAAAAAACAGCTGAGTGATGAAACATCTCATCCATCCAATTACTATTATATGCATCCTAAAAGCATAGGACATGTAATGGTACCTTTTTCTACGTTATCCTTAATGTTATTTTTGGTATAATAAAAGCGATAAAAAACCATTTTATTTTTAATTATTTTTCTTTAATCTTCCAAAATTCCAAAATACAATTTTTTTTATTCCAAACTGGCAATTCTACTCAATTACAATCCCTTAAGCAATGTTATCGACTTAAGCTACATTGTCATTTATCTGCCCTTGACAAATTTATCCGAAAGTCATTCGATAGAACCGTAACTCAGTTTTTCCATAGCCACGACAGGTTTTCTGAACAATTTCTCAATCACTTCGATTAAAATCATTCAATTGAAAGGTTGTCCCGCTTCTAAAAGAATAATTTAAAAAAAAAAAAAAAATTTTGTGAAATTTGTAGTACAGTCTCTAACAGACTGCCAATTTCTTTTTGGATTGAAATCATAATCCACGTAAACATCTGACGAACAAAAATTAGTGAACTTATTTTTCAACTTCATTATTTTTTTTATTCCAGTTTTATTTGCATTTTATGCATAAATATTTGCTTTCGAGTAAATTCTTATTTACTTTCAACGAGAAATAAAACTTCATATCCAGACCCCCAAAAGGTAGTTAAAATATGTTTTTTTTTCTCATAATTCTAATATCTAGGTATTTGTGAATTTAGGGGCTCATATATTTTTATATTGGAAAAAATCCATGCAAATCTGGAAAGATTAGACAAGTCTAATTGCCACGGTAGAGGTCGGCAGCTACATCAACGGAGTCTGATCGTGCCAACCAAAAAAAAACAATAGAAATTTCGCTCTCATCATCATTACTCGCTGAAAAGTGGTGTCAGTTACTCATGCCCATCATGCTTTTGTGCCCGCATAACTAGTGCATTCAATATCGTCGCGAGTTGCTTATAAAAGAAAAATTAAAATTTTTTTTAATCGTAATAATTTTAAGAAGAGAAAAAAATTTTTTAAGAATTTATTCCAGTTGCTACTAAAAGAGGTAGGAAGTAAACCCAAATTTTGCGTAACAAGTATTAATTGGGCGCAGGCCTTGTTCTTCTACGAACTATTCGATAGCTCTCGAAATCGTTTTCAAAAAAGATAAAAAACAGAAAATTCGTTTCAAATTAGTTATCTTTTCTTTATTTATTTATATATTTTCCTGAGAAAATCTTACCGGCTTTTCTTGGCTGTGGCGGCTGCTGCTTCGTATGGTAATCGGACGAGAGAGTCTAGTAATTAATATTTAAAAAGCCGTCGGCAAAACCGAAATCGCCATACTTGAAAGCAGATTTCGCCACAGACAACAGCGCCCCCTACATTTAACAAATTTATATAAGGTAGCGTTCATATTTACGCGGTTGGCGTGAACATTGCCGCCCGCCTTGCAGCATCACTGCAACTAAATCTAAATTACAAAATTTTTTATTTATAAAAAATGGAGGGCGTACATTTATAAAAATGGTGATCAGCGCAATATAAATTCAATTTAATAAAAATACATACAAATTACATTTGGTAATTTCCTCTAAAAATACCTCCACAAATTAGGGGTTGGACGAAAGTGACGTTGCTGCTCAAAGGCGCGCTGGGATTGTGTTGGCTCAAGCGTACGAGGCCCAAGTCCAACCGACTGATAGCTGACCAGCTCAAGCGTACGAGGCCCAAGTCCAGTCAGATCACCGTCGTGCGCTTCTATGGATGGCTCAAGCGTACGAGGCCCAAGTCCATCCATATCATCGTCGCGCGCTCCCAAGGATGGCTCAAGCGTACGAGGCCCAAGTCCATCCGTGCTGCAGCCTTGTGCTTCATATGATGGCTCAAGCGAACTAGGCTCAAGTCCATCCCTCTTTTTACTATGCGGTTCACATGATGGCTCAGACGAACGAGGTCCAAGTCCACCATCCGCAGTATCGACGCTTCCGCCTCTTTCGCAGAAGTTTGGCGCGTTCGTAAAACAACGCGATCCGTATTCATTTCGGATATCTAAAATCCGAATTCTATCGCCGGAATATTTTTTCATATCTCTGCCTAGCCGCCACTCATTTGGAGATAGCCTTTCTTCACTCATTATCTCTAACTTCTCAAAATTTTTCTGTGTAGTTTTCCATTTTAAATATTTACGCCCATCCTCATTTTTACGAGTGGTTTTGCTATAATTTTTCTTACTGTTATTTTTATTTGAAGTCCAAGAACTTTTCTTTCAAACTTCCTCAAGTTGTTGCAAATTTGACGACTGATCCTTCAGTGAAATTTGATTAAAGTATACCGAATATGTCGGTTTAATTGAAACCCCATTAGGGAGCAAAGGCCCAGTTAAGATCCACCCAAAAACTGTTTTCTGAGCAATGAGTGACCCTAGAATACCTCTTCGTATTCCCTCTAAAATAATTCGTGGATATATGTCACCTCCAATGAGGACATCCACTTGTTCGCTTTTATGAAAATTAGGATCTGCCATTTGCAAATCAGGTAAATTCTGCACCAAGGTCCTATCGATAGAAACTGTGGGAATGTTGCCGCTTAATTGAGGAAGAATGAGACCCTTCGTCTCTATTCTTACCCTAGGATCAATTGGTGATCCTATTACAAAATTGCACATTTTTTGAATTTGTGCCGAAACCACATTATTTAGCCCCGCTACTTGGGCATTCACGCTTTGAGTGGGTATATTCAGTCGTTTCTGCAAACGCGCTGATATAAATGTGCCCTCTGACCCAGAGTCGATTAGCGCTCTGGCCGTATAAACGGAGCCTGAATGACATATGGTCACTAAAGCTGTCCCTAACAGCACCCCTTTTATACTCGTTGTGAAATGCGTCTGAACCCTATCGACGAGACCTTGCGAAGTGGATAAATCACTTGAAACCGGAAAATTGTTTTGATTTGCACCATCTGATGGCGCAGGAGAATTAGGCGGTGACCCAAGTCCTTCACGATGAAGTAGCGAGTTATGACGCCTCTTGCAACTAAGGCACTTGTAATTGCTCGTACAATCTTTCACCTCATGAGAACTGGCCAAACAGTTTAAACACAGATGCAACCTCCTTACTGTTGACAACCTGTAACTAACGTTCATATCTAAAAATTGTGGACAATTCCACAGTGGGTGTTGTTGCGTATCACAAAGTTTACAATTCGCCTGGTAAACGTTTGCATTATGGGAATTTACTTTTCTATTCTGATTTTGGGAGTATTTATTTTGGTAGCCACCAGTTCTTTGGTTAAGCGTACCTCGAATATCTGAAACTGTTTCTAGAGTTTGAAATCTTTCAGTCAGAAAACTATCTAAATCAACCCATTTGGGGATTGCTGTCTTATTTTTAATTCCTTGCTCCCATAAGGAGAGCGTTGCTTCTGGTAAGCAAGTAGAACACAAATATACGAAAATTGCATCCCAATTTTCAACATTAATGTGATATAATTCCAAAGCGGATATACAATTATTTATATCCCGCTGTAATTTCTTTAAAGCGGACCCCGACTCCGAAGTCACTGGCTGAAGGCCGAACAAAATCCTCAGTTGACTGTTCACTAAAATCCTTTTATTTTCATACCTATCTGATAGGTTATCCCACGCCTGCACAAATCCATCATTTGTGAGAGGGGACTTCTTGACTATATCTTTAGCCTCACCTCTAGTTTTTTGATTAAGGTGATATAGTTTCTCAACTGAAGTTAACCCCGAATTTTGAATATAAATTGCCGTGAACATGTCACGAAAAGTGGGCCATGAGAAATAATCTCCATAAAATATCTCAGTGTCACACGGAGGCAACCTCATGTTGCTGGAAGACGGACGATGTTCATTTGAATTCACAATCATAGTAGAACTGGGAGGGGGCATTAAATGATGAGCTGTCAGATTGTGAGCAAATTCACCCATCATGGCAGCGCAGGCTACATATGCCTGATAACAATTTCTGTACCTATCTTTTATTATTTGTAAATCGCCACTAGGCTCCCCATTACTGGCAGAGGCTGCCTGTGAGCAGACCTCATACGCTGCCTTTACTTTTGCCCACAAATCTTTAAATTCTTCGCGTTGCACTTCTAACGAAAAAGTCGAATGGTCATTCTGACCAGTGGTATTGAATTCCGCTTCGAATTCAAGAATTTCGTCAGCCAGACGATGAAATTCCTTTAAGGTAGCCATTTTTCGCAAAAAATATCAAAAAACCAAAAATCCACCTTAATTTCAAAAAATCAAAAAAATTTCCAAATAACAAAAAATATTTGGAATCGGTAATTTTATTTAAATATTTCTCGAAAATATTTAAAAGCGATAAAAAAAAATTTATAATAAATTTCAACCCTTTGTCAGTGTCGGAAATACTGACGTAGGGCGCACTTCAAATACTGTAGAATGTGAGAATAGACAAATGGATAAAACCAACAAAAAATTGCACGAAATGCAAATCGGCCAAAATATTTAAATATCTGAATACGCTTATTTTGAATATTTCGCAAAAAATATTAAAAAGCGGTAACGAAATAAATTATTCCTTATTTAAATATTTTGCTCTGTAAATAATCAGTTTCAGTCTTAGAAATTTCGAAATATTTCTTGACTGACTGAAGACACACACAAAATTAATAAAAAAAAGAATTACTCTCACTGTTGTTGTTGCACTTCGGAACTTCGGGTTTTGTCTAATATTCCCGCGTTGCTAACTTTTTCTTCAGTTAGTTCTTCACTGTCACTTTTTGTATCACTATTTTTTTATTTATTATTTGACCGAATTTTAACTTTAAATTTAGAATTAATTACTTTAAAAAAACTCGATAAAAAAGCGAACGTCTGTCCGCTGCCAAAATGTCGAAAACTAAACAAAGCAAATGACAGAAATGCAGCAACAACCTGCAGTGGAGACTTTTCTTGTGAGAGCGGGTGGGAGTATGTGTTTGTGTGTGCTTTTTGTTCTTTCTGCACAGTACAATATGTCAAATATTTTCCGATTATTACTTTTTATTTTCTCAATTTAAGTATGGAGTATCTGCATTTGGTTGGTATTATTGTCATTCTCTTTTTATTCTTCACTCAAAAATATACTTTTTCGGAAATTATTTGAACTTTTATTAGAAAAGTTCTCGAAATTCAAATTGGCGCCAATGTACGCTGTTTTGTAAAGAGTTGGCAGAATTAAAAAAGAGAATAATTGTGTACAAATTATTTGAAGCTTTATTTTATAAATCACTTCACATTCAGAATAAAATCACAGAACGAAGAAAAACGAGAGTAAATGAGTGGCTTTGGCTGGCTATTAGAGCGTATGGAAAATTTTACTTTATATTAAATCACGGATAAATTTTTGGTGTTTGCTTTTGTTCATATTTTAAAAATGCGCACATATGATCACCATTAATAAATGTAACGCACCTTTTTTAATTTCTCAGTTTCAAATTTGTTTGTTGTGGAGGTCTTTTCGTCTCCTTTGGAATGGATACGGTTCGAAGGACCAATAATTGGGCGCAGGCCTTGTTCTTCTACGAACTATTCAATAGCTCTCGAAATCGTTTTCAAAAAAGATAAAAAACAGAAAATTCGTTTCAAATTAGTTATCTTTTCTTTATTTATTTATATATTTTCCTCAGAAAATCTTACCGGCTTTTCTTGGCTGTGGCGGCTGCTGCTTCGTATGGTAATCGGACGAGAGAGTCTAGTAATTAATATTTAAAAAGCCGTCGGCAAAACCGAAATCGCCATACTTGAAAGCAGATTTCGCCACAGACAACAGCGCCCCCTACATTTAACAAATTTATATAAGGTAGCGTTCATATTTACGCGGTTGGCGTGAACAAGTATAAAAAAAAAAATAAACAAAAAAAGGAATAATTGTTTACACACCCCCCCCCCCCCAAAAATTGAAAGAAAAAAGAAAAAAGAAGAAAGAAAAAAAAAAGTGAACAAAATTGCAAAAACGCTCATAACGCAACTTAACAAAATTCTTTAGTGCATAACACCCTATTTCCTTGAATTTGTTTGTCTTCGCAATGAGTTTTAGTGTTGCTGTGAACTTCATGCATAATTGCGGTCTTTAATCAATGTTCGAAAAATACAAATTTTTTTTTCTCTCAATATTTGGCGTTCACACTCTTTTAAAATCTACAATATTATAAGAACAGTGTTAAAGTAGCCGTTTCCCTTATACATATTTCTCGATCAACACAACAGTTAGAACAATGTTAAAGTAGCCTTATGCATATTTCTCGATCAACACAACAGTTAGCCCTATAATCAGCAACTGGGATACATTTTTGTGTCTTAATTATATTGAATTTTTTTTATTAAATAACTACTTATAAATTAAGACAAATTTGGAATTGAATAGAACAAAATATATAATGATCTAAGACAATTATTGAAATAAATTTAAAACTAAAGTTATAAAATATGATTTCAAATTATCTCTAAATGGTATGAAAACAATATATTTTGAATGAATTTAAATTAAAAATTAATTATGTGTTAGTTTTTCTTTACATTGGTCTGAAGTAGCATTAACAATTCAGGGGATTTCAGAACCCATAAAGCCATTTTCTGAAGTCACACGGTAGGGTGGGAATTGTAGTGGCCAGAGCAACAACAACAATGCTCCACATCTTTAGAAATTAGTTGCAACAATCCCTTTTGTTTTAGCTTCAGTTTTTTTTTTTATAACTTAGATTACTATCCGTTTATTTGATGTTGTTTTTTTTTTTGCACGTGAATTAAATTTGGAAAGCTGTTGGAAAGCGAATGGATACAAGATCCCCCCCCTAAACTACCGAACTGCTAGCATAGGCAAATCACCACGTGCACCCGTATCCAAACGCATCCTAAAACGAAGGGCTGAGAAGAAATTTGTTTTTATTAAATTGATTTCTTTTAGTTTGATCCGGAATTTCGTTTATAAAATCTTAGCAATTACAAATCTTGGCGCCCAACGTGGGGCCTACGACGACGACAATTTCGTACGTTCATTAATACGAATATAAATGTTCGCTTGAATAATAACTAATAGCAACGTTGTGAGTCGCACACATAATATGCTCTTAAGTTAAATTTTTGTTTAATTCCATTGAAAGCCAAGCATATTAGATTCGTTTTTTTTAATGATGTCCTTGAGTGTAATAACTGGATTTCGTTTCTGGAAATATCAACATTTGGAATTATAATCTAGTTTTGATCCGCTATCGATGTACCGAATATATTTACTCCTTGTTGTACACAAGTCTAATATGTCAAACATTTTCTTTAAAGTTTTTTTTTTCGCTTCTTTGATTTTTAGGGGTTTATAGGATGAAATGGCAGAATGATTGGTATTGGAATTACGATTTTTGAAATCCTTTGATTTTTCATTCATTGACCACTGACCATTTTGTTATTTGTGTTCTGTAAGCACTTGAGAAAATGAGAGCACTTTTAGTTTGAATAGAATATTGTACTAATTCTAAAGATGTTAATTTTTTTTGTTTTGCTACGAACGACCAATAAAACTTTTGATTTATTAAACTTTTGTTACATTATTTGAATAACCATGTCGTTAATTCATAATAATGAGAATCTACCTGGATTGGTAGATGACAGTTCTATTTCATGCATAATTTGCAAGCAACAATTTGGACTAAATGATATTTTAGTATCAACCGAATGTTTACATGTGTTTCATAAAGCATGTATTACACCATGGATTCGTGAAACGCATACATGTCCAGTATGTCGTGCTGGATGCACTTTAAATAAATTAAAACCATATAAGGTTGTCAGACAAAATACTTACGAACAGGAAGCATCGGCTTCTAATATAAATTTAGAAAATAATTTCACCAATCAAGGGGCAATTCCCAAAAGAAGGAAAAATCGTCCAAATACGAGAAATTATTCAAATTAGCTTGACACGTCGTCAACACAAACACCTCGACTTAAATACGTCAGGACACCACAGACAGTCCAATGAAAATTTACCACGTTCATCAAATTTTAGTTTTCCAAATATACAAGAAACGCGTGAGACACTTTCTGATGCTCATTTGCAATCATTAATTAATGAATCTATTCGAAACCAACTGTCTCAAATGTCTATAATAAATTCAAACCGAAATGCAAACAGTAACCCTCAACAATCTACTTATAATTTTAGTCCCAGAAATTTTAATGACCACATTTCAATAAATTTATCAACAGATAAAATTTCAAGCTTAATTTCGAATTGGCAGTTAAAGTTTAGTGGACAGGAAGATACTCTCACTGTAGATAAGTTTATCTATAGAGTGCAAGCGCTAACTTCTCAGAGTCTAAGAGGAGATTTCGAAACATTATGTAATCATTTACACATTTTGTTTGTCGGAAAAGCACTTGAGTGGTTTTGGCGATATCATAATCGCGTAGAACGAATTGAATGGCAATCGCTGTGTTGTGAATTAAGGAATCAATTTAGAGACAAACGAACCGATTTAGATATTCTCGATTTAATTCGAAGTCGTAAACAAAAACATAATGAAAAATTCGATGAATTCTTCGAAAACATTCAACAATTGTGTGATAGGCTAGAGGTTCCTTTATCATCTTCTGACCTGGTAGAAATTCTAAAAAGAAATGTGCGTACGGAGTCAAATGCGTAGATTTGTACAAAAAAATGAACTATTAGAGGAGGAATTTAATAGAACAAACCGACCTCAAAATAATCGACGCAATGTTTCGGAAATTGAAAATAATGTTGAAGAAAATTTAGAGTTCGATGAAGTTTTTGAAATTTAAATTACTTGTTGGAATTGTAACGAAGTAGGGCATAGGACTGCCTTGCGGAGAGAAAAGTGTTTTGCTATGGCTGTGGTACTGCAAACATTTACAAACCAAATTGCACTAAATGTAACAGAACAAAAAACTTCCAACGTGTGGGTGTGCAAAGGGTTCAGACACACTCGAGAACACCGCAATCTTAAAACGAACAATTGAATGTCAGACAGATCCAAATGAATTGGAGTTCACTGTCTCGAATAAGAAACCGATCTGTATTTTGAAACGTTTAAATACAGATGAACCGAAATCAATTTTTATAAATTTTCAACCATTACATATTCGAGCAAAAGAATATAATGAGGCGCGAAAAAGAATATTTGAAGTTAATGAATTAAATAGTATAAAAGTTAAGCGATCTACATTAAGACTTAGGAAGTTTTGGAAACAAATTACAAATTTTAGAAAAGCTTTGTGTTCAGCAATTGTTACTGATAAACCGACCAACGATTTACGTCCATATGCGTGTGTGACTTTGTTCGACGAACAGGTAGTAGGTTTAGTCGATACAGGTGCGAGTATTAGCTGTATAGCACACGATTATTTTTTTTTTTTTTTTTTTTTTAACGACGAATCCCAACGTTCCCACTAACCCGCCCAACCGACCGAGGGGCACATCCGCATGACGCACGGATTTGGTGACCGAACAGCCGTAATCCGGATTACGCTGTGTAACCGATAGCGGGTAAACATATTTGGAAATTCGTTTCAGCTACAGATTAAAATCATCAGCTGATAAAACGCATATTAATAAAACGCGAATTAGTTTATGAATGCAAGAGAGAATTCTTCCAAACATAACATAATATACGATTAACGTGATAATAAATAATAGAATTAAAAGAAAATATTATGAAGCATCAGAATTCATGCGACGAATATGAATTTGATCAAATATAATTTTTGTCTACTTTACGATATTAGACTTAACAAAATACAAAGACAAAACAATCCAAACAGTTAATTTACGCGACAAAGATTACAAATATTAATTTTAGTATTTTGTTTTTTTATACGAAATATAAAAAATCAAATACAAATAGAACAGTTAAGTAAACAGTAACGGAACGAATGTGAATTCAGCTAAAAATTTTGTTTTATTTGTATACAATATACAGTAAAAAACAAAATTCTGCTGAAATATAAATATAAAATACAACAAAAATACAACACTTTCAAAAAATCGACAATGCCGATCTTTGTGTAGTTTGGCAACCCTATCATTTCGTTAGACCCTAAGCGGTCCAAAAACTCAAAGAGCAACAAAGGCTTAAGTGTGATCAAGTGCATTTAAAATAAAAGTTTTAGTTTTATTAAGTGAATCTGACAGGTCAAAGACAGAATACAGGCTATTAAAATCGCTACAAATACAACGAAAAGGTTCATTCTGCGCGTAATTAGAGCGGCACATACCTAATATCAAAGGAATGAAAGATCTGGAACGACGGGTTGGAATATTAAAATCAATTTCTTGAAGCAAAAATGTAGAATTCAGAGAGCCATTTATCAATTTAATCAAAAATGTTACATTAAGCATCGTTCTTCTATTTTTTAGAGTAGGGATGTCCAAGAGTTTTAAACGATTTTCGTAGGTTCTGATTCGGATTCCAGCGAAGGTTTCTTAAAGCAAATAATAAAAATTGTTTTTGAACCGATTCAATTCTAACAGAGTGGCAGTTGTATTGTGGATTCCACAAGACTGATGCATATTCCAAAATTGGTCTTACAAGTGATATGTAAAGACTTTTGGTAACGAATGGGTCATTAAATTCTTTTGACCATCTTTTAATGAAACACCCTTCGCCTTATTCACACATAAATCAATATGTAGATGAAAGCGAAGTTTTGGATCCATAGTAACACCCAGGTCCACAAAAGTAAAAACCTTTTCTAGATTACAGTTATTTATATGATACATCGATGAAAGTTGGTGTCTTCTAGCAAATGTCATAAATTTACATTTTTTCAAGTTCAGTTCCATTACGTTATTATCACACCAGATAGCTATACTGGTCAGATCTGATTGTAACAACTTATGTTGATCTAAGATGTCATAGGATAGAAACAATTTAACGTCATCAGCATACAACAGTACATTCGAATGTTTAATGACAGAAGGAAGGTCATTTATAAAAAGATTAAACAGAATAGGACCTAAGTGACTTCCTTGAGGAACTCCAGAGGTGACATCTATAGTTTTTGATGTTGATGATTCGAATAACACCTGTTGCTTCCGATTTGTCAGATACGATTCTACTCATTTTAAAAGAAGATGTGGGAATCCGTATCTTTTAAGCTTTTCAATCAACAAATAATGATTAACTTTATCAAAAGCTTTACTAAAATCAGTATATATGACATCTGTTTGAAGATTCTTTGAAAATCCCTTTATTGTTAATGAAGAAAATTCCAATAAATTTGTAGATGTTGATCTACCTCTCAGAAAACCATGCTGTGAAGGAGATATTAAAGTTGTGACCGAGTGAGCCAATTGCTTTGTGACAACTTGTTCAAATAACTTTGGTATTGTGCTAAGTTTAGCAATACCTCTATAGTTAGATACGAATGATTTGGTTCCACTTTTATAAAGAGGAATAATGTATGACTCTTTCCATGAATTCGGAAAATAACCTCTTTCAATAGAGGCATTAAATATATTTGAAAGTGGAATGTATAAATTTTTCAAAATACAGCTAGGAATATTATCTGGACCAGTACTATATGAATATTTCAACGATTTTAGGTGTTGTAAGACATCATCAGATTCTATAACAGGATTGAGAATGGAATTATAAGTGGGGATGTTATATGGATACGATGTGTTGCCATAAGTATTATCAGAATATGTCGTTTTGAAGAAGTCAGCAAACATATTGGAAATCTCAGTAGGATTGTTGGACTCACGATCATTCCATTTCATTGTAGTTGGAAAACCAGTGTTTTTCCTTTTTGAATTTACAAAGTTATAAAAAGTTTTAGAATCGTATTTGATTTTGGATTTCAAATCGTTCAAATATTCATCATAGCATTTTTTATTAAGTACTTGATATTTATGTCTCAGAAGCGAATATTTTGAATAATCTTGAAGGTTTAAAGTTCTTTTATATGTTTTAAATGCCTAAGTTTTCGAAGTCCTCAATTCTTTTGTAAACCATACAGCACCAAGTTCATTCGAATTCTTTTTAATGTTCTTTGGAACACAGATTTTGCTGAGCGTACAATTGAAAATTGATACACAGTCGTCAACATCTTCAAAGTTCATGTCCCAACTAGTTTCAGATAAGAGTTGGTTCATTTTAACAAAATTTGTATTCTTGAAGCAAAAAATGACTTCAACGGTGTAGAAACTGGTTCTAAGTTGTTTTGAACAAATTCGAAAGATAATTCAAGTGTTGGGTGATGGTTATCTTCTGGACATGCAAAAGCATCACAGCGTTGCACTGAAAACTTCGAAGAGTCATCAACATAAATTAAATCCAAAATTCTACTATTCTTATTTTCAATCCCGTTTACTTATTGTAAACTCATATCTGAAATTGAATCCAGAAAGTCATTTAAACAGTCACGAGAAGAATACGAAAGAAACTGGTTTGAATCGCCACAAAAATTCCAAGATATATTCGGTAAATTAAAGTCTCCAAAAACAACAATGGAATCGGCAGGTTTAACATTTGAGTAAACCAATGATACGGTGGGATATACGAGCAAGTAACGAAAATATCGATACTAAAAACTCGAATTCGTACACAAATAAATTCCAAGTCAGAGACATCTGAAAGTATGACTTCCTCAGATGAAAAAAGGTTTTTTACTGCAATGAGGACTCCACCACCAGTCCTGCATTTACGATCCCTCCGAAAAATTTGATACCCAGCACACAGAATTTCTGAATCAAAAATATTTGGTTTAAGCCAAGTTTCGGTAAATACCAAGACATTATGACTACAATCGAAACTTTTAATATAAATATCGTTCAACTTTGTATTTAGCCCTCGAACATTTTGGTACAGAAGACAAACAACATTATTCGGAATTTTATTTAGTTTTTTTGATTAGAATTTAATTTTCTTTGAGGAAGTTGAACTGGATTTACTAGATTTGATTTTTCTTTATAAACAAATTCACGAACTAAAGTTTTATCCGGCCAAAAATTTTTATTAACAATCTCATCAAACAATTCTGCAGGAACAGATAATTTGAAAGATGAAATGTTTCTAGCGTATGAAAAGTTGAATTTAAAAGCATTTATATTATTACCGGTTTTATTGAGTTTAGAATCAATATAAAATATAATATCAACATTTAATGTGTCTGGTGCAAATCTGGACACGAAAATAGATTTTTTAGGTTGCACAACAACAAGCCTTTTTGGGGTTCTCGTTTCTTGTACTTCCCGCAAACTATCCTTTGGAGAAATAATATTTATGGAAGGACAAACATTTTGATCAATATTTGAGATTCCATTCATATTTTTCTCAGGAGCGTCATCTACCCTCGTTTCCAAAACCGCAGGATCAGGAGAATAAAATGTAACTGGGGAAGCAAACATATCGGAAAAGGATGGAGTTGTCGGAGTTGAAATTGGCTTTGGGGTAGGTGGTAAAAGCCCAACAGAAGTATTTTGTTTCGGAGCTGTTTCATCCAAACATTTATACTTCTGAAAGTTAATTTCGTACTCCTTCAGCTTAGACTGGGCAGCTGCTAAGTCCTTTGATACATCATTAAATCCCTTTAGGCTTGACGTACCAATTTACAGATGTCCAGCTCTGTATCGCGGCAATCTTCGCAGGACCAACGAAGACCTTTTTTACCCTCGATCAGATCGACTACTCTATCAGTAAGGGATGCACATTTGACGTGATAAAAGATATCACATAGCCAACAAGAGACCATGCGTTCATTATCGACTTTAATGGCACACTTACGGAAAGAGCAAGTCATATTTAAATGCAAAATTTATAAAAAATAAAATACAAAAAGTGTAAAAAAGGGTAAATTGTAACGAGACAAAATATTGACTGGGAAAACAAGTGCCTGAATGTATGCTCTGAAAATATGATCAGTCTGAGAATGTGGAATCTATATAAAGCTGGTGACACAAGAAATGTCAAAGTGGACAGCAAAAACAAAAAAAAATTGCAATTTTTGTTGAAGTGATACTTAGCTGACAGGAATTCACGGAAATATAGCACAAAACTTTGTTATTTGCACAAAACTTGTTGCACTTAGCCAGAATTTAATTAATTTAATTTATTTAAAAGGTTTTCAAAATAATTAACACGGTATAACTATTTAAAAATATTTATTCAAATCGCAGCAAAAATTCACTTATGCAAGAAAGTTTATTACGGAAAATAAATATAAATGGAAGCGCTTTAATTTTGCATTAAAGACGGCCGATGGTAAAAGACATTTTGCAGAAGGATGTATAACCACTGAAATTGTTTATAAAGGAGTTACGAAGTCTTTGAGCTTTTTAATAATACCCTCACTTTCGCAGAATTTATATTTAGGTGTAGATTTTGTTCGAGTGTTTGGTTTAGCCAGTGATTTATTTGTTGACTGTTTTGCTATGAAATCTTTTAATGTGAATGAAATTGACAACGAGACGAACGGAGACATGTTAAGTTCATTGCAACGTGAGAGGTTGAATGCTGCTATTTTGTTATTTCCGTCATTTTCAAAAGAGGGTTTAGGCCGTACTAAGTTAGTCACCCATGCAATAGATGTCGGTGATAGTAAGCCAATAAAGCAGAGACACTTTGCTGTTTCTGCTGCCGTAGAAAAACTTTTATTTGCGGAAATTGACAGAATGCTTGCGTTAGGTGTAATTGAAGAGTCGCAGAGTGCTTGGTCTTCTCCGGTAGCGTTAGTTGTTAAACCAGGAAAAGTTCGTCTGTGTCTTGATGCACGTAAAGTGAATAATGTAACAGTGAAGGATGCTTATCCCTTACCACTCATCGATGGAATTCTCAGCAGGCTCCCGAAGGCCTGATTTATAACAAGCCTGGACCTTAAGGACGCTTTCTGGCAAATACCATTAGATGAGAAGTCAAGGGATATGACCGCTTTTACTGTACCGAATCGCCCATTGTATCATTTTATCACAAAATATAGAGGAACATGAGTTTGAGGTCATTACTGACCAAGCTTCTCTTAAATGGCTGATGAATCAGCAGATTTACACGGAAGACTTGCCAGGTGGGCATTAAAATTGCAAGGGTTTTGTTTTAAAATATTACATCGAAAAGGAAGTCAAAATATTGTACCCGACTCACTGTCTCGAGTTTTTTCAGAAGACAGTAACGAACTTTGTAATGTTGACCAGAAAATTAATTGTATTAACGAGTTAGAAACTTCACTTGAATTAGATTTTGAATCTCCTCTTTTCAAATCTCAACATTATTTAAATTTAATTGAAAAATTTCAACAAACATCGCACTTGTTACCTGACATTAAAATAGTGGATGGTTTCATTTATAAACGAATGGTTCACGATAGTGGTGATCCAATCCAAGAAGAAGAATCCTGGAAACTTTGGATTCCTGTCGACATGACAGAAAAATTAATTTCTAGAGCACACGATCATTCTCTAAGTGCCCACGGGGGTATCGGTAAAACGCTAGCTCGACTAAAATCATTTTGTTATTGGCCAAAAATGGCAAAACAAGTTCGTGAATATGTATTAGCGTGTGCAGTTCAAATCGAATCTTTTCAAACAATTTTTAAACGTTTATGGTGTTTTTCACAATTTTACGGCATTATATTCGCCACAGGCGAATGCTGCTGAGCGTGTTAATCGCTCGATTATCGCTGGTATTCGCGCATACGTAAGCCCGAATCAAAAGGATTGGGATGATAAACTGTCTAATATAAGCATTTCGCTCAGAAGCTCTGTTCACTCAACTGCAGGATACTCTCCACATTATATTGTTTTTGGTCAGAATATGATAATGCATGGCAAAATGTATTATTTGCTAAGACAATTAGATAGATTAGAGGATCTTAGCGCGGAAATAAAACATGACGAAAAATTAGAATTAGTTCGCGAACAAGTAAAAGAAAATATTCGAAAAGCGTACATACAAAACGAAAAAACGTACAATTTGCGTGCGCGCCCCGTTACCTACGATATAGGACAAATTGTGTACCGTCGAAACTTATCCGAAAGTCATTCGATAGAACCGTAACTCAGTTTTGCCATAGCCACGACAGGTTTTCTGAACAATTTCTCAATCACTTCGATTAAAATCATTCAATTGAAAAGTTGTCCCGCTTCTGGAAGAAATATTTAAAAAAAAAAATAAAAAATTTTGTGAAATTTGTAGTATAGTCTCTAACAGACTGCCAATTTCTTTTTGGATTGAAATCATAATCCACGTAAACATCTGACGAACAAAAAGGTATGAAAGACAAAGCAATTAGTGAACCAATTTTTCAATTTCATTATTTTTTTTTATTCCAGTTTTATTTGCATTTTATGCATAAATATTTGCTTTTGAGTAAATTCTTATTTACTTTCAACGAGAAATAAAACTTCATATCCAGACCCCCAAAAGGTAGTTAAAATATGTTTTTTTTCTCATAATTCTAATGTGTAGGTATTTGTGCATTTAGGGGCTCATATATTTTTATATTGGAAAAAATCCATGCAAATCTGGAAAGATTAGACAAGTCTAATTGCCACGGTAGAGGTCGGTAGCTGCATCAACGGAGTCTGATCGTGCCAACAAAAGAAAAACAATAGAAATTTCGCTCTCATCATCATTACTCGCTGAAAAGTGGTGTCAGTTACTCCTGCCCATCATGCTTTTGTGCCCGCATAACTAGTGCATTCGATATCGTCGCGAGTTAAAGTTGCTTATAAAAGAAAAATTAAAATTTTTTTTTAATCGTAATAATTTTAAGAAGAGAAAAAAAAATGTTTAAGAATATATTCTAGTTGCTACTAAAAGAGGTAGGAAGTATAAAAAAAAATAAACAAAAAAAGGAATAATTGTTTACAACCCCCCCCCCCCCCCAAAAATTGAAAGGAAAAAGAAAAAAGAAGAAAAAAAAAAAAAGTGAACAAAATTGCAAATACGCTCATAACGCAACTTAACAAAATTCTTTAGTGCATAACACCCTATTTCGCTCCAAGTATAGGTAATTTTCAGCTTACAACTGCGGATCAATGGAGGGCCTTTCATCGTTCTTCGGTAATGTAAGGTAAGTCCTGAATTTTACTATTTTTATGGGTTTTTTTTTGTTTCAAAAAGGATTTTGTTCATAAAAAGGATATAGAATAAAAAAATATAGAAAAAGGAAACCCTTAAAGTACATTTTCGGCCAAGGCCATACAAGTTTGTCTCGCATGCGATAAAAGGTTCTCATTATGTTGCTCTCATTTGTATGAATCGTGCTAATGTAGCAAATAAACGAGCTTGTCAATGAGAGAGCAATTACATGAGAACCAATAATTTTCTAATTGCGGCTTAGTATGAAGCTAATACCGAAGTCTTGAATTTGTTTGTCTTCGCAATGAGTTTTAGTGTTGCTGTGAACTTCATGCATAATTGCGGTCTTTAATCAATGATCGAAAAATACAAATTTTTTTTTTCTCTCAATATTTGGCGTTCACACTCTTTTAAAATCTACAATATTATAAGAACAGTGTTAAAGTAGCCGTTTCCCTTATACATATTTCTCGATCAACGCAACAGTTAGAACAATGTTAAAGTAGCCGTTTCCCTTATACATATTTCCCGATCAACACAACAGTTAGCCCTATAATCAGCAACTGGGATACATTTTTGTGTCTTAATTATATTGAATTTTTTTTATTAAATAACTACTTATAAATTAAGACAAATTTGGAATTGAATAGAACAAAATATATAATGATCTAAGACAATTATTGAAATAAATTTAAAACTAAAGTTATAAAATATGATTGAAATGGTATGAAAACAATATATTTTGAATGAATTTAAATTAAAAATTAATTATGTGTTAGTTTTTCTTTACATTGGTCTGAAGTAGCATTAACAATTCAGGGGATTTCAGAACCCATAAAGCCATTTTCTGAAGTCACACGGTAGGGTGGGAATTGCAACAACAACAATGCTCCACATCTTTAGAAATTAGTTGTAACAATCCCTTTTGTTTTAGCTTCAGTTTTTTTTTATAACTTAGGATTTTCTTTGATGTTGTTTTTTTTTTTGCACGTGAATTAAATTTGGAAAGCGAATGGATACAAGATCCCCCCCTAAACTACCGAACTGCTAGCATAGGCAAATCACCACGTGCACCCGTATCCAAACGCATCCTAAAACGAAGGGCTGAGAAGAAATTTGTTTTTATTAAATTGATTTCTTTTAGTTTGATCCGGAATTTCGTTTATAAAATCTTAGCAATTACAGACAGCATTGGCAAGCGGCAGAGGACCTACACAAGACCATTTGGGAATCGCTTGATACCATCGATATGAGCACGTACGATTTCGATGCATACTTCCAAATAGAAGAGGATATTACCAGTGACCTTCTGCGACTCCATGATATGGCGCTCCAATAAGGTGCTGAAGCAACAACTTCAACTCTAAAGTTGCCTCGTATAGAGTTGCCTAAATTTTATGGCAGCTATCTAAAGTAGAGACGTCGGTCCCTACTTTAGATAGCAAAATCGCTTTTTTTAATTTCGGCCGAAACTGAAATGACCGGGATTTTTTCCTTTTTTTTTCGGCCGAAACCGAAATGGCCGAATTTTTATTTTTTTAATTTCGGCCAAAGTCGAAGCCGAAACCGAAAAAATAAAAGAAAAAATTGTGAATTTAAATGTAATAAAGTTGTACATAATTAAGCTGAAATCAATAATTTTAAGTTCAGATCATGAATTAGATGAATTTAGAAGCAAACTATCAAATGCGTGGAAATCAATTGAGGGGGCAGGGTTTTCACTTTTTGCTACGGCGAGAGTGGTAGATATTCGATTTTAGGGGACAAGATTTCAAGAAAGGGAGTAGATTTAATTTTTGTACGTATAGTAGTACAAAAAACAAAAAAAGGAATAATTGTTTACAACCCCCCCCCCCCCCCCCAAAAATTGAAAGGAAAAAGAAAAACGAAGAAAAAAAAAAAACAAGTGAACAAAATTGCAAATACGCTCATAACGCAACTTAACAAAATTCTTTAGTGCATAACACCCTATTTCGCTCCAAGTATAGGTAATTTTCAGCTTACAACTGCGGATCAATGGAGGGCCTTTCATCGTTCTTCGGTAATGTAAGGTAAGTCCTGAATTTTACTATTTTTATGGGTTTTTTTTTGTTTCAAAAAGGATTTTGTTCATAAAAAGGATATAGAATAAAAAAATATAGAAAAAGGAAACCCTTAAAGTACATTTTCGGCCAAGGCCATACAAGTTTGTCTCGCATGCGATAAAAGGTTCTCATTATGTTGCTCTCATTTGTATGAATCGTGCTGATGTAGCAAATAAACGAGCTCAATGAGAGAGCAATTACATGAGAACCAATAATTTTCTAATTGCGGCTTAGTATGAAGCTAATACCGAAGTCTTGAATTTGTTTGTCTTCGCAATGAGTTTTAGTGTTGCTGTGAACTTCATGCATAATTGCGGTCTTTAATCAATGATCGAAAAATACAAATTTTTTTTTTCTCTCAATATTTGGCGTTCACACTCTTTTAAAATCTACAATATTATAAGAACAGTGTTAAAGTAGCCGTTTCCCTTATACATATTTCTCGATCAACGCAACAGTTAGAACAATGTTAAAGTAGCCGTTTCCCTTATACATATTTCTCGATCAACACAACAGTTAGCCCTATAATCAGCAACTGGGATACATTTTTGTGTCTTAATTATATTGAATTTTTTTTATTAAATAACTACTTATAAATTAAGACAAATTTGGAATTGAATAGAACAAAATATATAATGATCTAAGACAATTATTGAAATAAATTTAAAACTAAAGTTATAAAATATGATTGAAATGGTATGAAAACAATATATTTTGAATGAATTTAAATTAAAAATTAATTATGTGTTAGTTTTTCTTTACATTGGTCTGAAGTAGCATTAACAATTCAGGGGATTTCAGAACCCATAAAGCCATTTTCTGAAGTCACACGGTAGGGTGGGAATTGCAACAACAACAATGCTCCACATCTTTAGAAATTAGTTGTAACAATCCCTTTTGTTTTAGCTTCAGTTTTTTTTTATAACTTAGGATTTTCTTTGATGTTGTTTTTTTTTTTGCACGTGAATTAAATTTGGAAAGCGAATGGATACAAGATCCCCCCCTAAACTACCGAACTGCTAGCATAGGCAAATCACCACGTGCACCCGTATCCAAACGCATCCTAAAACGAAGGGCTGAGAAGAAATTTGTTTTTATTAAATTGATTTCTTTTAGTTTGATCCGGAATTTCGTTTATAAAATCTTAGCAATTACAGACAGCATTGGCAAGCGGCAGAGGACCTACACAAGACCATTTGGGAATCGCTTGATACCATCGATATGAGCACGTACGATTTCGATGCATACTTCCAAATAGAAGAGGATATTACCAGTGACCTTCTGCGACTCCATGATATGGCGCTCCAATAAGGTGCTGAAGCAACAACTTCAACTCTAAAGTTGCCTCGTATAGAGTTGCCTAAATTTTATGGCAGCTATCTAAAGTAGAGACGTCGGTCCCTACTTTAGATAGCAAAATCGCTTTTTTTAATTTC
Organism: Heteromyza rotundicornis; assembly: GCA_951394025.1. NCBI lineage: Eukaryota > Metazoa > Arthropoda > Insecta > Diptera > Heleomyzidae > Heteromyza > Heteromyza rotundicornis. Next base: position 35,718,143 of record OX596011.1, on the reverse strand, counting down.
GGCCGAAACTGAAATGACCGGGATTTTTTCCTTTTTTTTTCGGCCGAAACCGAAATGGCCGAATTTTTATTTTTTTAATTTCGGCCAAAGTCGAAGCCGAAACCGAAAAAATAAAAGAAAAAATTGTGAATTTAAATGTAATAAAGTTGTACATAATTAAGCTGAAATCAATAATTTTAAGTTCAGATCATGAATTAGATGAATTTAGAAGCAAACTATCAAATGCGTGGAAATCAATTGAGGGGGCAGGGTTTTCACTTTTTGCTACGGCGAGAGTGGTAGATATTCGATTTTAGGGGACAAGATTTCAAGAAAGGGAGTAGATTTAATTTTTGTACGTATAGTAGTAGAAACTTTACGAGAGTAGTAGCAATTACTGTCAAGGTAGCAGATTTCAAGAGAGGGGAGTAGATTAGGGTTTCTGTGTAGAGTAGTAGAGATTCTACAATAGTAGTATAAATTTCTGTAATGGTAGTAGATTTGTAGAAAGGGTAGTAGTTTTGCATTGTATGAAACTCACATAATATTTTGAGGAGAAGATTTCTTACAAAAGTAGTAGAGAAGTAGAAATTTAAAAATCATCGCGAGAGTAGTAGATCTGCTCCGAGAGAAGAAAAGAGTGAGAACGCTGTGAAGCGGAGAATGGATGAAGGCTGTATGTAACATACAAATTCGTTCAAGAAAATAAGTTTCAAAGTTTTTATTTTTTCAATACAAATTGGGGACTTGTCTTCTTTGTCGCTTCTGATTCTTCGAAACTATGATCAATACTTAAATTTGTGTTACAAACCGCTTTTATCCACTTGGTTGTTCCTTATGTATTTTGCCACGTCTAATCCAAAAATAATAATGAAAATTGAAGAACAATTGAATTTTTGGTGCGTACTGTAAAAATTTCATTATTATTTTCGTATTCAGCGTGCCAAAATGCATAAGAATTTGTCTATCAAGTATATTTAACACATAAAATGTTCAGTTTTGTCGTTCAGTGTAATCTTTGCTATTTATTTGTTCATTTTTCGTATCAAACCGAAATTTTCGGCGGAAATATCGAAATTACCGAAAACGATATATTATTTTTCGGCCGAATCCGAAAAACGGCCTAAACCGCTTTTATTGGCCGAAAAGCCGAAATATCGAAACCGAATTTCGGTCGATCTCTAATCTAAAGTGGCGACAGTTCAATGACCTTTTTGTGGAAATAATCAACAATCAACCGATTCCAGAGTGCCAAAGATGTGGTATCTGCTAACTGGCGAAGCTGGAAACCTTATAAAACATTTCACTACAACTGCATCAAACTATAATGCAGCATGAAAGGTAGTCTACTATCGGTACGAGAACACGCGATGTCTGTTGAATGCTACATTGGCAAAACTGTTGTCACAACCGTCAGCTAATGGTGAAATCTCTTCGTCAGTGAAACCTCCCAAGAATGCATTCTCAGCCTGCAAAATTTGGGAATAAATACCGAGAACTGTGATGCAATATTAATATATATCCTGGTTCAACAACTAAGTAAGTCGACGGATACATTATGGGAACAATCCCCTACTGAGCCGAAACAGCAAACACAACCATGCTCTCTTCATGTGACATTTCTTGATATGACACTAAATCAGCATTTGAACTGCATTCAGAAAGCCAAACATTGTTGTTAAGTAACATCCAAGGGTTCAGAAAAAGTAAAACTTTTGGACGGTACATAATATTCTTTCCATGCAGTTAGGCATATAATACGAACAGGTACTCTTTGACTCTTTGACTTTGTGGTGCAATGATTGCAATAAATAATTCTGAGTCGAGGCTTCAGACTTCAACGTTGAAATACCAAACAATTTCCATATTTTGATTGCAGTCTGCAATTTTTTCTTTTTAAATGATTTCACTCATTTTATTTGGAGTCAGTCATGATTCTTGATTGAAATCACATTAATTTTTTTTTTTTTTTAATTTTTTTGTTTTTTGATTACCTTTGGCAATGATTTTGATAGAAAAATGCAAAACCAAATTCTGGAATCGCCGCGGCTTCAGCCTTTTTTGTTTGTCAAAATACGGGTGTAGACAGAAATCATATCATAAAAACGTAACAACAAACACTAGATGAAATGTTTTCGTGCTCCGTTGTTTAATGAACGCTCCTCCGGCAGCAGGGGTTGGCAAATATTTATTGCATATTTTTGCATCACAACAATGAAACAGATTTGCATTTCCTACGCTTGAGCAAATATGCAACACAGAAAATGACACCCTCAGATTGAAAAAACCCTGCACAAAATGTGTTTGCGAAAAAGCCATGAAAAAAACTTTGCATGAAGAAGCCATGCAAAGTGAACGGGAACGGATTTTGATGCAAGAAAGCTTAGCATGAAAAACTGATGGAGCGGCCATCAGTCTTTTACACTAAATAGCTTTTTATTAACTTTCTGGGAAAAATTTTATTATGCAGTTTTTTTTCAAAAAGCACTTTTCATAAGGATTTTGTGCAAAACATTATTTTGAAGAATTTTCGAGCTAAATATTCGTTTATAATTTGACGCCTTAATTTTATTGCGAAGCATATTTAAAATTCATATATATTAATATTTTCGCTTTTGTGAAAAATGCAAACGCAAGTTTATTAACTGCAAGATGTTTTGTATTGTTCGAAGTGAATTTGAAGTGGTTTTTTGGTTTTTTTTTGTTTGTAGGAGTTTCTAATTTGACTTATAAAGAACAAATAATTTTCGTAGAAATGCCATTTAAAAAAATAAATTAAACATTTTTTTTTTGTTTTTTATGTAAAATACAGAAGCTATTTGGTTTTTTATTTTCTACAATTTTGGGAACATAGCATGATTGTGCTTTAAGGTGTATCGATGTATTTATATAATTTTTAAACTTCCTGCAAATAGCATTTCATGTAATCACAACAATTTAATAATAAATTGTGAATTATTGAAGTTTTATGTATACATACTAGGGATGTCAATTTTCGAGACCTTTGCCAATCCCGGGATTTTCGGGATTGAAAAATGCAATCCCGGGATCCCGGGATTAGTCCCGGGATTTGGAATTTTTTCAATTCAACCAAAATTCAGTAAAAAAATGTTATAATACATCGAATTGAATTGATTTTAATATACTCATATTATAATATTTTGGAAATTGCGCAAATAATCTAACAATATTCAAGGTTTTTATTTGATTTTTTTAAAATTGAATTTATCACACCTATGATTTGGAATATTAGAAAAAAGTTTGAATAACTTTAAAATATGTAGAATAAAATACTAATTGGAATAGATTTGGTCTTTGGAATCTTGGGTTTCCGGTCAGAATAAGATCATTTTAAAAATGTGTCGTTTGCTCCACATTTCTCGAACAACTCTTGACCTGAACATTTTGTCGAACATTTCAATAAACGGAATTGGAATTTGTATTTCATGTCCCGAACGATGTTCGATGTATTTTTTGATCCGATTTCCATTTAAACAAAATGGATTTGAGTGCTTTATAGTCTACTAATTTGCAAACAGTTTGGAACTATTTTTTGCTTAAATTTGTTGACGTAATGAAAATATGCCTAAATTGCCTTCACGCATTGGTACAAGTTTCTGCAATGCGTATTGCATATTTTATATGTATAACTCATATAGTTTATGTACGAGAATATCAATAAACTTTTCGCCAATTATATTTAATTTTTTTCTTTAAAACAAAATAAATAATTTTTTCAAACCAATAAAATCAAATGAAACACATTAAATTTCCAAAAATATCCGACTTTTCGAAGTTTTTTCCTGAATGCTTATCAACATTTTTTGGATGAAAAACTATGGTCCTTGCTAAAACTAAACCATTCAGAAAGAAATTATTCTCCTGAATTTATAAATTTTTTCTAAACAGATAGAATTTAATTGATTAATTTTTTCCCAATATAAAAGGCATATTTTTGAAAAAATTGCTCAAAAAACTTGTCCCGAAAATCCCGGGATTAGTCAGTGCGAATCCCGAGATGGTGTGCTGTTAACATTTTTTTTTCCCCTATAAGGTGATACGGTCTAGTATTCATGTCACACATTCCTTCGCTTGATCCCACATGGTTTATGGTTTACTTTCCTCCCTGTTTGCTACATACAAGCCGCAAGGGGTAAAATAATTTTTTTTTTATGTGTAAGTTATTTTATGCATTATGCATTTTAAACTGCATACTAATTTGTTGATTATAAATATGAATGCAGTTAGTTATTATTAATGAAACTTAGAATAAAAAAAGAGTAAAAAACAAGTTTTTTAAAATATAACCCTTTAACCGACTAAAAAGCAGAAAATAAATTTTCTTTAAATTAATTTCAGCAATTTCGATTTAAAATTAAGGATTTTTGGGTACTTTCCTCCGAATGTCATTGCAGATTTTATAGTCGCCAAAAACCCTTAATTTTAAATCGAAATTGCTGAAATTAATTTAAGGGAATTTATTTTCTGCTTTTTAGTCGGTTAAAGGGTTATATTTTTAAAAACTTGTCTTTTACTCTTTTTTATTTTCTACTTAAAAAAAAAAAATTTTTGTTCTCCCCCTTTTTCCCCCCTTTGTTTCTCTTTTTTACTCTTTTTCCCGAATGCGAACCTAAGTAAAAAATTTCAGCCTTGTAGCTTACAAAATACGAAAGTTAGAACTTTAAATTGGCTCCATCCCGCTCCCCTTTGCCCCCACCATTTTGTCAATAAGAACTCACCTACCAAATTTCATCATTGTAGCTTGCAGGAATTCGAAATTAAGCCATATTTAAAAAAAAGGGTCCCGAACGGCCCCCTACGCCTCTGAAGGACCCCAAAATTTAATATAATGCATTGTCACCGGAGTTCATTCAGTGTTCCTAATTTCAGCTCTCTAGCTCTTGTGGAAGTGTATGAAAAAGCTCGCCGCAGATTTGAGGACGTATATCCCTATATCCTTACATCCCTATATCTATATATATAAAAGAGACGTGTATGTTTGTCTCGAGTAGACGCGAAAACTACAGCACCGATTCTCACCAAAATTTATATATGTGTTCTAGGGGTCGTGAGTCGTAACATAGGATAGGATTTGACACCCCCACTTTTACCGCCCACATTTGTGAATCTTTATAAGCAAATACCATATGATCAACAGTCAACTTGGTTGCCACCTAGGACTTAATTTTTCCCCACCCAAGCAGTGTTACCATATCTGCGGTGTTTTTTACCTTTCGGTTTCTTTCAAAGTATGAAATCGATTTGCTAAAGTATTTCACGTCGATGTACCGATCACAAATTTCAACAACTTCGTGTATTTTCAACATTAATTGCAGCAGGGAGTAATAATTAAGGTTATTTCCATTTGATTGCATGTAACTTTTCAACAATGGAAAAAACCTAAAACAATGCCAAAATAACACGGCTTCTCCTTGAGTATTACATATTCGCAATTCCATAATTTGCCCCAATCTCCCAGTGCACATTTTACGCCCACTTTCACAGTACTTCATTTCCACTTAAATGCATTTGCCATTTACATTCCAAATAACTACGGAAAAATGTCTATTGTGAATGGAAATTAAATTATACCCAACTTAATGCTCCTACACACTGCCGCGAAATTTCCCCAAAAATTGCTCAAAAAGTGCAAGGCGATATTCGGCTCGGACAAATTTTTTCGTGCTGAAAAATTTCACAAAAACAAAAACAAATGCATATCATTCTAGAGCGCGCAAATTTTGCATTCATGTGTGGCGACTAAGGCATTCAATCCCGGGATCCCGAATCCCAAAATCCCGGGATCCCGGACGTTTTCTCAATCCCGGAAACCCGGGATTTTCAGTCTGGAATCCCGGGATTCAAAAAAGGCTTTTTTTAAGCATTGTTTAGATTATTTTGACGGTTTTCTACAAAAATACAGCAGTGCATTAACATCCAATCTAATTGGTAAATTAAAAAAACCCACTTTTGAAGATTTAGTGCTACACACACACAAAAATTGACAAAATTTTTGTCAATAACGGTTAACAATCAATTTTTATCGATCTGAATAAACTTTTTTTTGAATTTAAACAATATTTTTTTTTTACAAAAAAGATATGTTTTAATCAACAATTCGTGTATCCGTTCCAGCTATAATACTTAAACTACTGAAAGTAACTTTTTCGTGTGTAGCATGAAATGGAGCTGGCAGAATTTCATGATATTCAGATTCAGGTGGCAAAAAAAATGATTTGTTCGATCAATGTAATTTAAAAAGAATTACTTTTTGTTCGAATTATTTATTTTAAATATTGTTTGTTTTGTTTAATGTTATATTTAATAAATATTATTTCTTTGTCGAATCAAAATGAAATTAAACTTAAAATATTGTTGGAACAATTTTTTCTTTAATTTTATATTAATTATTGTATTTAATTGGAAAATCCCGAAAAAATCCCGGGATCCCGGGATTGTAATTTCAAATCCCGAAATCCCGGGATTTTCAAAAACACTTCGGGATTGAATGCCTTAGTGGCGACCTTAAATGCTCACGGCGAAAGTCGCCCACTTTCACAGTAATCCTACACACAGTACTTCATTACAACTTAAAATACCCAAAATTCCGCCGCCGCGGTACTTTCTCGAAAATTCTTCCAGCAAAGATATTGGAATAAAAAAATTTGTTTGCGGTGAAAAATTTCAAAGCTACAACTAAAAATGTGTATCATTTATAAATTTTTTTTAAAAAAACGCAGTATCGCATATTCAAGCAACATTTTTGTTCAAGTTCCGTACCGGCTGCGGAATTTCGCGTTGGCTTATGGGGACCTAAATGCAGGCAAACCGCCATTGCGAATGAAAATTAAATTAAACTTGACTTAAATGCACACACTGCAAAAGGCCTTTTCGTCAAATAAGCACTGCAAAATTGTTCCAACAAGTTATAGAAATCACTTTCTTCCCACAAGAAAAATTTACAAAAACACAACAGAACGTCTCTCAATGTGGCAACACTCCTCACAGACGGGGCGCTCAACCAGTGCAGCCAACTTAAGGCAAATTTCCCTTCCTAAGGGAATTTTTGGTTTAAGTGTTTACACTGCCGGGCCATTTTGTGCGAGCATTCGGCTACGTACCAAAGCTCAAAGATCGTAATCCAGTCGTTTGCACCGGCCGAATTACGGGATTTGTTTCAAATACTTATACCACATGTCATTTAATTTAATTTCAATAATCTTCCAAACATACTTTACTGCGCTACATACATACATACAATACGAATCATTCATTCATTCATCAAAACCTATTTCAATACCGATCGCTACATCAATTTTCCTCTCTATAAAATTGTATAAAATTAACTCCACAGTATAAACACCAATTAAACATATATATTTAAAAATTACTTTCATCCATTCATCCATTACATTGCAGACAATGCAACAACAAAAAATTATTTAGGCCCAGCGAAGCGGACCGGGCCCAGCTAGTATATTATAAAACTGAGTGTGTGTCTGTCTGTATGTCTGTATGTCTGTATGTCTGTTTGTCCCTCAATCACGGCTAAACGGCTGTACCGATTCTCTTGAAACTTTCAGGATAAATTCTATAGGTATCGACATGTAACATAGGCTATATGCGGTTGGGATTGGACAAATGGGCGTGGCACCTCCCATACAACACAAAATATGTCTACAAGGTAATTTAGTAACTATTGAATTGAATTTGAATAGAAAATTGAATAATAAATACGAAATTTAGCACGAAGTTGCATAATAACTTTTCCAAGCTTTATACCAAATATGAGCATAACTGGACAAGGGGCGTGGCACCGCCCACACAACACGTAACTTAAATAACAGCTAATTAAGCAACTATTGGATATATTTTAATGAAATTTGGAATGAAGCTGTATAGTATGTTTTCCCAGCTATGTGTCGAATATGGGAATAATTGGACAAAGGGGCGTGGCACCTCCCACACAACACGTAACTTAAATAACAGCTAACTAAGAAACGATTGAATATATTCTAATGAAATTTAGCATGGAGTTGTACAGTATGTTTTCCCAGCTATGTGTCGAATATGGGAATAATTGGACAAAGGGGCGTGGCACCGCCCACACAACACGTAACTTAAATAACAGCTAACTAAGCAACGATTGAATATATTCTAATGAAAGTTAGCATGGAGTTGTACTGCTATGTGTCGAATATGGGAATAATTGGACAAGGGGCGTGGCACCGCCCATACAATTTTCTACCCCATATCACGGCTTTACTGATTTTATTGAAATTTTAAGGTAAAATTGTGTTAGTAACGGAATTTGCAATAGGACATAAGAGGTTGGATTTGGACAACGGGGCGTGGCACCTCCCATACAACAAAAAATATTATTGAAAAGTAACTTAGTAACTATCGAATATTAAGTGGTCCATAGTTGGTGGCATGGAGCTGTATAGTATGTTTTCCCAGCTATGTGTCGAATATGGGAATAATTGGACAAAGGGGCGTGGCACCTCCCACACAACACATAACTTAAATACCAGCTAATTAAGCAACTATTGGATATATTTTAGTGAAATTTGGAATGGAGTTGTACTGCTATGTGTCGAAAATGGGAATAATTGGACAAGGGGCGTGGCATCGCCCACACAACACGTAACTTAAATAACAGCTAATTAGGCAACTATTGGATATAATTTAATGAAATTTGGAATGGAGCTGTATAGTATGTTTTCCCAGCTATGTGTCGAATATGGGAATAATTGGACAAAGGGGCGTGGCACCTCCCACACAACACATAACTTAAATACCAGCTAATTAAGCAACGATTGAATATATTCTAATGAAATTTAGCATGGAGTTGTACAGTATGTTTTCACAGCTATGTGTTGAATATGGGAATAATTGGACAAAGGGGCGTGGCACCTCCCACACAACACATAACTTAAATACCAGCTAATTAAGCAACTATTGGATATATTTTTAGCGAAATTTGGAATGGAGTTGTACTGCTATGTGTCGAATATGGGAATACTTGGACAAGGGGCGTGGCACCGCCCATACAATTTTCTACCCCATATCACGGCTTTATTGATTTTATTATTGAAAAGTAACTTAGTAACTATCGAATATTAAGTGGTCCATGCCACCAACTGCGCCCTTGCACATTTTTTGGGCGAATCATACCGGGTGGGATTACAACTGCCACCAATTGCGTCCTTGGACTTTTTTTGGCTGAATCATACCGGGTGGGATTACAACTGGAACCAAGTGCTTCCTTGGACATTTCTTCGGTGAATCATGCCGGGTGGGATTACAACTGGAACCAAGTGCTTCCTTGGACATTTTTTGGGTGGGATTACAACTGCCACCAAGAGCGTCCTTGGACATTTTTTGGGTGGATCATACCGGTTGGGATTACAACTGGAACCAAATGCTTCCTTGGACTTTTCTTGGGTGAATCATGTCAGTTGGGATTACAGCTGCCACCAAGTGCGCCCTTGGACATTTTTTGGGTGATTCATGTCAGGTGGGATTGCAGCTGCCACCCACCGCGTCCTTGGACTTTTCTTGGGTGAATCATGTCAGTTGGTATTACAGCTGCCACCAAGTGCGTCCTTGGACATTTTTTGGGTGATTCAAGTCAGGTGGGATTACAGCTGCCACCAATTGCGTCCTTGGACTTTTCTTGGGTGAATCATGTCAGTTGGGATTACAGCTGCCACCCAGCGCGTCTTTGGACTTTTCTTGGGTGATTCATGTCAGGTGGGATTATAGCTGCCACCAAGTTCTTCCTTGGACATTTTTTGGTTGATTCATGTCAGCTGGGATTACAGCTGCCACCCAGCGCGTCTTTGGACTTTTCTTGGGTGATTCATGTCAAGTGGGATTACAGCTGCCACCAAGTGCTTCCTTGGACATTTTTTGGTTGATTCATGTCAGGTGGGATTACAGCAGCCACCCAGCGCGTCCTTCGACTTTTCTTGGCTGAATCATGCCGGGTGGGATTACGGCTGCCACCAAGTGTGTTCTTGGACTCTTTTTTTGTGAATCATACCGGGTGGGATTACAACTGCGTCCTTGGACATTTTTTGGATGGATCATGCTGAGTTGGATTACAACTGCCACCAAGTGATTCCTTGCAGGTTTTTTGAATGAATCATAACGGGTGGGATAACAGCTGCCACCAAGCAAGTCCTTGGACATTATTTGGGTGAATCATGACTGATGGGATTACCGCTGCCACAAAGCGAGTCCTTGGACATATTTTGGCTGAATCATACCGGGTGGGATTAGAGCAGCCACCAAGCGCGTCCTTGGTAATTTTTTGGGTGAACCATACCGGGTGGGATTACAGCTGCCACCAAGTGCTACCTTGGACATTCTTTAAGTCAATCATACCGGGATTACAGGCGTCGGCAAGTGCGTAGTTAGACACTTTTTTAATAGGAATTGAAAAAAAAATTTACAAGAAAATTAATTAAGTTTTTTCCCAGAATAAGAAAACCAAAAGAAAAAGACAAAATTATTGGTTTGTGAAAAATATGAGCTTGCATTCCATAATCAATAACCGATAATCGATAATTTTATCAATAAATCTTCATCTGACAACGGCGCTGGTAACACTCATACACTATAACGCATTCATTTCATTCCTATAAGCATGCTATACATTTGTTACGATCCAAAATTCAGCAAAAGTACATAATACCTACCTTCCTTTCCCAACAGATGGCACCTCCAGCAATACAACACAGTTGCAAATAATTTTGCAGTTAAATTAGTAACCCATTAAGTTTTTTTTACTTTTCTTTACTTTTGAGTAACATGTGCATTACACTGGTCCATATTATAACGTTTCTTCTCTGATTTGAAACCGCCGGGTGAAATATGTTTCCTTACAGTTCTAAATCGTTTGCGTCAAAAATTTATACTTGACCAACAAGGAACAACACATACCACAGAATCAGAAAAAACAATTTGCGACGATAGTTCACCGTGGAGCAATAAAACCTACTTTTATTCTATGAAGATTGAATAATAGCCCCAAAATACAATAGAGTGCCGACTGCAGCAGTTGCTGTTTTGAAATTTAAGAGTACGAGTGTTTCTTACACCTAAAGTCGACAGGCTATTGCATTTTGGACTAAAAAATTCAACAACGATATAAACTAATAACAATATTCAAACATTCCGCAAAACCATACTAAATTTTTATAATTGGTTTGTGACTTTTAGTTGTTATTGCTAATTGCTAATGTTGCTCAATTTTGCTCAATATGCAAAAAGAATTAGTTGTTAGAACCATTTAATCGTATCAGAAATTTGTTTCTACCTGGTAACACCACTACAATGTATTGCATTTACAACATTCCTAAAAGTATGCTTTTCATTTCTTGCTGGCACACATTTCAGCGGAAGTAGATAATACCTACATTCTTTTACCGGCAGATGCCTCTCAAAACAATGTTGCCAATTATGATAGGGTAACTGCCTTCTTATTGAAACAAACCCAAATAACAGTCACCTCTCAGCTAATTAATACAATATTAATTTGTTAATGCACATTAAAATTATATAAACCTTACTTAAATTGTTCGACTGTTGGCCTACATATGTTTCTTCGCGCTTCGCTACTAAAGGAATCAACCTTTTGCAATGAAACTTCGTAAATTGTTTCACCAAATATTGCTTAAATGGTTATTTACCCTATAACTTAATTCATAAATTCATAGATGGTTACTTACCCTATAACTTACAAGCACTAATTACATTCCAAATTGAAAAGTGTAAAACGGTTACAAATTGTGATTTAACAGTGATTGATTCAAATTACCTAACAACGCCAGGAAGGAAAAAATCAACTTTGGCGAAGGCAACGAAAAAAGCCTCAGCGAAACGGAATGCTAGAAGGCTTGAAACCGCTCAAGAATAAGATGCCCGTCGGAGCACCCAAGCACAGCGCCAAGCTAATATGAGGGAATCTGAAACGGGGGAACAAGTTGAAGTGCGACTCCGCAACGATTCCCAGCGGCACGCAGCATTGAGGGCAGCGGAACCGCAAGAACAAGCTGAAGTACGCCTCCGCAACGACTCCGAGCGGCACGCAACATTGAGGGCAGCGGAATCGCAGGAACAAACAAAAGTACGCCTCCACAACGACTCCCAGCGGCACGCAGCATTGAGGGCAGCGGAATCGCAAGAACAAGCAGAAGTGCGCCTCCGCATCAACTCCCAGCGGCTCGCAGCATTGAGGGCAGCGGAATCGCAACAACAAGCAGAAGTACGCCTCCGCAACGACTCCCAGCGGCACGCAGCATTGAGGGCAGCGGAATCGCAAGAACAAGCAGAAGTGCGCCTCCGCAACAACTCCCAGCGGCTCGCAGCATTGAGGGCAGCGGAATCGCAACAACAAGCAGAAGTACGCCTCCGTAACGACTCCCAGCGGCACGCAGCATTGAGGGCAGCGGAATCGCAAGAACAAGCACAAGTACGCCTCCGCAACGACTCCCAGCGGCACGCAGCATTGAGGGCAGCGGAAACGGAGGAACGAACGGAAGTGCGTCTCCGCAACGATTCTCAGCTGCACGCAACATTGAGGGCAGCAGAGACCTCTCCAGAAGCAGATGAAAGGACATTATCAACACCCAGCGTATGGCAAATCGCCGCCAAAACTTCAGAAGGTCAAATTGGTTGGTATTCGACGGAGCAGCCTTCGAATACGATCCCACGCTCAATTATGCAAGTCATACTAATCTAAAAATCGGCAGAATGACCACAAAATGCCGACATTGCGGTGCTCTAAAGTGGAAGGCTGAAACACCTGGAATGTGTTGTAGTGCAGGTGAGCTCTACGAAAAATTTGAACTTCAAAATATAAAATGTTTATTAACTTACATATTCACAAATACTTCTGACAATCCCACCGTCAAATATGTGCAGCCACTTATCTCTGCAAATGCAATTAAAATTCAATACAAAACCAAATCAAATCCATAAACGACTTTTCCTTGCACTAAACCACGCGAAGACCAATTACTTTCATGCATTTTTTCCCCAGATATTTAGATTCTTTCATTTTCATTGAAATTTACGGAAAAATTTTTTCCTACGTTGCGTTCAAATATTTCTATGCTCAAAATAAATAATTTTCACATTCATTTTCACGTGAGGTGTACAGCAGGCTTAACTATCAATTCATTGGAAATTTTAAACTTACGTATACAACCTGAATTCTAAAAATTGCAGGGAAAGTTTCTCTTCCGGTTTTGCGAGAACCTCCGGATCCTTTAAACCACCTCCTGCTCAGTGCAACAACTGAGTCGCGGCAATTCCTGAAATGTTTACGCGAATACAATTCATCATTTCAAATGACATCTTTCGGAGCTGATAAAGATGCTTCATTACCAGGCTTCTCACCAACATTTACTATTCAAGGACAGATATATCTCAAAATTGGGTAAATTTTCCCGGAATCCAACCAGCAAACTAAGTTCCTCGAAATTTATTTTATGGGCGATGAAGATGCAGAAGCAGAACGAAGATGTGAAATCATTCAGGGGGTCGAAAGAAGCATAGTAGAAAATCTGCAAAGTATGTTTCATCACTACAATCAGCTAATAACATCATTTAAGATGGCTGTTGAACATATGCCGGATGAGAGCTACAAAATTGTCGTGCACTCAGATCGTACTCCTCGCGGTGAACACGAACGACGATTCAATGCTCCGGTGGGTAATGAAATTGCTGCGATAATTGTTGGCAACCACGATTCACCACGTGATATTGTACTACACGCGAGGAATGCTAGCCTGAAGAGAGTGTCCGATACACATCGTTTTTACGACGCTCTCCAATACCCACTAATATTTTGGGCAGGGCAAGAAGGCTACCACTTCCACATTCCTCAAGTGCATCCATTGACGAGGCAATGCGTTCCGAACAAAAAGGTGTCATGCATCGATTTTTATGCATTCCACATTATGATACGTGAAAACAATTTCAATTTGTTGGTACGGTATAGACAACTCTTCCACCAGTTTTTAGTGGATATGTATGTAAAAGTAGAGAGCGAACGTTTGCGCTACATATCGTTCAACCAACGCCAATTGCGAGCAGAAGCGTACGTATATTTGCGAGATGCAGTTAGTAATGATGCAAATGTTAATCCTAACGACTTAGGACAGATGGTCATTCTTCCGTCATCATTTATTAACAGCCCCCGATACTTGCACGAATATACGCAAGACGCTTTTGCATATGTACGTACATATGGCAAACCATCCCTATTCATTACATTGACATGTAATCCATCTTGGCAAGAGTTGACCGATGAGTTGATGCCGGGACAACGCTCAACAGACAGACATGATCTCATCGCGCGTATATTCCGGCAGATAAAGAACTTCATGACATTGTAATGAAAAATATGGTGCATGGACCATGCGGTCGTCTTAATCCTTCATCGCCATGCATGAAAAACGGAAAATGTACAAAAAAATATCCTAGAGCATTACTTCAAGAGACACAGCACAACGATAAAGGATATCCACTGTATAGGCGGAGATCATCAAATGATGGCGGCCATACCGCCACAATTAAAATTCGTGGCATGCAAGAAGATGTTCTAATCGACAACAAATGGATAGTGCCTTATTCCCCATTGCTGTCAAAAACGTTTAAAGCGCACATAAACATTGAGTTTTGCAGTTCGGTGAAGGCAATTAAGTATATATGCAAATATATTAACAAAGGCAGCGATCAGGCGATTTTCAATATTCAACAACAGCACCCCAACACGGACTTGAGGGATGAAGTTCAAGTGTATCAAGCAGGACGGTATATAAGCAGCAATGAACGATATAAGCAGCTTTGCACGAGCGACATCCCAGTGTTACACATTTGGCAGTTCATTTGGAAAATGGAGAGCGAGTTTATTTCAATGAGCGCAATTTCCAGGATAGAATCACCGCTCCTCCGAAAACGACATTGACAGCATTTTTTGAATTGTGTAAAGTTGACAATGTCGCCAAAACTTTGATGTACGCCAATGTTCCCCGGTACTACACATGGAACACAACGCACAAAGAGTGGAAGCGACGCAAAATCGGCACCTTTGTTGACGGCTGGCCTGGTGTTAAAGCAGGAGATGCTCTCGGTCGTGTATACACTGTGCATGTTACCAATTCGGAATGCTTTTGCTTAAGAATGCTGCTGCACCAAGTAAAGGGACCAACATGTTTTGCTGATTTAAAAACAATCGAAGGCCATGTATGCGAGACGTACCGAGAAGCCTGCGAGAGATTGGGACTGATGGAAAATGATGCGCAATGGGATTTGGCAATGCAAGAGGCAGTGCAGTGTTCTTTTCCATGCAAACTGAGGGACCTATTTGCTATATTATTAAGCATGTGTGGGCTATCTAATCCCCTGGAACTGTGGGAGCGCTACAAAAGCGACTTATTCGAAGACATTCTTCGAAGGCAACAAATTACAAATCCGGACGTTACTTCCAATCCCACAATTTTAAACGAGGCTCTGATAATAATTGAAGACAAGGTTATATCAATGGTCGGGAAAGATGTTGGCCAATTTGGTACTCCCAGACCAGATCGGCTAGAAACCGCGTCGGATGATTTGGCCAGAGAACTAAGCTACGACCTTCCAGCTATAAATGCTCAAATTACGGAAATGATGCCAAAACTGCTCCCTGAACAAAAAGCTATTTTTGATAAGGTATTGATGCAAATAGATAAAGAGGAAGGATGTCTATTTTTTTTAGATGCTCCGGCAAAACATTCCTCCTAAATCTTCTTTTGGCTCAAATCCGTAAAGATTCAAATGTCGCCATAGCTGTAGCTTCCTCGGGCATAGCTGCTACTCTACTCAGCGGTGGTCGGACTGCACACTCCGTTCTGAAACTACCTCTTAACTTAGCTCAAACAGATGCGCCAACATGCAACATTTCATAAAATAGTAGCCGCGGGGTTTTATTGCAACGATGCAAACTATTGGTATGGGATGAATGTACCATGTCTCACAAACATGCTATTGAAGCGTTAGATCGTTGTCTAAAGGAAGCTGTGGTAGACTTATGGGCGGAATGGTGGTTCTACTAGCTGGTGATTTCCGACAAACATTGCCAGTTGTGCCAAGAGGAACGCCGGCAGATGAAATAAATGCCTGCTTGAAATCCTCTCGGTTGTGGAACAAAGTAACCAAGATGAGCTTGACCACCAATATGCGAGTACATGCAGATAATGACGCAGACGCTGGAACACATGCCGCTGAACTACTAAGAATTGGAAATGGTCAAGTTCTCAGAGACCAAAATGGTGAAATTACGTTCCCAAGAGGATTCTGCGATTTGGTTATGACTGAAGAAACATTGATAGCTAAAGTTTATCCGGAAATAAACGAAAATATGAGAAACGAAAACTGGTTGTGCGAAGAGCTTTGTTAGCCCAGAAAAATATTGTTGTCGCCCACTTAAACCATCAAATTGTTAACAAAGTTTCTGGCGAGTACACAATTTATACCTCAGTGGATAGCGAAGTGGAAGAAGAACACTGCACCACATATCCGACTGAGTTCCTCAATTCCATTGAGTTATCTGGAGTACCGCCACATAAATTGGAACTCAAAATTGGGGTACCCATTATACTTATGCGGAATATGAATCCACCAAAGTTATGCAATGGCACGCGGTTAGTTGTAACGCATCTCAGCCGCAATCTCATCGGTGCAACGATATTAACTGGATCAGCAAAAGGAGACGATGTTTTCATACCGCGCATACCTCTCGTACCAACGGATTTGCCATTTCAATTTAAACGCCTGCAGTTTCCTCTAAAACTGGCATTTGCAATAACAATAAACAAATCGCAGGGACAAACGCTAAAGATTGCCGGTATCCATTTGGAAACATCCTGTTTTTCTCACGGACAACTATATGTTGCTTGCTCGCGAGTTCCAAGTGGACAAAATTTGTGCATTTTCACACCAAATGGAAGGACCACACATGTAGTATATAGAAGTGTACTGTCATCCAACTAATTTAGACATTACTACTCAACATTTCACCTGCCACACAAATTATCAGGATCTCCACCTTCGGATGTCTTCGCTTGCGTCTTGAAGAGACCGTCTGCATCTTCGGCTGACATCGTCTTCTTCATTTTCGAACGGTATCGAGTGCTTCATCGAATGTGATCGTCAGCATCTTCGCATACCGGTGCCATCATTTAAATATTCGGATGCCATCGTCTGCGTTTTCGATTGTCATCATCTATATATGTCTGCATATTCCGATGGCATATTCTTCATCTTCAAATGGCATCGTTTGCATCTTACGATGACATCGTGTTCACATCGGATGCTATCGTATGGATCATCTCCGTCATCAGATGGCATCTTCGGATAGCACCGTTCAAATCTGCAGATGCCATCGTCTGAATTAAATCTAATTTCTTCAATTAGCTTAACATGTAAGTAACTTTTTATCAATGATTTAAACCAAATCCAGCACAAATAAAAAAAATTATTTCAGGAAAACAAAAATGTTTACAGTTTCTACAACATTTTAACGTCACTTCAGATTATTGGTTGAAATGTTACATACAGAAATGTATGAAATTTTGCATGATAATAAAATTGACATCATCAATTCCATTTCTGCAAAAAAATCAAATAACATCGCCTGCGCTTCGGAATATCATCACCGTATTCTCAACAAGTTATATTGCCACGCATACATATAGTCATCAAATCAATAGTATCAAATGACATCGTCTGCAACTCCGATTACTATCGTTTGCAACTCTTATTCGCACTGCTTGCGTCTTATAAAAACATTATCGGCATGCCATAAATTATCTTTTCGACTGTCAACGAATGTACGTATCTTCAATTATTGTCGACCGTAACTTTTTATTAAATTTTGATTTCAACTGCATCTCTAATTTTAATCGCCAGCATCTAAAGATAACAAAGACAAAATTTAATTCATATTTGGAACTACGGCCCTCGAGGAATCTTGGTGGAACTTCTTGATGCAATTATCATGGACAAGCGATAATGTATATAGTAAGGCAGAACTTGCCACTATATACATCATAATAATATTCGATCACCTGAATTTTCAGTTTACTATTTATATATATTAGTTTCAATGCCAGTATGACCTATTAATGTCATTACTTGCATCACTGATTAAAATCACATCTTTGTTTTATGTAGCTTTTTTTCATATTTTCGTCACTAGAATCATCGATTGCTACCACATTCCATCATTCCAGCACCGAAAATGTTTAAAAAATGTATGATTAGTTGAAGTACATTAAGCACCTTCCTTTTCAATCAATAACAACAGTTTTGACTACCATCGTATACACTGTCCTTTCAAGATACACTATCAAGGAACATCACTTCATAAACTTTAATTTCTAAATGTCATATATATTTAAAGCAAATTCAATCAATGTATCAAAAGTTGGTTTTAAAATGGTTCTACTATAGCATGGAGCTATTATTGCACCATACAATAATGTACGAAATTTAAAAAAAAAACATAATTCGGTTCTATATTAAATTTTTTTTTTAAATATATATTGGTGCATATAAATAATAAATAAATATAAATATAACACATATATATAAAATATTTTATACAACCCGTGCAACGCCGGGTATGAAACAGCTAGTATATATATATAGTCCGCCCAAAGCAAGTTAATATAAGGGTTATAAAAAATAAGAAACTACTCATTGGAAATGAAAATCATCATTAAACTGATAGGCACCTACTATCTCATATCAACGCAGTTTTAGTTGCAAAAAATTGTGGAAATTGATTTTTCCAATATGCGTAGTTGGTGAACCCGCAAAAAGGACACAGCATCCAAACGCAACTCGGTTTATGTACCGCTGTTGCGACTGTTCGTCTTTCAATTCAAATACCATATCATTTGGTACAAAGGTTACGTATCTTTGTTGCACATACAAAGGACGCAAAGGCAAAAGCACACCTGTGTGAGCCGAATCATCTACAGCGAGTAAGTACAACAGCTACACAAGGTCCTCCAGTGGCTGCACAACCACCATAGAAGACATAATGAGTAATCTAGACGAATTAATTGAGCAGCTGTATGAAAATGCCACAGAGAATCATCAGCAACAAATAGACGTCAAAAGACCGAAAAACAGAAGAATACTTGAACAAGAAGGAGACGGAACTTAAAGATTTGTGTGGAGTATTTTAGCGAGTTGATAATCAAATTCGCAGAGATCCAGCCGCTCCCGCAGATCACCAGTACTTCGAAAGGGATCTTCATGCGGCGCTGGGAGAAAAATATAACCAAGTGATGGAGGATATTCAAGAGTGCATTAAGGCACTTAAAATAAAGCCTGCCGTGGCGCCCATGGCAAAGGATGATGCCAGTGTAGAGCAAAAGGAAGGCGCGAATTCTGAAAAAACCGTATACAGTGGAGTGGCATCAGTGCACTAATGGCATCCATCAGACGCCCGTTATCTGGAATCGAAAGCGGGAAGGACCAATCACGGCAATATTTCGAGGGAAATATTGCAAGAATGCAGTGGCTATGGAATCAAAACCACGAACTACAAATTATGGGAGGAGGGTCCATCACCAGAAGCTGAAGGGTATGACTTCAATGCATACCTGGACATGGAACAACATACTCTGTCAGAAGAAACCCACTCTACAGAAGCTCCAGCGTCAGCTGCAACGCCGTCATTCCGGTTGACACAAATTACTATTACAATGATCAATAGGGATTATCTGAAGGGCAATCTGACCGGTGAAGCTGAGCGAGTGATCAGATATTTCACTCTAACCAAGGAGAACTACGAGACTGCCTGGAAGATGCTGCAAGACAGGTACCAGAATTGGAGATTGCTGGCTGCATCATTGATGGAAATATTGAGAGGTAATCCAAGAATATCAGCTGATTCAACATCTTCAACTGCTCTAAAAGGACTGCACGACGTTATACGTGAAAGTCTATTGGCATTGGAAAATCTTGGAATATCGACAGAATCTTGGGACCCAATGCTGCTACATATCTTGATATAAAAGCTGAACAAAACCACATATATGCTATACGAGCAGTCGCTAGAAAACCCAAGGGATCTGCCTTCGTTCAAGCACTTCTTGAAAATACAGACCATCATCAGTGACCACCTACAAGGGAAGCAAGGCATGTGGAATGTGCAACAACGGCACACACACATTGTATTTTTGCAAACAATTCTTACGATTATCCACGTCAGACCGTTTGAATTGGGTGCAAAAACAAAAGCTTTGTGCGAATTGCTTTAAGCATGATCATACTTCAGGGACCTGTACGTCACGATCCTGCACCAAGTGCGACAAGAAGCACAACTCACTGGTACATCTGGAAGACAAAATTCAGAATGCAGATCAGCCATCAACTTCCAGTGCCAAGAAAAATGCAACAGTAACATCAGCAGCTACTAAACACCATATCAGCACGCCATGGTTATGTTCCACTAGCAACAGCCAAGATAAGAATAACTGCGTCGAATGGAAGGTCAGATGAGTTTAGAGCAATACTAGATTCAGGATCACAGATCAACATAGTGTCCGAGCGTCTCATCAAACGACTTGCCATCTCTCCAGCCGAGGCATCGCTATGTATTGACGGCTGTTCGGGTGGGTGCGTTGCAGTCGGAAATCAATGAAAGTAAATAAACAAATGATTATTTAATCGTTACAATTTATTGTGGGTCAAATTATATAACATATAATTTAGTGTTGTCAAACTTTACGTTCTTTCGAATGGAGTTTGGGTTTCGCTTTTTGTTTCTTCCTTCTTTGTTGATGTTGTCTTCTCGGTTGTCTTTGTAAAGATAGAGCTGATTAAACGATCGACTGTCATCCGAAAAGGGTCGATGGCAGCGCCACTGTCACCAGCGGCAATGGCAGAAGGCAAGCGGATATGTTCAGTGAACATTACTTTACGTTTGGCGTAAACAACGGCATTGGGCAGACGAAAAAAAACATGACCAAATTGCAGCCTAGGACAAGTAATTTTTCAACAGACTTTGGGGCATTTGTTCATTGTTCCAGCTCAACCAACTCACCAGCTAGATGTTTCAACTTGGCTGATTCCCGCGGGAATACAATTGGCTGCCCCGGAATATCACCAGCCAGGAAAAATCGATGTGCTTCTTGGCGCCGAGTTCTATTATAACCTGTTGAACAAAAGTCAAATAAAAAAGATGCCCACTGAACTCCCAGTTTTGCAAAATACAATGCATGGCTGGGTGATAAGTGGAAAAATCAATCAAAATCAAGAACTGATACAGGTTGCATGTGCTGTTTATCCTAATAATGACTATGCTATCAAGAACTTGGACCAAGGCTGCTATATGGATGGCACCGCGTCGTTGGAAGGGATGATTGAGCGATTTTGGAAACTCGATGAGGAGGAGAATAGCAGAAGGCCCGTATCTATGGCAGAACAACGGTGCGAGGCACACTACGCACAGCACGTTACCTGAAACCAACACGGACGTTTCGTTGTGAGACTTCCATTCCTTGAAAATAAGCAGGGATTAGTAGAGTCAAGAAGAATCGCATATAATAGGTTCTTAAGTCTGGAGGGACGACTCCTTAAAAATAAGGAGTTACGTAACCAGTATGTTACGCTTTTGGAAGAATACGAAAAATTGGGACACATGAATGAAGTCGACATTGAAAGTATCTTGGCTCCCAATTACTTCATTCCGCATCATTGCGTACTCAACCCCGACAGCTCATCTACAGAACTGCTAGTAGTATTCGACGCCTCGCACAAATCACGTCAGGATATTCTCTGAATGATTTGATGCACACAGGACAAACTGTTCAAAGCGAACTCAATTCTACTTCGATTTCTGTTGCCTCGGTTTGTTTTTACTATCGACATTGAAAAAATGTATCGGCAGATCTTGATACATTCAGATGACCACGATCATTTGGAGAAGCAACCCAGCACCCGCAGTCAAATACTATCAATTAAAAACCATCACTTACGGAACGTCAGCCCCATACCTAGCGACCAAATGTCTCCAACGAATAGCAGCGGAATGTAACATCAGTTCTCCCCTTGGAGCTCAATTTCTTCAAGACAATTTTTATGTGGATATATTCTCATGACAGCCATCGAGGCCCAGAAACAGCTAATTTGCATGTTACGCAAATGGTGTGCAAACCATCCTAAATTACTTCAAGGCATTCCTCAAGGAGATCAGGAAGTTAATCTAGATTTCGCCAGCTACGACAATGATTAAATAAAATCTCTGGGTTTAATGTGGCTTCCAAAGGCGGACAAGTTTTGTATAAAGGTAAAACTGGATCCAGCAAAAACTACTACAAAGATTACGGTCACATTAGATTTGGCAAGGCTGTTCAACCCGCTTGGCGTGTTAACACCTGTGATAGTCACGGCCAAAATCCTCATACAGCAGTTATTCCGTAAGGATTTGGACAGCCTGAACCGTCTCCAAGTTTCACGGCATTTATTCGAAGGAGAAGTCCCAGCATCAATACAACTTCATCTTTTTGCCGACGCACAGTGGGGCCTATTTTCCCGGATCAATTCAGGGAAACTATATTTCTATGATTTTTCATTAGTTTCTTTTTAATTCTATTACAGTTAACTAATACAAGTAGTGTTCAAGTATATTTGAATTCAGTTTTATTGGAAAATAACAGTTTTCAGTTCAAGAATATGAAAATAACAATGTAAGGAAAAAAACTTAAGGCACTCTCTTGCATTTAAAATTCATCATCAACATCGTTGTCATCTTCATCGAAATCATGATTATCATCATCGCTATCGTCATCACCATTATCAGCACAATCATCACGAATAATTAAATCTGATCAGGCAAGCTATGAAGCTTCTTTTTGGGCAACTTAAGCATGCTTGAAATAATTGGATCAGAACTTAACAAAAGAGAGTTAAAAATATCTTGATTAGATTTTTCGCGCTTCTTATGCTTCTTCCTATAGATGACCAATAGGCAAAAGAGCTTCCTCAACAATTTCCGGTCCGTGTATAAAGTACTTATACAAAGTGGGGGTATGTTGTACCATTATAATACGCATACACGATGTTATTTAGATGAGTGCTCACACGAGACTGTCGTGTCTTTCTTTATTCATTGTGTTCAACTCTATTATACAAACAGGGTTGTTTTTGGCAACCCTGTTCAACTTGATCATAAGTGAATTTTTGCTGCGATTTTAATAAATATTTTTAAATAGTTATACAGTGTTAATTATTTTAAAAACCTTTTAAATAAATTAAATAAATTAAATTCTGGATAAGTGCGATAAGTTTTGTGCAAATAACAAAGTTTTGTGCTATATTTCCGTGAATTCCTGTCAGCTAAGTATCACTACAACAAAAATTGCAAATTTTTTTTGTTTTTGCTTATACTGTCCATTTTGACATTTCTTGTGTCACCAGCTTTATATAGATTCCACATTCGCAGACTGATCATATTTTCAGAGCATACTTTCAGGCACTTGTTTTAATATAATTTGAAAGTGCCTTTTCCCAGTCAACAATTTGTCTCGTTACAATTTACACTTTTTTACACTTTTTGTATTTTATTTTTTATAAATTTTTGCATTTTAATATGACTTGCTCTTTCCGTAAGTGTGCCATTAAAGTCGATAATGAACGCATGGTCTCTTGTTGGCTATGTGATATCTTTTATCACGTCAAATGTGCATCCCTTACTGGTAGAGTAGTCGATCTGATCGAGGGTAAAAAAGGTCTTCGTTGGTCCTGCGAAGATTGCCGCGATACAGAGCTGGACATCTGTAAATTGGTACGTCAAGCCCGAAAGGGATTTAATGATGTATCAAAGGACTTAGCAGCTGCCCAGTCTAAACTGAAGGAGTACGAAATTAACTTTCAGAAGTATAAATGTTTGGATGAAACAGCTCCGAAACAAAATACTTCTGTTGGGCTTTTACCACCTACCCCAAAGCCAATTTCAACTCCGACAACTCCATCCTTTTCCGATATGTTTGCTTCACCAGTTACATTTTATTCTCCTGATCCTGCGGTTTTGGAAACGAGGGTAGATGACGCTCCTGAGAAAAATATGAATGGAATCTCAAATATTGATAAAAATGTTTGTCCTTCCATAAATATTATTTCTCCAAAGGATTGTTTGCGGGAAGTACAAGAAACGAGAACCCCAAAAAGGCTTGTTGTTGTGCAACCTAAAAAATCTATTTTCGTGTCCAGATTTGCACCAGACACATTAACTGAAGATATTATATTTTATATCGATTCTAAACTCAATAAAACCGGTAATAATATAAATGCTTTTAAATTCAACTTTTCATACGCTAGAAACATTTCATCTTTCAAATTATCTGTTCCTGCAGAATTACAAAGTTGAACGATATTAAAAGTTTCGATTGTAGTCATAATGTCTTGGTATTTACCGAAACTTGGCTTAAACCAAATATTTTTGATTCAGAAATTCTGTGTGCTGAGTATCAAATTTTTCGGAGGGATCGTAAATGCAGGACTGGTGGTGGAGTCCTCATTGCAGTAAAAAACCTTTTTTCATCTGAGGAAGTCATACTTTCAGATGTCTCTGACTTGGAATTTATTTGTGTACGAATTCGAGTTTTTAGTATCGATATTTTCGTTACTTGCTCGTATATCCCACCGAATTCCGATATTACCGTTTATCTAAGACATGTGTCGCTTATATCATTGGTTTACTCAAATGTTAAACCTGCCGATTCCATTGTTGTTTTTGGAGACTTTAATTTACCGAATATATCTTGGAATTTTTGTGACGATTCAAACCAGTTTCTTCCGTATTCTTCTCGTGACTGTTTAAATGACTTTCTGGATTCATTTTCAGATATGAGTTTACAACAAGTAAACGGGATTGAAAATAAGAATAGTAGAATTTTGGATTTAATTTATGTTGATGACTCTTCGAAGTTTTCAGTGCAACGCTGTGATGCTTTTGCATGTCCAGAAGATAACCATCACCCAACACTTGAATTATCTTTCGAATTTGTTCAAAACAACTTAGAACCAGTTTCTACACCGTTGAAGTCATTTTTTTGCTTCAAGAATACAAATTTTGTTAAAATGAACCAACTCTTATCTGAAACTAGTTGGGACATGAACTTTGAAGATGTTGACGACTGTGTATCAATTTTCAATTGTACGCTCAGCAAAATCTTCGAGATATGTGTTCCAAAGAACATTAAAAAGAATTCGAATGAACTTGGTGCTGTATGGTTTACAAAAGAATTGAGGAAACTAAAAACTTCGAAAACTCGGGCATTTAAAACATATAAAAGAACTTTAAACCTTCAAGATTATTCAAAATATTCGCTTCTGAGACATAAATATCAAGTACTTAATAAAAAATGCTATGATGAATATTTGAACGATTTGAAATCCAAAATCAAATACGATTCTAAAACTTTTTATAACTTTGTAAATTCAAAAAGGAAAAACACTGGTTTTCCAACTACAATGAAATGGAATGATCGTGAGTCCAACAATCCTACTGAGATTTCCAATATGTTTGCTGACTTCTTCAAAACGACATATTCTGATAATACTTATGGCAACACATCGTATCCATATAACATCCCCACTTATAATTCCATTCTCAATCCTGTTATAGAATCTGATGATGTCTTACAACAACTAAAATCGTTGAAATATTCATATAGTACTGGTCCAGATAATATTCCTAGCTGTATTTTGAAAGTTTGTGCAGAAAATTTATACATTCCACTTTCAAATATATTTAATGCCTCTATTGAAAGAGGTTATTTTCCGAATTCATGGAAAGAGTCATACATTATTCCTCTTTATAAAAGTGGAACCAAATCATTCGTATCTAACTATAGAGGTATTGCTAAACTTAGCACAATACCAAAGTTATTTGAACAAGTTGTCACAAAGCAATTGGTTCACTCGGTCACAACTTTAATATCTCCTTCACAGCATGGTTTTCTGAGAGGTAGATCAACATCTACAAATTTATTGGAATTTTCTTCATTAACAATAAAGGGATTTTCAAAGAATCTTCAAACAGATGTCATATATACTGATTTTAGTAAAGCTTTTGATAAAGTTAATCATTATTTGTTGATTGAAAAGCTTAAAAGATACGGATTCCCAGATCTTCTTTTAAAATGGGTAGAATCGTATCTGACAAATCGGAAGCAACAGGTGTTATTCGAATCATCAACATCAAAAACTATAGATGTCACCTCTGGAGTTCCTCAAGGAAGTCACTTAGGTCCTATTCTGTTTAATCTTTTTATAAATGACCTTCCTTCTGTCATTAAACATTCGAATGTACTGTTGTATGCTGATGACGTTAAATTGTTTCTATCCTATGACATCTTAGATCAACATAAGTTGTTACAATCAGATCTGACCAGTATAGCTATCTGGTGTGATGAGAAGTCAAGGGATATGACCGCTTTTACTGTACCGAATCGCCCATTGTATCATTTTATCACAAAATATAGAGGGACATGAGTTTGAGGTCATTACTGACCAAGCTTCTCTTAAATGGCTGATGAATCAGCAGATTTACACGGAAGACTTGCCAGGTGGGCATTAAAATTGCAAGGGTTTTGTTTTAAAATATTACATCGAAAAGGAAGTCAAAATATTGTACCCGACTCACTGTCTCGAGTTTTTTCAGAAGACAGTAACGAACTTTGTAATGTTGACCAGAAAATTAATTGTATTAACGAGTTAGAAACTTCACTTGAATTAGATTTTGAATCTCCTCTTTTCAAATCTCAACATTATTTAAATTTAATTGAAAAATTTCAACAAACATCGCACTTGTTACCTGACATTAAAATAGTGGATGATTTCATTTATAAACGAATGGTTCACGCTAGTGGTGATCCAATCCAAGAAGAAGAATCCTGGAAACTTTGG
Source organism: Heteromyza rotundicornis (assembly GCA_951394025.1). Classification (NCBI taxonomy): domain Eukaryota; kingdom Metazoa; phylum Arthropoda; class Insecta; order Diptera; family Heleomyzidae; genus Heteromyza; species Heteromyza rotundicornis. The sequence continues at coordinate 35,691,182 of OX596011.1, read as the reverse complement.
ATTCCTGTCGACATGACAGAAAAATTAATTTCTAGAGCACACGATCATTCTCTAAGTGCCCACGGGGGTATCGGTAAAACGCTAGCTCGACTAAAATCATTTTGTTATTGGCCAAAAATGGCAAAACAAGTTCGTGAATATGTATTAGCGTGTGCAGTTCAAATCGAATCTTTTCAAACAATTTTTAAACGTTTATGGTGTTTTTCACAATTTTACGGCATTATATTCGCCACAGGCGAATGCTGCTGAGCGTGTTAATCGCTCGATTATCGCTGGTATTCGCGCATACGTAAGCCCGAATCAAAAGGATTGGGATGATAAACTGTCTAATATAAGCATTTCGCTCAGAAGCTCTGTTCACTCAACTGCAGGATACTCTCCACATTATATTGTTTTTGGTCAGAATATGATAATGCATGGCAAAATGTATTATTTGCTAAGACAATTAGATAGATTAGAGGATCTTAGCGCGGAAATAAAACATGACGAAAAATTAGAATTAGTTCGCGAACAAGTAAAAGAAAATATTCGAAAAGCGTACATACAAAACGAAAAAACGTACAATTTGCGTGCGCGCCCCGTTACCTACGATATAGGACAAATTGTGTACCGTCGAAACTTATCCGAAAGTCATTCGATAGAACCGTAACTCAGTTTTGCCATAGCCACGACAGGTTTTCTGAACAATTTCTCAATCACTTCGATTAAAATCATTCAATTGAAAAGTTGTCCCGCTTCTGGAAGAAATATTTAAAAAAAAAAATAATAAATTTTGTGAAATTTGTAGTATAGTCTCTAACAGACTGCCAATTTCTTTTTGGATTGAAATCATAATCCACGTAAACATCTGACGAACAAAAAGGTATGAAAGACAAAGCAATTAGTGAACCAATTTTTCAATTTCATTATTTTTTTTTATTCCGGTTTTATTTGCATTTTATGCATAAATATTTGCTTTCGAGTAAATTCTTATTTACTTTCAACGAGAAATAAAACTTCATATCCAGACCCCCAAAAGGTAGTTAAAATATGTTTTTTTTCTCATAATTCTAATGTGTAGGTATTTGTGCATTTAGGGGCTCATATATTTTTATATTGGAAAAAATCCATGCAAATCTGGAAAGATTAGACAAGTCTAATTGCCACGGTAGAGGTCGGTAGCTGCATCAACGGAGTCTGATCGTGCCAACAAAAGAAAAACAATAGAAATTTCGCTCTCATCATCATTACTCGCTGAAAAGTGGTGTCAGTTACTCCTGCCCATCATGCTTTTGTGCCCGCATAACTAGTGCATTCGATATCGTCGCGAGTTAAAGTTGCTTATAAAAGAAAAATTAAAATTTTTTTTTAATCGTAATAATTTTAAGAAGAGAAAAAAAAATTTTTAAGAATATATTCTAGTTGCTACTAAAAGAGGTAGGAAGTATAAAAAAAAATAAACAAAAAAAGGAATAATTGTTTACAACCCCCCCCCCCCCCCAAAAATTGAAAGGAAAAAGAAAAAAGAAGAAAAAAAAAAAAAAGTGAACAAAATTGCAAATACGCTCATAACGCAACTTAACAAAATTCTTTAGTGCATAACACCCTATTTCGCTCCAAGTATAGGTAATTTTCAGCTTACAACTGCGGATCAATGGAGGGCCTTTCATCGTTCTTCGGTAATGTAAGGTAAGTCCTGAATTTTACTATTTTTATGGGTTTTTTTTTGTTTCAAAAAGGATTTTGTTCATAAAAAGGATATAGAATAAAAAAATATAGAAAAAGGAAACCCTTAAAGTACATTTTCGGCCAAGGCCATACAAGTTTGTCTCGCATGCGATAAAAGGTTCTCATTATGTTGCTCTCATTTGTATGAATCGTGCTAATGTAGCAAATAAACGAGCTTGTCAATGAGAGAGCAATTACATGAGAACCAATAATTTTCTAATTGCGGCTTAGTATGAAGCTAATACCGAAGTCTTGAATTTGTTTGTCTTCGCAATGAGTTTTAGTGTTGCTGTGAACTTCATGCATAATTGCGGTCTTTAATCAATGATCGAAAAATACAAATTTTTTTTTTCTCTCAATATTTGGCGTTCACACTCTTTTAAAATCTACAATATTATAAGAACAGTGTTAAAGTAGCCGTTTCCCTTATACATATTTCTCGATCAACGCAACAGTTAGAACAATGTTAAAGTAGCCGTTTCCCTTATACATATTTCTCGATCAACACAACAGTTAGCCCTATAATCAGCAACTGGGATACATTTTTGTGTCTTAATTATATTGAATTTTTTTTATTAAATAACTACTTATAAATTAAGACAAATTTGGAATTGAATAGAACAAAATATATAATGATCTAAGACAATTATTGAAATAAATTTAAAACTAAAGTTATAAAATATGATTGAAATGGTATGAAAACAATATATTTTGAATGAATTTAAATTAAAAATTAATTATGTGTTAGTTTTTCTTCATTGGTCTGAAGTAGCATTAACAATTCAGGGGATTTCAGAACCCATAAAGCCATTTTCTGAAGTCACACGGTAGGGTGGGAATTGTAGTGGCCAGAGCAACAACAACAATGCTCCACATCTTTAGAAATTAGTTGTAACAATCCCTTTTGTTTTAGCTTCAGTTTTTTTTTATAACTTAGGATTTTCTTTGATGTTGTTTTTTTTTTTGCACGTGAATTAAATTTGGAAAGCGAATGGATACAAGATCCCCCCCTAAACTACCGAACTGCTAGCATAGGCAAATCACCACGTGCACCCGTATCCAAACGCATCCTAAAACGAAGGGCTGAGAAGAAATTTGTTTTTATTAAATTGATTTCTTTTAGTTTGATCCGGAATTTCGTTTATAAAATCTTAGCAATTACAGACAGCATTGGCAAGCGGCAGAGGACCTACACAAGACCATTTGGGAATCGCTTGATACCATCGATATGAGCACGTACGATTTCGATGCATACTTCCAAATAGAAGAGGATATTACCAGTGACCTTCTGCGACTCCATGATATGGCGCTCCAATAAGGTGCTGAAGCAACAACTTCAACTCTAAAGTTGCCTCGTATAGAGTTGCCTAAATTTTATGGCAGCTATCTAAAGTAGAGACGTCGGTCCCTACTTTAGATAGCAAAATCGCTTTTTTTAATTTCGGCCGAAACTGAAATGACCGGGATTTTTTCCTTTTTTTTTCGGCCGAAACCGAAATGGCCGAATTTTTATTTTTTTAATTTCGGCCAAAGTCGAAGCCGAAACCGAAAAAATAAAAGAAAAAATTGTGAATTTAAATGTAATAAAGTTGTACATAATTAAGCTGAAATCAATAATTTTAAGTTCAGATCATGAATTAGATGAATTTAGAAGCAAACTATCAAATGCGTGGAAATCAATTGAGGGGGCAGGGTTTTCACTTTTTGCTACGGCGAGAGTGGTAGATATTCGATTTTAGGGGACAAGATTTCAAGAAAGGGAGTAGATTTAATTTTTGTACGTATAGTAGTAGAAACTTTACGAGAGTAGTAGCAATTACTGTCAAGGTAGCAGATTTCAAGAGAGGGGAGTAGATTAGGGTTTCTGTGTAGAGTAGTAGAGATTCTACAATAGTAGTATAAATTTCTGTAATGGTAGTAGATTTGTAGAAAGGGTAGTAGTTTTGCATTGTATGAAACTCACATAATATTTTGAGGAGAAGATTTCTTACAAAAGTAGTAGAGAAGTAGAAATTTAAAAATCATCGCGAGAGTAGTAGATCTGCTCCGAGAGAAGAAAAGAGTGAGAACGCTGTGAAGCGGAGAATGGATGAAGGCTGTATGTAACATACAAATTCGTTCAAGAAAATAAGTTTCAAAGTTTTTATTTTTTCAATACAAATTGGGGACTTGTCTTCTTTGTCGCTTCTGATTCTTCGAAACTATGATCAATACTTAAATTTGTGTTACAAACCGCTTTTATCCACTTGGTTGTTCCTTATGTATTTTGCCACGTCTAATCCAAAAATAATAATGAAAATTGAAGAACAATTGAATTTTTGGTGCGTACTGTAAAAATTTCATTATTATTTTCGTATTCAGCGTGCCAAAATGCATAAGAATTTGTCTATCAAGTATATTTAACACATAAAATGTTCAGTTTTGTCGTTCAGTGTAATCTTTGCTATTTATTTGTTCATTTTTCGTATCAAACCGAAATTTTCGGCGGAAATATCGAAATTACCGAAAACGATATATTATTTTTCGGCCGAATCCGAAAAACGGCCTAAACCGCTTTTATTGGCCGAAAAGCCGAAATATCGAAACCGAATTTCGGTCGATCTCTAATCTAAAGTGGTGACAGTTCAATGACCTTTTTGTGGAAATAATCAACAATCAACCGATTCCAGAGTGCCAAAGATGTGGTATCTGCTAACTGGCGAAGCTGGAAACCTTATAAAACATTTCACTACAACTGCATCAAACTATAATGCAGCATGAAAGGTAGTCTACTATCGGTACGAGAACACGCGATGTCTGTTGAATGCTACATTGGCAAAACTGTTGTCACAACCGTCAGCTAATGGTGAAAGCTCTTCGTCAGTGAAACCTCCCAAGAATGCATTCTCAGCCTGCAAAATTTGGGAATAAATACCGAGAACTGTGATGCAATATTAATATATATCCTGGTTCAACAACTAAGTAAGTCGACGGATACATTATGGGAACAATCCCCTACTGAGCCGAAACAGCAAACACAACCATGCTCTCTTCATGTGACATTTCTTGATATGACACTAAATCAGCATTTGAACTGCATTCAGAAAGCCAAACATTGTTGTTAAGTAACATCCAAGAGTTCAGAAAAAGTAAAACTTTTGGACGGTACATAATATTCTTTCCATGCAGTTAGGCATATAATACGAACAGGTACTCTTTGACTCTTTGACTTTGTGGTGCAATGATTGCAATAAATAATTCTGAGTCGAGGCTTCAGACTTCAACGTTGAAATACCAAACAATTTCCATATTTTGATTGCAGTCTGCAATTTTTTCTTTTTAAATGATTTCACTCATTTTATTTGGAGTCAGTCATGATTCTTGATTGAAATCACATTAATTTTTTTTTTTTTTTAATTTTTTTGTTTTTTGATTACCTTTGGCAATGATTTTGATAGAAAAATGCAAAACCAAATTCTGGAATCGCCGCGGCTTCAGCCTTTTTTGTTTGTCAAAATACGGGTGTAGACAGAAATCATATCATAAAAACGTAACAACAAACACTAGATGAAATGTTTTCGTGCTCCGTTGTTTAATGAACGCTCCTCCGGCAGCAGGGGTTGGCAAATATTTATTGCATATTTTTGCATCACAACAATGAAACAGATTTGCATTTCCTACGCTTGAGCAAATATGCAACACAGAAAATGACACCCTCAGATTGAAAAAACCCTGCACAAAATGTGTTTGCGAAAAAGCCATGAAAAAAACTTTGCATGAAGAAGCCATGCAAAGTGAACGGGAACGGATTTTGATGCAAGAAAGCTTAGCATGAAAAACTGATGGAGCGGCCATCAGTCTTTTACACTAAATAGCTTTTTATTAACTTTCTGGGAAAAATTTTATTATGCAGTTTTTTTTCAAAAAGCACTTTTCATAAGGATTTTGTGCAAAACATTATTTTGAAGAATTTTCGAGCTAAATATTCGTTTATAATTTGACGCCTTAATTTTATTGCGAAGCATATTTAAAATTCATATATATTAATATTTTCGCTTTTGTGAAAAATGCAAACGCAAGTTTATTAACTGCAAGATGTTTTGTATTGTTCGAAGTGAATTTGAAGTGGTTTTTTGGTTTGTTTTTGTTTGTAGGAGTTTCTAATTTGACTTATAAAGAACAAATAATTTTCGTAGAAATGCCATTTAAAAAAATAAATTAAACATTTTTTTTTTGTTTTTTATGTAAAATACAGAAGCTATTTGGTTTTTTATTTTCTACAATTTTGGGAACATAGCATGATTGTGCTTTAAGGTGTATCGATGTATTTATATAATTTTTAAACTTCCTGCAAATAGCATTTCATGTAATCACAACAATTTAATAATAAATTGTGAATTATTGAAGTTTTATGTATACATACTAGGGATGTCAATTTTCGAGACCTTTGCCAATCCCGGGATTTTCGGGATTGAAAAATGCAATCCCGGGATCCCGGGATTAGTCCCGGGATTTGGAATTTTTTCAATTCAACCAAAATTCAGTAAAAAAATGTTATAATACATCGAATTGAATTGATTTTAATATACTCATATTATAATATTTTGGAAATTGCGCAAATAATCTAACAATATTCAAGGTTTTTATTTGATTTTTTTTAAATTGAATTTATCACACCTATGATTTGGAATATTAGAAAAAAGTTTGAATAACTTTAAAATATGTAGAATAAAATACTAATTGGAATAGATTTGGTCTTTGGAATCTTGGGTTTCCGGTCAGAATAAGATCATTTTAAAAATGTGTCGTTTGCTCCACATTTCTCGAACAACTCTTGACCTGAACATTTTGTCGAACATTTCAATAAACGGAATTGGAATTTGTATTTCATGTCCCGAACGATGTTCGATGTATTTTTTGATCCGATTTCCATTTAAACAAAATGGATTTGAGTGCTTTATAGTCTACTAATTTGCAAACAGTTTGGAACTATTTTTTGCTTAAATTTGTTGACGTAATGAAAATATGCCTAAATTGCCTTCACGCATTGGTACAAGTTTCTGCAATGCGTATTGCATATTTTATATGTATAACTCATATAGTTTATGTACGAGAATATCAATAAACTTTTCGCCAATTATATTTAATTTTTTTCTTTAAAACAAAATAAATAATTTTTCCAAACCAATAAAATCAAATGAAACACATTAAATTTCCAAAAATATCCGACTTTTCGAAGTTTTTTCCTGAATGCTTATCAACATTTTTTGGATGAAAAACTATGGTCCTTGCTAAAACTAAACCATTCAGAAAGAAATTATTCTCCTGAATTTATAAATTTTTTCTAAACAGATAGAATTTAATTGATTAATTTTTTCCCAATATAAAAGGCATATTTTTGAAAAAATTGCTCAAAAAACTTGTCCCGAAAATCCCGGGATTAGTCAGTGCGAATCCCGAGATGGTGTGCTGTTAACATTTTTTTTTCCCCTATAAGGTGATACGGTCTAGTATTCATGTCACACATTCCTTCGCTTGATCCCACATGGTTTATGGTTTACTTTCCTCCCTGTTTGCTACATACAAGCCGCAAGGGGTAAAATAATTTTTTTTTTATGTGTAAGTTATTTTATGCATTATGCATTTTAAACTGCATACTAATTTGTTGATTATAAATATGAATGCAGTTAGTTATTATTAATGAAACTTAGAATAAAAAAAGAGTAAAAAACAAGTTTTTTAAAATATAACCCTTTAACCGACTAAAAAGCAGAAAATAAATTTTCTTTAAATTAATTTCAGCAATTTCGATTTAAAATTAAGGATTTTTGGGTACTTTCCTCCGAATGTCATTGCAGATTTTATAGTCGCCAAAAACCCTTAATTTTAAATCGAAATTGCTGAAATTAATTTAAGGGAATTTATTTTCTGCTTTTTAGTCGGTTAAAGGGTTATATTTTTAAAAACTTGTCTTTTACTCTTTTTTATTTTCTACTTAAAAAAAAAAATTTTTGTTCTCCCCCTTTTTCCCCCCTTTGTTTCTCTTTTTTACTCTTTTTCCCGAATGCGAACCTAAGTAAAAAATTTCAGCCTTGTAGCTTACAAAATACGAAAGTTAGAACTTTAAATTGGCTCCATCCCGCTCCCCTTTGCCCCCACCATTTTGTCAATAAGAACTCACCTACCAAATTTCATCATTGTAGCTTGCAGGAATTCGAAATTAAGCCATATTTAAAAAAAAGGGTCCCGAACGGCCCCCTACGCCTCTGAAGGACCCCAAAATTTAATATAATGCATTGTCACCGGAGTTCATTCAGTGTTCCTAATTTCAGCTCTCTAGCTCTTGTGGAAGTGTATGAAAAAGCTCGCCGCAGATTTGAGGACGTATATCCCTATATCCTTACATCCCTATATCTATATATATAAAAGAGACGTGTATGTTTGTCTCGAGTAGACGCGAAAACTACAGCACCGATTCTCACCAAAATTTATATATGTGTTCTAGGGGTCGTGAGTCGTAACATAGGATAGGATTTGACACCCCCACTTTTACCGCCCACATTTGTGAATCTTTATAAGCAAATACCATATGATCAACAGTCAACTTGGTTGCCACCTAGGACTTAATTTTTCCCCACCCAAGCAGTGTTACCATATCTGCGGTGTTTTTTACCTTTCGGTTTCTTTCAAAGTATGAAATCGATTTGCTAAAGTATTTCACGTCGATGTACCGATCACAAATTTCAACAACTTCGTGTATTTTCAACATTAATTGCAGCAGGGAGTAATAATTAAGGTTATTTCCATTTGATTGCATGTAACTTTTCAACAATGGAAAAAACCTAAAACAATGCCAAAATAACACGGCTTCTCCTTGAGTATTACATATTCGCAATTCCATAATTTGCCCCAATCTCCCAGTGCACATTTTACGCCCACTTTCACAGTACTTCATTTCCACTTAAATGCATTTGCCATTTACATACCAAATAACTACGGAAAAATGTCTATTGTGAATGGAAATTAAATTATACCCAACTTAATGCTCCTACACACTGCCGCGAAATTTCCCCAAAAATTGCTCAAAAAGTGCAAGGCGATATTCGGCTCGGACAAATTTTTTCGTGCTGAAAAATTTCACAAAAACAAAAACAAATGCATATCATTCTAGAGCGCGCAAATTTTGCATTCATGTGTGGCGACTAAGGCATTCAATCCCGGGATCCCGAATCCCAAAATCCCGGGATCCCGGACGTTTTCTCAATCCCGGAAACCCGGGATTTTCAGTCTGGAATCCCGGGATTCAAAAAAGGCTTTTTTTAAGCATTGTTTAGATTATTTTGACGGTTTTCTGCAAAAATACATCCAATCTAATTGGTAAATTAAAAAAACCCACTTTTGAAGATTTAGTGCTACACACACACAAAAATTGACAAAATTTTTGTCAATAACGGTTAACAATCAATTTTTATCGATCTGAATAAACTTTTTTTTGAATTTAAACAATATTTTTTTTTTACAAAAAAGATATGTTTTAATCAACAATTCGTGTATCCGTTCCAGCTATAATACTTAAACTACTGAAAGTAACTTTTTCGTGTGTAGCATGAAATGGAGCTGGCAGAATTTCATGATATTCAGATTCAGGTGGCAAAAAAAATGATTTGTTCGATCAATGTAATTTAAAAAGAATTACTTTTTGTTCGAATTATTTATTTTAAATATTGTTTGTTTTGTTTAATGTTATATTTAATAAATATTATTTCTTTGTCGAATCAAAATGAAATTAAACTTAAAATATTGTTGGAACAATTTTTTCTTTAATTTTATATTAATTATTGTATTTAATTGGAAAATCCCGAAAAAATCCCGGGATCCCGGGATTGTAATTTCAAATCCCGAAATCCCGGGATTTTCAAAAACACTTCGGGATTGAATGCCTTAGTGGCGACCTTAAATGCTCACGGCGAAAGTCGCCCACTTTCACAGTAATCCTACACACAGTACTTCATTACAACTTAAAATACCCAAAATTCCGCCGCCGCGGTACTTTCTCGAAAATTCTTCCAGCAAAGATATTGGAATAAAAAAATTTGTTTGCGGTGAAAAATTTCAAAGCTACAACTAAAAATGTGTATCATTTATAAATTTTTTTTAAAAAAACGCAGTATCGCATATTCAAGCAACATTTTTGTTCAAGTTCCGTACCGGCTGCGGAATTTCGCGTTGGCTTATGGGGACCTAAATGCAGGCAAACCGCCATTGCGAATGAAAATTAAATTAAACTTGACTTAAATGCACACACTGCAAAAGGCCTTTTCGTCAAATAAGCACTGCAAAATTGTTCCAACAAGTTATAGAAATCACTTTCTTCCCACAAGAAAAATTTACAAAAACACAACAGAACGTCTCTCAATGTGGCAACACTCCTCACAGACGGGGCGCTCAACCAGTGCAGCCAACTTAAGGCAAATTTCCCTTCCTAAGGGAATTTTTGGTTTAAGTGTTTACACTGCCGGGCCATTTTGTGCGAGCATTCGGCTACGTACCAAAGCTCAAAGATCGTAATCCAGTCGTTTGCACCGGCCGAATTACGGGATTTGTTTCAAATACTTATACCACATGTCATTTAATTTAATTTCAATAATCTTCCAAACATACTTTACTGCGCTACATACATACATACAATACGAATCATTCATTCATCAAAACCTATTTCAATACCGATCGCTACATCAATTTTCCTCTCTATAAAATTGTATAAAATTAACTCCACAGTATAAACACCAATTAAACATATATATTTAAAAATTACTTTCATCCATTCATCCATTACATTGCAGACAATGCAACAACAAAAAATTATTTAGGCCCAGCGAAGCGGACCGGGCCCAGCTAGTATATTATAAAACTGAGTGTGTGTCTGTCTGTATGTCTGTATGTCTGTATGTCTGTTTGTCCCTCAATCACGGCTAAACGGCTGTACCGATTCTCTTGAAACTTTCAGGATAAATTCTATAGGTATCGACATGTAACATAGGCTATATGCGGTTGGGATTGGACAAATGGGCGTGGCACCTCCCATACAACACAAAATATGTCTACAAGGTAATTTAGTAACTATTGAATTGAATTTGAATAGAAAATTGAATAATAAATACGAAATTTAGCACGAAGTTGCATAATAACTTTTCCAAGCTTTATACCAAATATGAGCATAACTGGACAAGGGGCGTGGCACCGCCCACACAACACGTAACTTAAATAACAGCTAATTAAGCAACTATTGGATATATTTTAATGAAATTTGGAATGAAGCTGTATAGTATGTTTTCCCAGCTATGTGTCGAATATGGGAATAATTGGACAAAGGGGCGTGGCACCTCCCACACAACACGTAACTTAAATAACAGCTAACTAAGAAACGATTGAATATATTCTAATGAAATTTAGCATGGAGTTGTACAGTATGTTTTCCCAGCTATGTGTCGAATATGGGAATAATTGGACAAAGGGGCGTGGCACCGCCCACACAACACGTAACTTAAATAACAGCTAACTAAGCAACGATTGAATATATTCTAATGAAAGTTAGCATGGAGTTGTACTGCTATGTGTCGAATATGGGAATAATTGGACAAGGGGCGTGGCACCGCCCATACAATTTTCTACCCCATATCACGGCTTTACTGATTTTATTGAAATTTTAAGGTAAAATTGTGTTAGTAACGGAATTTGCAATAGGACATAAGAGGTTGGATTTGGACAACGGGGCGTGGCACCTCCCATACAACAAAAAATATTATTGAAAAGTAACTTAGTAACTATCGAATATTAAGTGGTCCATAGTTGGTGGCATGGAGCTGTATAGTATGTTTTCCCAGCTATGTGTCGAATATGGGAATAATTGGACAAAGGGGCGTGGCACCTCCCACACAACACATAACTTAAATACCAGCTAATTAAGCAACTATTGGATATATTTTAGTGAAATTTGGAATGGAGTTGTACTGCTATGTGTCGAAAATGGGAATAATTGGACAAGGGGCGTGGCATCGCCCACACAACACGTAACTTAAATAACAGCTAATTAGGCAACTATTGGATATAATTTAATGAAATTTGGAATGGAGCTGTATAGTATGTTTTCCCAGCTATGTGTCGAATATGGGAATAATTGGACAAAGGGGCGTGGCACCTCCCACACAACACATAACTTAAATACCAGCTAATTAAGCAACGATTGAATATATTCTAATGAAATTTAGCATGGAGTTGTACAGTATGTTTTCACAGCTATGTGTCGAATATGGGAATAATTGGACAAAGGGGCGTGGCACCTCCCACACAACACATAACTTAAATACCAGCTAATTAAGCAACTATTGGATATATTTTTAGTGAAATTTGGAATGGAGTTGTACTGCTATGTGTCGAATATGGGAATACTTGGACAAGGGGCGTGGCACCGCCCATACAATTTTCTACCCCATATCACGGCTTTATTGATTTTATTATTGAAAAGTAACTTAGTAACTATCGAATATTAAGTGGTCCATGCCACCAACTGCGCCCTTGCACATTTTTTGGGCGAATCATACCGGGTGGGATTACAACTGCCACCAATTGCGTCCTTGGACTTTTTTTGGCTGAATCATACCGGGTGGGATTACAACTGGAACCAAGTGCTTCCTTGGACATTTCTTCGGTGAATCATGCCGGGTGGGATTACAACTGGAACCAAGTGCTTCCTTGGACATTTTTTGGGTGGGATTACAACTGCCACCAAGAGCGTCCTTGGACATTTTTTGGGTGGATCATACCGGTTGGGATTACAACTGGAACCAAATGCTTCCTTGGACTTTTCTTGGGTGAATCATGTCAGTTGGGATTACAGCTGCCACCAAGTGCGCCCTTGGACATTTTTTGGGTGATTCATGTCAGGTGGGATTGCAGCTGCCACCCACCGCGTCCTTGGACTTTTCTTGGGTGAATCATGTCAGTTGGTATTACAGCTGCCACCAAGTGCGTCCTTGGACATTTTTTGGGTGATTCAAGTCAGGTGGGATTACAGCTGCCACCAATTGCGTCCTTGGACTTTTCTTGGGTGAATCATGTCAGTTGGGATTACAGCTGCCACCCAGCGCGTCTTTGGACTTTTCTTGGGTGATTCATGTCAGGTGGGATTATAGCTGCCACCAAGTTCTTCCTTGGACATTTTTTGGTTGATTCATGTCAGCTGGGATTACAGCTGCCACCCAGCGCGTCTTTGGACTTTTCTTGGGTGATTCATGTCAAGTGGGATTACAGCTGCCACCAAGTGCTTCCTTGGACATTTTTTGGTTGATTCATGTCAGGTGGGATTACAGCAGCCACCCAGCGCGTCCTTCGACTTTTCTTGGCTGAATCATGCCGGGTGGGATTACGGCTGCCACCAAGTGTGTTCTTGGACTCTTTTTTTGTGAATCATACCGGGTGGGATTACAACTGCGTCCTTGGACATTTTTTGGATGGATCATGCTGAGTTGGATTACAACTGCCACCAAGTGATTCCTTGCAGGTTTTTTGAATGAATCATAACGGGTGGGATAACAGCTGCCACCAAGCAAGTCCTTGGACATTATTTGGGTGAATCATGACTGATGGGATTACCGCTGCCACAAAGCGAGTCCTTGGACATATTTTGGCTGAATCATACCGGGTGGGATTAGAGCAGCCACCAAGCGCGTCCTTGGTAATTTTTTGGGTGAACCATACCGGGTGGGATTACAGCTGCCACCAAGTGCTACCTTGGACATTCTTTAAGTCAATCATACCGGGATTACAGGCGTCGGCAAGTGCGTAGTTAGACACTTTTTTAATAGGAATTGAAAAAAAAATGTACAAGAAAATTAATTAAGTTTTTTCCCAGAATAAGAAAACCAAAAGAAAAAGACAAAATTATTGGTTTGTGAAAAATATGAGCTTGCATTCCATAATCAATAACCGATAATCGATAATTTTATCAATAAATCTTCATCTGACAACGGCGCTGGTAACACTCATACACTATAACGCATTCATTTCATTCCTATAAGCATGCTATACATTTGTTACGATCCAAAATTCAGCAAAAGTACATAATACCTACCTTCCTTTCCCAACAGATGGCACCTCCAGCAATACAACACAGTTGCAAATAATTTTGCAGTTAAATTAGTAACCCATTAAGTTTTTTTTACTTTTCTTTACTTTTGAGTAACATGTGCATTACACTGGTCCATATTATAACGTTTCTTCTCTGATTTGAAACCGCCGGGTGAAATATGTTTCCTTACAGTTCTAAATCGTTTGCGTCAAAAATTTATACTTGACCAACAAGGAACAACACATACCACAGAATCAGAAAAAACAATTTGCGACGATAGTTCACCGTGGAGCAATAAAACCTACTTTTATTCTATGAAGATTGAATAATAGCCCCAAAATACAATAGAGTGCCGACTGCAGCAGTTGCTGTTTTGAAATTTAAGAGTACGAGTGTTTCTTACACCTAAAGTCGACAGGCTATTGCATTTTGGACTAAAAAATTCAACAACGATATAAACTAATAACAATATCCAAACATTCCGCAAAACCATACTAAATTTTTATAATTGGTTTGTGACTTTTAGTTGTTATTGCTAATTGCTAATGTTGCTCAATTTTGCTCAATATGCAAAAAGAATTAGTTGTTAGAACCATTTAATCGTATCAGAAATTTGTTTCTACCTGGTAACACCACTACAATGTATTGCATTTACAACATTCCTAAAAGTATGCTTTTCATTTCTTGCTGGCACACATTTCAGCGGAAGTAGATAATACCTACATTCTTTTACCGGCAGATGCCTCTCAAAACAATGTTGCCAATTATGATAGGGTAACTGCCTTCTTATTGAAACAAACCCAAATAACAGTCACCTCTCAGCTAATTAATACAATATTAATTTGTTAATGCACATTAAAATTATATAAACCTTACTTAAATTGTTCGACTGTTGGCCTACATATGTTTCTTCGCGCTTCGCTACTAAAGGAATCAACCTTTTGCAATGAAACTTCGTAAATTGTTTCACCAAATATTGCTTAAATGGTTATTTACCCTATAACTTAATTCATAAATTCATAGATGGTTACTTACCCTATAACTTACAAGCACTAATTACATTCCAAATTGAAAAGTGTAAAACGGTTACAAATTGTGATTTAACAGTGATTGATTCAAATTACCTAACAACGCCAGGAAGGAAAAAATCAACTTTGGCGAAGGCAACGAAAAAAGCCTCAGCGAAACGGAATGCTAGAAGGCTTGAAACCGCTCAAGAATTAGATGCCCGTCGGAGCACCCAAGCACAGCGCCAAGCTAATATGAGGGAATCTGAAACGGGGGAACAAGTTGAAGTGCGACTCCGCAACGATTCCCAGCGGCACGCAGCATTGAGGGCAGCGGAACCGCAAGAACAAGCTGAAGTACGCCTCCGCAACGACTCCGAGCGGCACGCAACATTGAGGGCAGCGGAATCGCAGGAACAAACAAAAGTACGCCTCCACAACGACTCCCAGCGGCACGCAGCATTGAGGGCAGCGGAATCGCAAGAACAAGCAGAAGTGCGCCTCCGCATCAACTCCCAGCGGCTCGCAGCATTGAGGGCAGCGGAATCGCAACAACAAGCAGAAGTACGCCTCCGCAACGACTCCCAGCGGCACGCAGCATTGAGGGCAGCGGAATCGCAAGAACAAGCAGAAGTGCGCCTCCGCAACAACTCCCAGCGGCTCGCAGCATTGAGGGCAGCGGAATCGCAACAACAAGCAGAAGTACGCCTCCGTAACGACTCCCAGCGGCACGCAGCATTGAGGGCAGCGGAATCGCAAGAACAAGCACAAGTACGCCTCCGCAACGACTCCCAGCGGCACGCAGCATTGAGGGCAGCGGAAACGGAGGAACGAACGGAAGTGCGTCTCCGCAACGATTCTCAGCTGCACGCAACATTGAGGGCAGCAGAGACCTCTCCAGAAGCAGATGAAAGGACATTATCAACACCCAGCGTATGGCAAATCGCCGCCAAAACTTCAGAAGGTCAAATTGGTTGGTATTCGACGGAGCAGCCTTCGAATACGATCCCACGCTCAATTATGCAAGTCATACTAATCTAAAAATCGGCAGAATGACCACAAAATGCCGACATTGCGGTGCTCTAAAGTGGAAGGCTGAAACACCTGGAATGTGTTGTAGTGCAGGTGAGCTCTACGAAAAATTTGAACTTCAAAATATAAAATGTTTATTAACTTACATATTCACAAATACTTCTGACAATCCCACCGTCAAATATGTGCAGCCACTTATCTCTGCAAATGCAATTAAAATTCAATACAAAACCAAATCAAATCCATAAACGACTTTTCCTTGCACTAAACCACGCGAAGACCAATTACTTTCATGCATTTTTTCCCCAGATATTTAGATTCTTTCATTTTCATTGAAATTTACGGAAAAATTTTTTCCTACGTTGCGTTCAAATATTTCTATGCTCAAAATAAATAATTTTCACATTCATTTTCACGTGAGGTGTACAGCAGGCTTAACTATCAATTCATTGGAAATTTTAAACTTACGTATACAACCTGAATTCTAAAAATTGCAGGGAAAGTTTCTCTTCCGGTTTTGCGAGAACCTCCGGATCCTTTAAACCACCTCCTGCTCAGTGCAACAACTGAGTCGCGGCAATTCCTGAAATGTTTACGCGAATACAATTCATCATTTCAAATGACATCTTTCGGAGCTGATAAAGATGCTTCATTACCAGGCTTCTCACCAACATTTACTATTCAAGGACAGATATATCTCAAAATTGGGTAAATTTTCCCGGAATCCAACCAGCAAACTAAGTTCCTCGAAATTTATTTTATGGGCGATGAAGATGCAGAAGCAGAACGAAGATGTGAAATCATTCAGGGGGTCGAAAGAAGCATAGTAGAAAATCTGCAAAGTATGTTTCATCACTACAATCAGCTAATAACATCATTTAAGATGGCTGTTGAACATATGCCGGATGAGAGCTACAAAATTGTCGTGCACTCAGATCGTACTCCTCGCGGTGAACACGAACGACGATTCAATGCTCCGGTGGGTAATGAAATTGCTGCGATAATTGTTGGCAACCACGATTCACCACGTGATATTGTACTACACGCGAGGAATGCTAGCCTGAAGAGAGTGTCCGATACACATCGTTTTTACGACGCTCTCCAATACCCACTAATATTTGGGGCAGGGCAAGAAGGCTACCACTTCCACATTCCTCAAGTGCATCCATTGACGAGGCAATGCGTTCCGAACAAAAAGGTGTCATGCATCGATTTTTATGCATTCCACATTATGATACGTGAAAACAATTTCAATTTGTTGGTACGGTATAGACAACTCTTCCACCAGTTTTTAGTGGATATGTATGTAAAAGTAGAGAGCGAACGTTTGCGCTACATATCGTTCAACCAACGCCAATTGCGAGCAGAAGCGTACGTATATTTGCGAGATGCAGTTAGTAATGATGCAAATGTTAATCCTAACGACTTAGGACAGATGGTCATTCTTCCGTCATCATTTATTAACAGCCCCCGATACTTGCACGAATATACGCAAGACGCTTTTGCATATGTACGTACATATGGCAAACCATCCCTATTCATTACATTGACATGTAATCCATCTTGGCAAGAGTTGACCGATGAGTTGATGCCGGGACAACGCTCAACAGACAGACATGATCTCATCGCGCGTATATTCCGGCAGATAAAGAACTTCATGACATTGTAATGAAAAATATGGTGCATGGACCATGCGGTCGTCTTAATCCTTCATCGCCATGCATGAAAAACGGAAAATGTACAAAAAAATATCCTAGAGCATTACTTCAAGAGACACAGCACAACGATAAAGGATATCCACTGTATAGGCGGAGATCATCAAATGATGGCGGCCATACCGCCACAATTAAAATTCGTGGCATGCAAGAAGATGTTCTAATCGACAACAAATGGATAGTGCCTTATTCCCCATTGCTGTCAAAAACGTTTAAAGCGCACATAAACATTGAGTTTTGCAGTTCGGTGAAGGCAATTAAGTATATATGCAAATATATTAACAAAGGCAGCGATCAGGCGATTTTCAATATTCAACAACAGCACCCCAACACGGACTTGAGGGATGAAGTTCAAGTGTATCAAGCAGGACGGTATATAAGCAGCAATGAACGATATAAGCAGCTTTGCACGAGCGACATCCCAGTGTTACACATTTGGCAGTTCATTTGGAAAATGGAGAGCGAGTTTATTTCAATGAGCGCAATTTCCAGGATAGAATCACCGCTCCTCCGAAAACGACATTGACAGCATTTTTTGAATTGTGTAAAGTTGACAATGTCGCCAAAACTTTGATGTACGCCAATGTTCCCCGGTACTACACATGGAACACAACGCACAAAGAGTTGAAGCGACGCAAAATCGGCACCTTAGTTGACGGCTGGCCTGGTGTTAAAGCAGGAGATGCTCTCGGTCGTGTATACACTGTGCATGTTACCAATTCGGAATGCTTTTGCTTAAGAATGCTGCTGCACCAAGTAAAGGGACCAACATGTTTTGCTGATTTAAAAACAATCGAAGGCCATGTATGCGAGACGTACCGAGAAGCCTGCGAGAGATTGGGACTGATGGAAAATGATGCGCAATGGGATTTGGCAATGCAAGAGGCAGTGCAGTGTTCTTTTCCATGCAAACTGAGGGACCTATTTGCTATATTATTAAGCATGTGTGGGCTATCTAATCCCCTGGAACTGTGGGAGCGCTACAAAAGCGACTTATTCGAAGACATTCTTCGAAGGCAACAAATTACAAATCCGGACGTTACTTCCAATCCCACAATTTTAAACGAGGCTCTGATAATAATTGAAGACAAGGTTATATCAATGGTCGGGAAAGATGTTGGCCAATTTGGTACTCCCAGACCAGATCGGCTAGAAACCGCGTCGGATGATTTGCAGTTTCTTCTAAAACTGGCATTGGCAATAACAATAAACAAATCGCAGGGACAAACGCTAAAGATTGCCGGTATCCATTTGGAAACATCCTGTTTTTCTCACGGACAACTATATGTTGCTTGCTCGCGAGTTCCAAGTGGACAAAATTTGTGCATTTTCACACCAAATGGAAGGACCACACATGTAGTATATAGAAGTGTACTGTCATCCAACTAATTTAGACATTACTACTCAACATTTCACCTGCCACACAAATTATCAGGATCTCCACCTTCGGATGTCTTCGCTTGCGTCTTGAAGAGACCGTCTGCATCTTCGGCTGACATCGTCTTCTTCATTTTCGAACGGTATCGAGTGCTTCATCGAATGTGATCGTCAGCATCTTCGCATACCGGTGCCATCATTTAAATATTCGGATGCCATCGTCTGCGTTTTCGATTGTCATCATCTATATATGTCTGCATATTCCGATGGCATATTCTTCATCTTCAAATGGCATCGTTTGCATCTTACGATGACATCGTGTTCACATCGGATGCTATCGTATGGATCATCTCCGTCATCAGATGGCATCTTCGGATAGCACCGTTCAAATCTGCAGATGCCATCGTCTGAATTAAATCTAATTTCTTCAATTAGCTTAACATGTAAGTAACTTTTTATCAATGATTTAAACCAAATCCAGCACAAATAAAAAAAATTATTTCAGGAAAACAAAAATGTTTACAGTTTCTACAACATTTTAACGTCACTTCAGATTATTGGTTGAAATGTTACATACAGAAATGTATGAAATTTTGCATGATAATAAAATTGACATCATCAATTCCATTTCTGCAAAAAAATCAAATAAC
>OX596011.1:34707475-35071388 GCA_951394025.1 Heteromyza rotundicornis | reverse complement strand
GACCCATGAGCCACTTCAAGCTTACGTGATCCGTGATTATGGTGCAGGGTAACCCCTCCACATAAGGACGAAATCTTTTTACGCTTAATATAGCAGCGTAGCATTCTAACTCAGTTACACTATAATTTTTCTGAGCTTTATTTAACTTCGCTGACATGTAGGCGATCGGACGTTCACTCCCCTCAGCATCCATCTGGAAGAGCACCCCCCCTACACCCATACTCGAAGCGTCACATTGAATATAAAAATGTCTATCAAAGTCGGCATTGGTCAGGACCGATGCAGTGACTAAACTGTGTTTTAGTTTGTCAAAAACCAGCCTAGCAGTGTCCGTCATTTCAAACTTTCGTAACCGGTCCTTAGTCAGGCAGTCGTGCAGTGGTGCTGCAATTGTCGCGTAGTCCTTTATAAAACGTCTGTACCACGCTGACATGCCTAGGAACCGCCTGAGCTGCTTCGGAGTTTTTGGCTCAGGAAATTCATCGACCGCAGATACCTTCTTTGAATCGGTGCGTATACACCCGTCGCCTACCACGTAGCCAAGGTACCGCACCTCACGAAAACAAAACTTGCTTTTTTCCACATTTATTGTCAAGTTGGCATCAGACAAACATTTTCCAACCTTCGCCAGCAAATTCAAATGATCTTCAAAATTTGCCGAGCACACCAACAAATCATCTAAATAGACAAACACATTTTCACGCATTCCAGCAGGGATTACCTTATCCATCAGCCGACACATTCTCTGAGCTGCGTTGCACAACCCAAACGGCATAACCGTGAATTGGTACAACGGCCGTCCAGGGACTGTGAAGGTTGTTTTCTCTCTGGACTTCTTCTCTAATGGAATCTGCCAAAAAGCGTCCTTTAAATCTATTGCAGAAATGAAACAAGTGTCCTGCAGTCTACTCAACAACCCATCAATATGTGGTAAAGGATACGCATCCTTAACCGTTCGCTCATTTACTTTTCGCGCATCAAGACAAAGACGATTTTCAGTTTCTTTTCGGACAAGCGAAACTGGCGAACTCCAGCTGCTGTTGCTAACTTCGATTACACCCATGCTAATCATGCGATCAAGCTCAGCAAACACTAATTTTTGGATCGCAGGAGCAATTGGATAATGCCTTTGCTTTACAGGCAGATTCTCGTTTACAACCTCAATTACATGTTCCTCAACATTTGTTCGCCCTAAGCCATGTTTAGCGAACGAAGGATACAACTCCTTCACTTGCTCCAAACGTAAGTTATCAGCTCTGGACAACACATGCTGATTCGTATCAAAAGTCAGATCATTGGGTTCTGGAGTAAATTCTGATACTTCTACTACATTTTCATTCGCACCACAAAATTCAACTTTTCCCATGCTAATCACTTCCATTCCAAAAGTACGCCAAAAATCAATTCCGAAATACACCTGCTGCTGCAGAGCAGGAACAATCGAAAATTCCATTATTTTTGTGTCGCCATCCCACAAAACAGGCAGGGATATGGCACCTATCACTGGCGTTTCGCCACCATTGGCCGTTCTAACATTTTGGCCACGCAAGGGTAAAATTAATTTTTCCTTGTTCTTCAAAAACTCCATGGCATCCTTGCCAAGGCAACTGGCTCCCGCCCCGGAATCTAGCAATGCTACAACTTTTACTCCATCGATTTTTGATCGTGGACACAATTTTATTCATTATTCTCTTCATTATTCTTTTCTTTTCACGTAATTTCCCTATTTTAACAAAATTTTTAAGAAGTCGTGCCACAGGATAGAAACAGTTTAGAGATAGATACAAGTTAAGTTACGAGAGTAAAAGTAAAGCGGAAAAATTAAAACTCAAGCATTCTAAAGTATAAGTCCTAGTGTACCACATTCACCGTTCCAACGTACTATCGGCCATACTCAGGCACTCAAAATTCACTCTAGTCCTTTGTCACTCAAAAATGCATACAAAAAAAAATCACAGTCAAAACTAAGTCATTCTGCACACTAAAACCCACACCCTCTTATTCTCATGCATCCTAAAACAATACTGAAGAACTGTCCTTCAGCCGAAGCCATGCCCACCCTACCTGCGCACCTATCCGATGAGCAGCCTATGAATTTCATCGGGCTTCATTCAGAAGATGGAATTCCCTTGTGCTGAATCCGTCAAGTCAAAGTATCCTGCCTACATGATTCCACAACCTACACCATTGTTGGGAACGACACCAACACTTAAATCTTTAGCATAAATTCTAAATTAGTAAAAAAAAAAAAAAAACACAATAGAGGAAATTAAACTACCCTTCAACTCATTAATTCTGAAATTTAAAGCTTTAAAGTTAAAATTCATATATATTTCTTTTATTCAATAGAAACTAATAAATAAAGTAGAACATAAATAGAAAATAATAAATTAAAAAAAATAAAAATAGAAAATTGGAAATTAGAAATAGAAAATATATTAATAAGATAATGTTTTTGCAGTCATGCACAATTTCTGGGACTTGTACCCTATAACAATAAGTAATAGAAATATAGAAATTCAATAGTTATAAATGGCTTCTTGCATTTGCTCTTAGCTTAGTACAAGTACAAGATCTTAATTCTAAAAATAGAACAATGTCGATAATGCAGTGCGCAGGAAGAAAAAAAACAACAACTCGAATCTAGAGTCAAAATTGTAGGTAAAATACCTTGGAGACAATTGGCTGCTCTAAACAAACGCAATTGATTTTCGTTTATACGAATTAAGTGGGGGAGAGAATATGCAAAAAAAAAAATATAATGAAAAAATTGCACTCTCTGATGGTGGCGCCAGCATACAGAAGATCCCTAAAAGCTGCTCTTACTTTTGATTGCTCTCAGAATTTGTTTGCTTTCTTTGCACGCACTTGTACAAAACTGAAAACTTCAAGAAAATTTATATATTTCAAAAATTAAAGCTAATATTAAAAAAAATTATAAAATAAAAAAAAAAACTTAAAAATAATTTAATAAAAAAACTAAAAAAAACAAAAGAAACTAAAATTCAATTTACGATGGAGCGAGGTCTCCACAATTCTTTCCCCACTTTTTTGGTTTTCAAATTTCACGAACAAAAAAAAAATGTTCGGCAATCTTTTTCTCGAGAGCGCTTATCACGCTGACCGGGGTGGTGGCTGTTGATCGGTTCTTGCGATGTTTATTTTTCTCTTTTTGATACGCCTCTTTTTTTGCTGGGGTTATTGGCCTCGACCCTCTACTTCTACTTCTAACTCTAACTTTCTAACTGCACACCGCTACAGCTAACAGATGTTTCAAAATAAGGGCCGCGCTGCGGCGTTTAAAAATTATAAGGGCAGCGCAGCTTAGAGCCGAAATAACCAAAAGGTCTGGTTTTGGCTATGCGCAAACAAAAATCCAAGTTGAGGACCTTCACCACCCCACAATGATGGGACCTGATCAAAAGAAACAAAAAAAAATGTTTTAAAAGATTCTAAAAAAGCATTAACAACAAAAAACACATCAAAACCAATTCAATCAATTTTTGTCACTCTTTTAATATTTAGATATTCGTTTGATTTTTCTTATTTTTTTCTCTTTTGAAGGTAAAACTTCATCTTTACATTTATTTAATTTTTAATTTTTAATTTTTTTTCTATACTTTTTTTTCCTTTCTTTTTTTTTTTATTTTCTTTCTCTATAAAAACTGATTTTAATACATTTTGCTTAAAAACACTTTTACATTAAAATTAAAACAAATATTTTTTCTTTCCACTTACTTTGTCGAATAAAACAATTAATTTTAATGAAAAAATCAAAATTTAAATAATTTCCACTATGGGCGGACGGAAATTTGTTCGACGAAATGACAAATTTGGCAGAATTCTTCGAATGTTCGAAATAAATTTAAACCCCTACTAAGAAACCTCTTGTCACCAGAACTAAACCTAGTTAACAACAAAAGAAAAATTGCAAAAAATAATCAAATTAAAACTATATCACAGAAAAAAAACTAAATAAATAAAAATAATAACTGACTAACCTTAAATGAAATTGTCAGAATAGTAAAAACATTAAATTAAACTTGAAACTAATGTCAAGTAATAAAAAAAATTACTTAAACAGCTTTATGCTACAGAAATATCTTTGGCGTGGTATACTCCTAACTTTTTACCGGCCATATTGCCTAATTCTTAATACGAATTACCAATCTGCTTTAAAACTAAACATTGAATGTGCATAGGAACTAGCTTTGCATTATAGTTATCTGCTTTGTTACTCTGCTTAAAATTTTTCCTATACACCTAACATTTTTACTGCGTGTATTATACACTTTCTCACTTTTCTCATGTGTAATTTTTAGGTCGTTAAATATTTTCGCGCGGAGCAGTTGTTGCTTATCAGAAACATTTGCAATTCTAACGTCAGTATCTTTTACTGCATTTATTCTGCGAGCAATTTCATAAGAATTGGCATGCTGCATCATATTGGTGCCAAACACTGCATAGTAAGGCTCAATGCACAACGCTTCTTAACGAGAAAGCAACGTCGCTCACATGTAAATCCCGGTTTTTCTGATTTTCCCCAACATATGCTCGAATAATTTGAAGAGCTGATCTATTGACTCGTTCCTAAGCATTTGCTTGTGGCGAGTAAAAAGCTGTCTTTACGTGGCGTGTACCATATTTCCCTAAAAATGACTTCAACATTTCAGATACAAATTGTTTTCCGTTATCAGAATGTAAAAATTCCGGAACACCAAAAATATGAAAAATTTCCCTCTCTAAAAGTTTTACAACATTCGCCGTCGTTGCTGTCCGCATTGGCTTAAGCCAAACAAATTTCGAAAAATGGTCCAAACATATAAAAATAAATGTGTTACCATCTTTGGTTCGTGGATACGGACCCATAAAATCAATATACAATCGTTGAAATGGCCTTTCGGTGATTTGTTGCGCACCCATTGGTGGACGTCGAACTAAATTTTGGTTTTTCGTGCTTTTGCACAGGTCACAATCTTTTACAATGCCTTGCGCATCCGCCACCATTCCAGGCCAATAATATTTTTCGCGCAATTTTGCTAACGTTTTATGCATTCCGACGGACAATAGTGAGCTGCCTCCAATAACTCCTTTCGCAGCTCAGACGGCACCCAAAGCTTCCAGACGCGGTCCTCCTGTATACAGTCCCCAGTCCTAAAAAGAGTCCGTTTGTACACAAAACCGTCCGATAAGCAAACGTCAAGTAGTTCGTCCTTTTTATCTGTCACTGTTTCCTTCAGCGCCTCATATTCTTCCGAGGAAAAATGCGAGGAGCTGAGGTCTGCGTCTATGGAGGAAATTGTCCGTCGGTACAATTTCCTCCATATGGATGCGAGAGAGAGTATCCGGTACCACATTTTGTGCACCTTTTCGGAGTTCGATATTAAAATTGTAAGCTTGAAGTTTTAAACTCCATCTGGCTAATCTTAAAGATAAGTCCTTTTGACCCATGAGCCACTTCAAGCTTACGTGATCCGTGATTATGGTGCAGGGTAACCCCTCCACATAAGGACGAAATCTTTTTACGCTTAATATAGCAGCGTAGCATTCTAACTCAGTTACACTATAATTTTTCTGAGCTTTATTTAACTTCGCTAACATGTAGGCAATCGGACGTTCACTCCCCTCAGCATCCATCTGGAAGAGCACCCCCCCTACACCCATACTCGAAGCATCACATTGAATATAAAAATGTCTATCAAAGACGGCATTGGTCAGGACCGATGCAGTGACTAAACTGTGTTTTAGTTTGTCAAAAACCAGCCTAGCAGTGTCCGTCATTTCAAACTTTCGTAACCGGTCCTTAGTCAGGCAGTCGTGCAGTGGTGCTGCAATTGTCGCGTAGTCCTTTATAAAACGTCTGTACCACGCTGACATGCCTAGGAACCGCCTGAGCTGCTTCGGAGTTTTTGGCTCAGGAAATTCATCGACCGCAGATACCTTCTTTGAATCGGTGCGTATACACCCGTCGCCTACCACGTAGCCAAGGTACCGCACCTCACGAAAACAAAACTTGCTTTTTTCCACATTTATTGTCAAGTTGGCATCAGCCAAACATTTTCCAACCTTCGCCAGCAACCTCAAATGATCTTCAAAATTTGCCGAGCACACCAACAAATCATCTAAATAGACAAACACATCCATCAGCCGACACATTCTCTGAGCTGTGTTGCACAACCCAACGGTACAACGGCCGTCCAGGGACTGTGACGGCTGTTTTCTCTCTGGACTTCTTCTCTAATGGAATCTGCCAAAAAGCGTCCTTTAAATCTATTGCAGAAATGAAACAAGTGTCCTGCAGTCTACTCAACAACCCATCAATATGTGGTAAAGGATACGCATCCTTAACCGTTCGCTCATTTACTTTTCGCGCATCAAGACAAAGACGATTTTCAGTTTCTTTTCGTACAAGCGAAACTGGTGAACTCCAGCTGCTGTTGCTAACTTCGATTACACCCATGCTAATCATGCGATCAAGCTCAGCAAACACTAATTTTTGGATCGCAGGAGAAATTGGATAATGCCTTTGCTTTACAGGCAGATTCTCGTCTACAACCTCAATTACATGTTCCTCAACATTTGTTCGCCCTAAGCCATGTTTAGCGAACGAAGGATACAACTCCTTCACTTGCTCCAAACGTAAGTTATCAGCTCTGGACAACACATGCTGATTCGTATCAAAAGTCAGATCATTGGGTTCTGGAGTAAATTCTGATACTTCTACTACATTTTCACTCGAACCACAACATTCAACTTTTCCCATGCTAATCACTTCCATTCCAAAAGCACGCCAAAAATCAATTCCGAAATACACCTGCTGCTGCAGAGCAGGAACAATCGAAAATTCCATTATTTTTGTGTCGCCATCCCACAAAACAGGCAGGGATATGGCACCTATCACTGGCGTTTCGCCACCATTGACCGTTCTAACATTTTGGCCACGCAAGGGTAAAATTAATTTTTCCTTGTTCTTCAAAAACTCCATGGCATCCTTGCCAAGGCAACTGGCTCCCGCCCCGGAATCTAGCAATGCTACAACTTTTACTCCATCGATTATTGATCGTGGACACAATTTTATTCATTATTCTCTTCATTATTCTTTTCTTTTCACGTAATTTCCCTATTTTAACAAAATTTTTACTTTTAACATTAAATTCGGACTCGTTCGGCACGGTGGCAAGCCCGGTATGCTCGCCGGTTTTGGGGGGGTTTAATTTTGCTACAAAAACAACACTCCGGATCAAAACATAAAAAGTCGTGCCACAGGATAGAAACAGTTTAGAGATAGATACAAGCAAAGAATATGAATCATATAGAAGGCGCATCACTCAATTCTTTTTGAAAATTACTCGTTTTCGCTTCTGACGCGGGCGGTCGCGGAAAGGGGTACAACAAATGCAATCGAACAAGTGCGCTCGCACGAGTTCGAACTTACGAAAGAACCAACATATGCGAAATGCGTAGTTTGGAAATTGACTTCACTTTTTTATTTTTTGATTTTTTTATTTAATTTTTTAAATTTATTTAAATTTTTTTTAAGAAATTCATTTTCATTTTATTTGCTTTTTTTTTAAATTTTATCTTTTTTTAATTTAATTTAATTTTTTTAAATTAATTAATTTTATTTCATTTTATTTTATTTATCTTTTACTTTTTTTTTTGTTCACGCCTACCGTGTAAATCTGAACTGAACTTTATATAGATTGACAAAATAGTTTTTTTTATAGATATGATGTAGTGTTCCTTACAGTCGAACATGCATGTTTTTTTGCTTTTGTTTTTTGCAGAAATTGCGCTACAATATAGTTTCGGTACTTTCGAAAAATCCATGAAGAATGGTCAAGCAAGTGCTCGAAATTGTGGAGATTGAAGCAACAAAATACAAAATTATAAGTTTGGTAGTCGTCATGCACATTTTCATATCAAATATGTGTCGAACTCGAACTCTCTCATGCAGCTAGAAAAAGCTCAAACATGTATGAGAATAGGATTTATCGTTGAATCCTCCTAACAAAATGTTTCCAAAACAGAATTTGTTCGACATGCACCATCTATATGATTCATATTCTTTGGTATAAGTCCTAGTGTACCACATTCACCGTTCAAACGTACTATCGGCCATACTCAGGCACTCAAAATTCACTCTAGTCCTTTGTCACTCAAAAATGCATACAAAAAAAAAATCACAGTCAAAACTAAGTCATTCTGCACACTAAAACCCACACCCTCTTATTCTCATGCATCCTAAAACAATACACCCAGAGAAAAAATCGTGTTAAATTAACCAATTTTTAACCAATTTTGTGGTTAATATTTTTCAAACCGATCTTTCAGTTTGTTTTAACAAGATGCTATTGTTAAAAATGACACTCTCCTATATGTGTACGTGTACATGTGAAGAGGTTTCTCATTAAACTGGGAAAACTGGTAAATATGCGTTCATTCAAATCATTGCCGGTAGCTCAGGGATTAGGCAGTCGGCCTCATAAACGGAAGTACGGGGAGGCGAGATTCGAACACGGGACCTAATGTTTATAAGTTCCGCATCTACACGCTGTGCCACTGAGCTTCTTTCGTTCAGGTCGACAAAAACAAATTTGTTTTGAAATTCAAAAATTTCTTCTGTTTATTGTCAAATTTTCCATTTGACATAATGGTAGAATATATTTTTATTTTCGAAAAAAAAATTTCTCATTTGTGTAAATGTGTGCGTTTTGCTTCGGAAATTTTTTCTCATTTCTGTGAATGTGTGCGTTTTGCTTCGATTTTTGTCAATGTAGTTGTAGTTTTTTGGAATTGTTTTTGTTTTGCGTACAAATGTTTTTCATGTTAATATAACATGAATAGTGTTAATTAAAATACATGAAGATTTCTCTGGGTGTACCGAAGAAAAGTCCCTGTCCTTCAGCCGAAGCCATGCCCACCCCACCTGCGCACCTATCCGATGCGCAGTCTATGAATTTCGTCGGGCTTCATTCAGAAGATGGAATTCCCTTGTGAAACCTACAATCTTCCCTGTTGGGAACGACACCCACACCAACACTTAAATCTTTAGCAATTCACGCTCAATTGCGTGCCTCAATTTTGCATTCGATAGTTTGAGCTACTGCTAGAGGCTCTTGCTTTCGTTTGTGTGATTAAGAGAGTGCAAGTATGTATGGATGTGTGAATGATAAGAGATAAGCTTAGGTATGTGATAAGAGAGAATGTAGTGTGAATGTTCGGTGTGTTGCATGACAAAAGATGATTGTTGTATGTTGGTTCGGACCAATTGATGCTTTGGCAACATTAGATACAATTAGGAAATGCTTAGAGCTTTTTTTTTGGTGGCAAGAGGTTTCTTAGTAGGGGTTTAAATTTATTTCGAACATTCGAAGAATTCTGCCAAATTTGTCATTTCGTCGAACAAATTTCCGTCCGCCCATAGTGAAAATTATTTAAATTTTGATGTTTTTTATTAAAATTAATTGTTTTATTCGACAAAGTAAAAGGAAAGAAAAAGAAAAAATATTTGTTTTAATTTTAATGTAAAGGTGTTTTTAAGCAAAATGTGCTAAAATCAGTTTTTATAGAGAAAGAAAATACAAAAAAAAGAAAGAAAGGAAAAAAAAAAATTTAATAAATTTGTATTTGTCTTTGTGTGGAATTTTATTCCATATACATTAAAAGTATAGAAAAAAAGGGTTAAAAATTAAATAAATGTAAAGATGAAGTTTTGCCTTCAAAAGAGAAAAAAATAAGAAAAATCAAACGAATATTTAAATATTAAAAGAGTGATAAAAAGTGATTGAATTGGTTTTGATGTGATTTTTGTTGTTAATGCTTTTTTAGAATCTTTTAACACCGGAATATCCAAATAAACGCGAATTAACGGAAATACGGTGGCAATCGGGTTTTAACCATAAAAGTAACACAGAAAAAGTTTGTTGAGGTAATGTTCTATTTTAATTATTAGTTTTTTAGTTAGTTTTTTTTTCGTTTGAGCAAGTAGAGATAGAAGCTAAAACGAAACATTATTTTTTTGTTTCTTTTGGTTATTTCGGCTCTGAGCTGCGCTGCCCTTATAATTTTTAAACGCCGCAGCGCGGCCCTTATTTCTAAACATCTGTTAGCTGTAGCGGTGTGCAGTTAGAAAGTTAGAGTTAGAAGTAGAAGTAGAGGGTCGAGGCCAATAACCCCAGCAAAAAGAGAGGCGTATCAAACGGAGAAAAAAAAACATCGCAAGAACCGATCAACAGCCACCACCACCTTCGGTCAGCCTGATAACCAGAGCGCTCTAGAGAAAAAGATTGCCGAACATTTTTTTTTTGTTCGTGAATTTTGAGAACGCAAAAGGTGGAATTGTGGAGACCTCGCTCCATCGTAAATTGAATTTTAGTTTCTTTTGTTTTTTTTAGTTTAGATTTTAGTTTTTTTTATTAAATTATTTTTAAGTTTTTTTTCTAAATTTATAATTTTTTTAATATTAGCTTTAATTAAATTCAGATTTTATCGAGCTCCAAATAAATTATTTATTATTTATTTTTGGGTTATAGCTCATTTTTACCAAAAAATTATTTGGCAAAATAGGTTGTTACAACAACAAGCAAAAACCAGCCTTGGCAGAGTGTACAGCTGTTTCGGATTTTAGCCACAAAATCCTCATCAGCACTCTTTCGGCAATTTTTGTTAATCCAAGACGCCTCTATAAGGGGAAAAAAGTCATGATACAACACAGAATTATTCATTCCTTGCATCAAACCGATTCCACTGAAGAAGCGCGAATGGCAAAAATTGCGAAACTGGTTTTTGCTTGTTATTGTAAAATACAGCATTTCTACTTAAGCAGGTTGAAAAGTTTTTTTTCAAAGTCCAGCTTAAGACTGTTGACAAGTGAATCTTAATATTGTGTGTGACTGAGACACACACAACAATTCACTGCCAGAAAATTACAAAAAACGAAATTGTTTGTTGTTGTATGGCTTACCCTCCTTTTGTTTAGTTAAATTCAGATTTTATCGAGCTCCGAAAGAGTGCTGATGAGGATTTTGTGGCTAAAATCCGAAACAGCTGTACACTCTGCCAAGGCTGGTTTTTGCTTGTTGTTGTAACAACCTATTTTGCCAAATAATTTTTTGGTAAAAATGAGCTATAACCCAAAAATAAATAATAAATAATTAGCTTTAATTTTTGAAATATATAAATTTTCTTGAAGTTTTCAGTTTTGTACAAGTGCGTGCAAAGAAAGCCAACAAATTCTGAGAGCAATCAAAAGTGAGAGCGCTGCCCTCAGCAAATACCTTCCTTTACTTTTTTTATTGCAGCTTTTAGGGATCTTCTGTATGCTGGCGCCACCATCGGAGAACCTGCAGAGCAGAGAGTGCAATTTTTTCATTACATTTTTTTTTTTGCATATTCTTTCCCCCATTTAATTCGTATAAACAAAAATCAATTGCGTTTGTTTAAAGCAGCCAATTGTCTCCAAGGTAGTTTACCTACAATTTTGGCTTCTCATAGACTCTAGATTCGAGTTGTTGTTTTTTCTTAAGGAGCACTTCATTTTCGACATTGTTCTATTTTTAGAATTAAGATCTTGTACTTGTACTAAGCTAAGAGCAAATGCAAGAAGCCATTTATAACTTTTGAATTCCTATATTTCTATTACTTATTGTTATAGGGTACAAGTTCCAGAAATTGTGCATGACTGCAAAAACATTATCTGATTAACATATTTTCTATTTCCAATTTTTATTTTTTTTAATTTATTATTTTCTATTTATATTCTACTTTATTTATTAGTTTCTATTGAATAAAAGAAATATATATGAATTTTAACTTTAAAGCTTTAAATTTCATAATTAATGAGTTGAAGGGTAGTTTAATTTCCTCTATTGTGGTTTTGACTGAATGACTTAGTTTTGACTGGGACTTTTTTTGTATGAATTTTTGAGTGACAAAGGACTAGAGTGAATTTTGAGTGCCTGAGTATGACCGATAGTACGTTTGAACGGTGAATGTGGTACACTAGGACTAAGACGTTAGAATGCTTGTGTTTTAATTTTTCCGCTTAACTTTTACTCTCGTAACTTAACTTGTATCTCTAAACTGTTTCTATCCTGTGGCACGACTTCTTATGTTTTGATCCGGAGTGTTGTTATTGTAGCAAAATTAAACCCCCCCCAAATCCGGCGAGCATACTGGGCTGCCACCGTGCCGAACCGCTGCAATATACACACTCACAGGCTGGATTATTACAATGGCGCCCAACGCATTGGCCAAGATGGCTAACGACAACCATGGCTTTTTATTTATATTTTCCCAATTTTATTTTCGTTTCTTTAAAATCATCTTTTCTTAATCTTTCTAATCTAAACTTTTTGTGTCGGACAGTAGGTTTTTCTTATATCAGCAACGAATGCTGCCAGCGTTACGAGTAAAGATACGTCTTTGGTTAATTTGTGGCAGTGTTTTTGTGTTGGTGGGGTGGGGCGTGTAATGTTTTGTAATTTGAGGTACCACGGAAAATGTTTGATAGAATGTTTCGGGGTGAGCACATTTGAAAACCAGCGCAAACTAGGTTTTTTTTTTATATATTTCATGATTTTGATTTTATATTGAGATGTTCCAAGCGTAAGCTACCAGATTTTCAAATTCATGATCGAAGAAGATGCTGTGAGGCTAAGCGCAGAAACATTTTTGGGGAAATTTAAAATTTTTTTTTATATAATTATTATTATTTTTTTGTGGTGGCCAGGTGTTGCAGCCTGATTTATTTTGTTTAGACAAGCAATCCTGTTGTGCTTCGCTACGCCACTTCCAATTTCTTGTTGACCACTTTATGTTAGGACTGTTGTGATGTTTGGACAGACGGACAAACGGCCACATGAGCAACACAGCCTTCCCATGGGTCGGCACCATTACATTTTTTTTTTTTAAATTTCATTTAATTTTTTTATTTTTTGGTAAAATAAACTTTGTTAATCTTTTTATAATTTTTTTTATATTACTTCAGTTATCAACATACTTATATTTATATTTATTTTTTTTTATTATTATTTTTGGATTTTTTTATATATTGTTTTTTTTTTTATCTGTTTATAATTTTTTTTATTAACCATTTTTTATTTTTTATTATAATATTTTAAATTTTTTATTGAATTCGTTTTTTTATATCTTTGGAACTAAATATTATTGTTTAGTTTTTTGTCTGAGACAAAAAGTTGAAATCTGTTTTTGTTACTAATTCTGTTATTGATTCATTACACTTACGGCTTTGTACTGTCAAAGAACCTCACCAATTTTTATTTTATTTTTTTTTGTTTTGCGAATTTTTCAAATTGAAGCAACACACAAGCAATTTCTGTACAACGCAATCCCGTTTATTTTGGTGATTTTTGAATGTTTTTTTTTGTTTTTGATCAAATTAGTCCCAGAAAAAACATTCTTAGTTAGTGAGTATTATGAATATCTCGAACAAATATATGTATGTTTTTATATTGAATTGAGCTAGTTTTTTTTTATTTGAATACAAAGTTTGGTAATTTTTACAGAAAAAATGAATGGCTCTAACCTAAATCGTTCATATATTCAAAACAAAAAGTATTAGCACAAAACGATGACGTACACCAAGGACGTAACCAGGAAAAAATTTCGGGGGGGGGTTTTCATAAAATTTTTTTTAATAATACTGAAGAACAAAACTATAAATTGCAAACAAAATTAAAATCAACAACAATATCGTTTTACTTATTTTCAAAAATAAATCTTTCGGTTCTTCATTAAAAACAATAGATCAAATAATAATAAAAAAAAGTTTGCAAAGAAAACCCCAAGGTGACTTTATGAAAAAAGGATTCATTCTAAAATCGAAATATTGTGTTCATATATTTTTGATTTTATTGCATATCAAATTACTAAAGAACTTTTTTGAAAAAATAAACCGATGCATTTACTTATTGTTTTTCAAATAAACCTCAAACTGTATTAAAATATATTATTCAAATTCATGTCTTTTTGGATTTGAGATCTAATTGATGAAAAAATTTTTATGAATGAATTGGCGTCATATTCTTTTTTGGCACACGAAAGTTTTTAATTAAAAAATACATACTGAAGTTTCTCTTCAGTTCTGTCAAATTTAATAATTTGCTTGTATTTTTTGATTTAGGGGGGGTTCGACACACAAAGCCCGTACACCCCCTCCTGGGTTCGTCCCTGATTTTATTTTAAAAATAATTATAAATTATAATAATTATAAATTGGAATAATTATAAACTTTTACAAGATGTTTCGCTTTGATGTAAATGTCAACCGTGATATTCGAAGGTTGTTTTGGTACACGGAAGTTTTTAATAAATTCAAGGAGATACGGAGGTTTCTCTTGAATTCTTTTAAATTTCATAATAATTCCATACATTTTTCTATTACTTCATAGATTTCGGGGGTGGGGGTTCGAACACCCCAAACCCCCCCCCCCCTGGTTACGTCCCTGACGTATACAGTTTTCAAAAGATTCGTTTTATTTTGATAAATTATTGGGTTTTCCCTATTCGACCATTTTTTAACTTCTTGATCCTACATTTCTCAAAAATGTGATAGAAAAATTCCAAGATCGCCATCTTGTTCAGCGTTATAAAATTCAAATTCAAAATGTTCAAATTTGGTGGAGTGGTGTTATGTAATTAAATTTCTATTATTTGACTATTTGTCTAAAAGTAGCGTATCTAAAATGTCTTGTATGACTTAAATGACTTATAACAATATAGAGAGTGAACTATCTAACTAACATTTTGAGAAATTTATGGGTTATTTTGGAGCCAAAACCTAAATCCAAAATCCGTTTCTGAAAATTTCCAATCGAATCCACCAAAAAAAAGACTTGGTCCCAAAACCCAATTTTGACCCATTATATGTATCCATTTCTTGACATTTCCAATCGAATAGAGCAATACAAAAATTTGAAAAATCATCACTTTTTTTGCATTTTCTAGTGTCAGGCTGATTTTAGTATATAATTTTGTTGTATGCAATGAAAATATCACTTGAATAAGCAAACAGGAAAGTACACTCAGGGAAAAAAAATATAGTAAAATCAAGTACGATCGTATTTACTCCTTCATTTTTTCAACTTAATGGAAACAACTTTACTAAGTTTGTTTATTTTTGAATTTAAGTTTTAAATTGAAAACAAGTTTGTTCGTAGTTGTTTCTAAAATTTCCAACTTTACCAGACTTTCATTAACGTTTCTACTTGTTTTAAGGTGGTTATTATTGATTTTAGGTTGTTTTTTCTCTGGATGTAGCAACATGAAAAAAGGAAACAGTCCAAGCATGGCTTGAGTCGTATAGCTATTTCAAAATTGGCCAGATTTATCATCAACGACTCATTTAGTTGACTGCCAATTATGTTATTTTCAAACATACTATCTATATACTTTCACATATGCGGACTAGAATACTTTTTTTTGATGTATAGGTACATAAGTTTGTCCGATTTAGCTGAACTTTCAAAAATTAATTTTGTATAAAACCAACCCCCCCTCCCCATGGAAAGCATCCGCTATCAAACATCCAACCATAAGGTGCATAGCTTTACCACAGGTCGCTTGAAAGTTCCCTTAGCAGTGGTGGAAGATATTGCCATCGGCTGAGTGAGTTTGCTTTTAATTGAAGTAAGTTTGAGACAACACTCAATTTGACAGAGTATCGTGTGAAGCTCCTCATATGTCGCTGACGCGTCGGCTAAAGTGCGTTTTAAGTGATGCTTACCGGATTTTACCCCAGCCTCCCAAATACCGCCAAAGTGGGGCCTGACGGCGGAGAAAAGTGCCACTGAATCTGTTGGTTAGCTCACTCCCTCGTAACGATGTCTTGTGTCGAATTCAAATTAAGATGCTGGTAAAGTTCTCGCAATTGTTGATTGGCTCCCACAAAATTGGTGCCGTTGTCGGAATATATGTGGATCGGTTTTCCACGTCTAGCAATAAAGCGGCGCAGAGATGCTATGAATGCAGCTGTAGACAATTCGGTGACTAGCTCGATGTGGACTGCTTTAGTTACAAAGCAAATTAACAGTGCAATCCAGCATTTGTATAATCTCGACCCACGTCCTTTCCATGAGCGAACTTGGATTGGCCCAGCGAAGTCAACACCAGTGTTCAGAAATGCACATTCAGGAGTTAAACGATATTGAGGGATGCTGACCATTTGTTGTTGGTTCGTTATGCCACGTTGCCTCATGCAAACAGCACACTTGTAGACGCATTGCTTAATGATATATGTGGCACCAGGAACCCAGTATCGAAGACCTAGCAAAAAATGGAGTTGCCGATTTCCAGCGTGGAAATGTGTGAGGTGATACTCTCTCACGATTAGTTTTGTAAATATATGGTCCTTATTAAGGATAAGAGGATGCTTTTGGCCGTAGCTTACGTTTGCGTTGACGATTCTACCGCCGACTCGGAGCAGGCCATTCTCGTCGATAAAGGGCGCGAGAGATGATAGCTCGTTCGTCGTATCCCTCCATAAGACGCGTTGTAGCGATTGGCCAGAAAATCCCACTTCGTATTTACGGAATTTTATGATAATCTCGAACAAATCCTTTTGAATCGTAGGCCCTACCAGCAAGTGATCATTAAGAGAGAAACCATTTGTTGTCTTGCATGGCGCATCGAATACCACGCGTAACTTCAAGGTTTCAACACTGCGTGATGAGGTAGGAAATATGTTGTATTGGGATCGGAGCTCGATGATGGTGCCATGTGTCCTAACTCTCGATATTCCCACATGAACTTTAAGTATTCTTCTTTGAGTTGTAAGTCGTTGTTGAATCTTCGTTTCATTGCAAAGAGCCTTTTTAGAGCAGCTGTACGTGACTCGCCGAGTTCTATGCTATCTTTTGGAAGCCTAACCACGTATCTACCATTCTCATCGCGTCGTACAGTCTGTTGGTAATGCTTTTCTGCATCGGTCTCCTCTGGTGTAAAATGTTGCGACGGCCCTGGCAGATCTTCTAACTCCCAGAAACGTTGAAGCTGTTGGCTTAGATCGAAGCATGCGTGTGCTGTCAAAAGATGCTGTTCAGGTGTGGCGGAAATTTTTCCCAACAGTACCCATCCGAAAATTGTATTAATAGCTGTTGGGATGTGGTAACTTCTCTGGTAGAATGCACTCGCTAAAAACATCTACCCCTAATATAATGCCAATTTTGGCAGGCTGCGAACGTCATATTTTTGAAGAACTCCAACTTTTGATCTGTTACTTCGTATGCGGGAAAATTCTGAGTTAACTTCGCCAAACAAAGTACTTCGGTGTTAATAATAATGTTGCTTTGTTCTGATCTGATTCGCAGATCAACTTTGCCTCTCGTGCGACTACCATCTGGCGAGCCAATTCCATATAACACAGTATTGTCGAATCTGCGTTTCAATTGAAGGCGCTACACGCAAGCCTCTGAGACTAATGTGCCTGTAGCTTGTTGAACGTATCGTAAATCATCACTATTGCAGTGGGCAGCAATGTGAGACATCGAGAAATTTGCTGTGAATTGTTCACACTAACGCAACTTGTTTCATTGTGTACTGCAACCTTTCTTTCGTCTTGTTGACGTTGTACATTTGTTGATTCTGCTAGATGTAGCAACGTGTTATGCTTAGCACTGCATTTTCTGCACGATGACCTTTTACAATTTGATGCTCGATGATTTCGTTGTAAACAATTATAGCAGGCATTAATGCGTTGTACTAGTTTACGCCGTTCTTCGACGTTCATTTCTTTGAATCGAATGCAGTTGTATAAGAAATGCTCCTTTGAGCATGATGGAATTAGATCGAACAATACCTCAAAATACGCCTTATTCACCTTATCCGACCTATCGTACTTCCTCTTCAATAATTGCCAAGCGATTTCGTAGTTATCGTTAGTAGGTTTCAAAGTGACAGCGCGTCGTTTGTAAATATTGAAGTTTTTATATGATAGAAAGATTTGCTCGGTTGTGTACCAAAGTCTCGAATAGATCGCGGAACCTTATCCAGTCAGTACAAAGGCCATCAAATTCTGGAATTTGTATTTGTGGTAATCGTAATTCATGTTGAACTTGAGCTTGGTGCGGAGTAGAAGTATTCGTCTCACGATTGGATGACAATGTGTTTTGAGAGCTGCTAATACGCTCGAATAGCGCACCCATTATGGTCTGGTGCTCCATTAGCGCC
The DNA here is from genome assembly GCA_951394025.1 of Heteromyza rotundicornis. Lineage (NCBI taxonomy): Eukaryota > Metazoa > Arthropoda > Insecta > Diptera > Heleomyzidae > Heteromyza > Heteromyza rotundicornis. Next base: position 35,053,200 of record OX596011.1, on the reverse strand, counting down.
TGCATGGCCGTTGAGATATCGTTGGCAGAATGCTGATTGTCCACGATAGTACGATTAGAATCCCCTTCCTCCAATATGCGTACATACAATGTCTTTATCGCGAAATATTTGTCTTGAATTTCAATGCGATATGCTTCTTCTTGTTCTTGTTGTTCTGCTTATGTTGTCAAAAATTCAATTTCTTCCTGAATTGCTTAAAACTTCTTTAACAATTCATCTGCTTTGTCTGCTCGAACCTTTATTTCCTCAGCATTAGTGTTGTGATCTGCGCAAGCGTTGTAAATGCGCGATAAGCTGGTTTTTATGGTTTTCCGTTGTTGCATTAGCTTTTCCATTTCGGTTGTAATTTTGTTTACAAATTTACAACTTTTTGTCTGGCCTGCTTATTTTGTGTCAATAAGCACTCGTTGCCAAATGTTGTCGAATGATCAGCTGATTGATGTATTGCCAATTATGCAAATTAACTTTTATGCGATGTCGTCTGGCCTCTAGATGTCGTTGGTGACAATTGCCAATTACTTTGATGCGGTGTCGTGTGCCGCTAGATGTCGTTGGTGACAATTGCCAATTACTTTGATGCGATGTCGTGTGCCGCTAGATGTCGTTGGTGACAATTCCCTTGATGCGATAAATTTTCTCATTGGAATTAGCGCTCCGCTGAACACTTGTTCTTATTCGCCAATTGCACGCATATTGCTTGAGGTTATGTTCAACTACCGAAAGATTTGGATTCTACTTCTTCCGATTCCGAAGGACCAAATGTTGAAACCACAAAATTAATTCGGTATTGAGTGTTGTGTTTATTAAAATATTACGGTTTATTACGTATTACGGTTTATTGCGTATTCAATGGTAAGAAAAACCGGTAGCGAATAAAGTTAACCGCACTTAAGCTAACATTACAAAAAAAAAAAAAAATACATAAGATTTCAGAGTTGCATAAGAGTATAAATTTAGACATTTTAAAGTGACCATCCCGAACATTATCAAAAACCGTAGTGCCCAAAATTATTTTGTAAAACAAAAATCAAAACTTTTTTGAGAAAAGTACAACATTTTTTTGCGAATAAACAAAAGAAGTCCGCGTTAAACAGAAATAACTTGAATTGTTTCTTTTTTCCTCAGCGTTCGTGTATTACATGTTCCATATCAATAAATTTGTTCTTTTATTTTTCGTTCAATTTTTTCTCCTTTTTTGTGCACAGACATTTTTTTTCTTTTTTTTTCATTCTGATGGTGTCATATATATGTCGGTATATATATCCTCAAATCTGCGGAGAGCTTTTTCATACACTTCTACGTGAGAAATTTGGAACACTGATAGAACTCCGGTGACAATGCATTCTATTAAATTTTGGGGTCCATCAGAGGAGTAAGGGGCCGTGGGGGGACTCAAACCCCTTTTTCTTAAACATGGCATAACTTCCGATTCCTTCGAGCTACAATGAAAAAAGAAAAATGGGGGGGACAATTTCTTTTAAAATAGGGTAAAAAAAATTATTAATTTAAAGGGAATTTATTGCCTGTTTTTTTTTACCTTACTTCCTTATTACTTCCTTATTAGTTGTATTCAAAATTTGTATATGCGTCATGCCATTTTTTGGTGGTATTGAATTACTGAGAAAAATACCTTCTTGAATTTCTTTATTGAAAATTACTATATCTTCCGTTAATTTTAATATAATTGGTTGGAGAATTTTGTTCTCGGTGGAATTTTTATTGCCAGTGTATTTTATGACTTTGAGTGCATTGGTAGAATGATGTGTGACTCGTTTATCAACACTAAAATTGTAAAAGTTTCGTAATCTATTTTGCAAAGAAATTTCTTCAAAGAGTCTCTTATTAGGTAGAGACTTTTTGAAGAAATCAGTTTCAATTGGAAATTTCGAACTGACCAGTTGAAACTCATGTTTGCTGGATTCCTCCCCAAAATTAAGTGTTAGGCTTATGCTACCTAGTGAAAAGATTTCCTCGTTTGTAATGCCAGTTAATTTGCATTTTTCATCAGGATTATAAAAATCGTTATCTACATGTTTGCTAATTTTACAAAGTGAAATGTCTGCGCTAGTGTCAATTAAAAAAGTCATTAAGTTGTGCTTGTACTTAATTTTTATAAAATTGGAATTGTTGTTTGAAAGTTTAAAAATCTTTAATTTTGGCTCTCCGGAATAACTGTGTTTTCCGACCCCTGATCATTTCCCTGATCATTTCCTTCATTGTTTACGATTCTTACGTTTCGATTTGTGTTGTTGTTAATGTATCTGTTTCTGTTGTTAGTGTTATTTCTGTTTTGGTTACGATTGGAACTGTTGTTGTTGTCATTTCGATTTTGGTTTCGGTTGAAACTGTTGTTGTTGTCATTTCGGTTTTGGTTTCTATCGTTGTAATTATATCTGTTAGTGTTATTTCTGTTTTGGTTAAAAGAGTGATTGTTTTGTGTATTTCGGTGTTCATTGTACCTGTTGTTGAAATTGCCGTGCCACCATAAAAAACGGGCGTTGAATAATTTTAGACGGCTTAGAACTCTGCCAATTTTTCTGAGCCAAAACAATTACACAAATACAGCAAATGTGAAAAAACCATTTTGTAATGAAAAAAATAATGCCTTTATGAATGAAAATATATGATCAATAAGATAATTTATGCATGTGAAAGTGATTGTTTAGTTTTTCGATGCTCAATTTCATCAAATTCTAGTGTAGTGACGTAGTTACAGTGAATTCAAGCTCTGTAAATTCTATTCAATTTCCAAAATTATTGAAGGGCATACATTTTATAAGGGGTAGATTGAAATATTAGCCGGTGAAATGCCATTCGCATCTATTTTCCTTTCTTTTGCGACATTTTCAGGAATCATAATAATTGTGTATCATATTATATCCATTTTGACATCATATGTAAATTGAAACATCTTTAATTTTTATGAGTTCGTTTTTTGTCGTTTCTAAAACGAATACTCATTTTCTTTTTCTCCTTTTTCGTGATTAGTTCTTTGGAGCGAATTATTATCTCTCACCTTTTCTCATGTACATTTACGTTGGATCCTTATCAAAATTAAGTTCGTATCTCATAAATTCCCCACTCTTTCATCTAAATGATAAAGATGCAGTATCAAATTTGATATGTATCACTATCGGCCATATTTTGTCAACGAAATTTGAAGATTTTATGGTACTTTTAGCATTTTTTTGATTCGGTGTATATTAAATTATCTAGTCTACCTACTTACACTACATGAATATATTAGGTTAGCGTGCTGTATTTCGTTTGCACCCGCCGCTTTGTGTATCATAATTTGTGCTTGACGAATGGTGTCGCAGGACGGTCACCGAAATTGAGTGCATTTCAATATGCGCTCAATTGTCGCTGACAATGCCCAGAACCATTCGCGCACAAGAGTTCAGCGTACTCCAAAGTGCAACGTTAGCATAACGATAGGCAATGTAGTCATGTATGTATACACTACATTTGTGATCAAATATTCCCCAGAATTTTGAGAATTTTTCAAAAACATGAATTTTGGGCTTAAAATTTGATAAATTCTCAAGCGGAGCAACTTTTTGCATCCCATAATAAATTTTTTGAATATAATTCGATATATTTCTTTATCGCGCTATTTTTAACTAAACTTTATAAAACAAACTAAAATCGAAAATCCCCACGCGATAATTAAATTCCCTATTTGCCCGAATAGCACAGTCGCGAAGCGTGGGATTTAAGGCGACCCTCGCGGTATGGTATCCCCGGCCGAACGAACAACACGAACCCGCGAAAACCTGATAAATAAACCTGTTTTTTTAAAACTACACTGAAACTGCCGCAATATATATATATAAGTATATATATATATATATATGAAAAAGAAACGGAAATTTTCCCGACGCAAGGAAAAGAATACCGAACACAAACCCTTTTCAAAATTGGCACAAACCGACAATCACCCAAAAGAAATTATTTATATACCAAAAAAAAATTTTTTTAAAACGCAATTGATTTGCGGGACCAGACCATCCTGTCTGAAATCCCTCGCACGATTCTTTGCAGAATCTATTCACCAGCTGGACTTCGATAAAATTCGATGTCCAGCAACAACTTGGCTCTGATGCGGGACGACACAAACAAAAAAAAGGAATAAGGAAGAGGGGGGGAAACGGCCAAACAAATTCCAAGCAAACTACTTGAAATTCCCAGGACGGAAACACTTCACCAAAACAAATCACGACCGAACACAACCTGTCCAACTCTATTAAATTCCTCAAATTCAGAACACTAAATGGCCGACTGCCACAAATAAAATAAAGCAAAATAAACACTAGATGGCAAAACTAAACCAGCGCGCAAAAATACTCCCTTTGGAACACTTGTCCTCCAGCCACAGTCCGACGATGGCAACAGCTCTACTTCACCACTCCAAAAAAAAATACAATTTAAAAAAAAAGAAAGAAAATTATCCAAATTTTGGATACAAATAATTTAAGATTCAATTAAATTAAAAATCTAAAGCTTTAACACTCTCCATCTTCCCTGCTCAAAAAGAACTAAAAGAATCAGAATATATGAGCGCCTATGACGCTCACTTTCCATTTATCTTCCCACATACATAGAGTGCGGCTTACGCAGAAACCAGTGTCCGTAGTCCAGGCTTTGACATTTTACTATTGTAATGGCGAGGCTGGCAATACCTTCATCGGATCGCCGCCGCTCACTGAGCTAACTTAACGAAAGCAAAAGCGAAAGAAAGGAGAAGAAAGCAAGAGAACTTTGACAGTTCAAACAAAATATTCAGTTTTCTTCTTCCGCGCGCCGGTCGCATTTCACCCGCGAGTGGCGAATTTGTTTTGCTTAATTTGTTAAGCAAAACTAATTTATAAAAAAGTAACAATAAATAAAATTGTGCAGTGCGTTAATTCGGTCAGTGCGTGTGTGATTTTGTTCCTCCGATTTTGTTCGCCCGTCGCCCCGAACAAAAGAGAAACATAAAAAAACAAAACAAACAATAAAAACAATAACATTCGTGTCGCGATTTTATACCGCGACAACCCCACCACCACCTCCGCGAAAGTTGCTTGGTCTCCTGAGACCAGCCAACTTTCGAATCTAACCGGATAAATTCACCCTGAGTCGATGTGCGGCCTAAGGTCCTGCACATGCCATGTCCCCTTTTCTCGTCCAAACGGTCCAACAAATTTCGGAGCTAACTTCGCTGCAAAATAGTTTGCAGCATCGGACAAAACAAAATTACGTCTCCATACTAACTCGTGCGGTAAATACTGTACATCTCTACGTCTGAGATTGTAAGTCTTTGCTGGCTTGGCACTTGCCATTTCTAACTTCTTCCGTATGTCTTCCCTCAAGTCTGCCATTAACTTGGCCCGGTCCTCACTACTACTGTCCGGTTGGTCTGAGTCTCCCACTCGTCTATAATCTCTATCACCCCTGACCGCCATATTTCGGCCAAAATTCACGAAGTATGGAGACGCACCCAAAACCTCATGCTGCGATGTTCGAATGCAGCACGCCACCTTTGAGAGATGAGAATCCCATGTCCGATGGTTTTCTGAAATATATGCTCTCAAAATGGTCTTAATTATTTGGTTGATCCGCTCGGCCGGATTGGCCTGCGGATGATAGTGTGTAGTGTACCGCATCTGCACACCATACGACGCGCATAAACTCTGCAGCTCCTTGCTGCGAAACTGTGGCCCATTGTCGCATACAATGGACCTCGGAACTCCAAAGAGCAGGAAGACATTATCTTCCAACTCCTTGCAAACACTCTTTGCCGTTGCATTTCGTAACGGAAACAGCAATGGGAATTTGGTGAAGTGGTCAGCCACCGTTAAAATATAACAAAATCCCCGACTAGACTTCACCAAGGGTCCCACCAGATCTACGCAGATCATTTCCCAAGGTTCTAACTTCTTTGTCCTCTCTACCATACAACCAGATCGCTTATTGTTGTCAGGTTTCACCCTCTGGTAAACCTGACAACCTTTAATATATCTAGCTATCTCTGCCTTCATTTTCGGCCAATAATATTTCTCAATTACCCTAGCGTATGTTTTCCTAACGCCCATGTGCCCCGATAATGGATTATCGTGACACTCGAATAAAATACTGCGCCTATCACTCCTGCCCACAACTCTCTTCCACTCGTACCCAGCACTAAACAAACTATTTGTCCCTGCCTTTATGTGTTTATATAACACCCCATTTTCAATTCTCCAAGCTGGGTAATCGAGTGGTTCATCCTCCACTTTCCTAACCATGGAATCCACCCATGGATCTCTAACACGCCCATCTACCTCCCCTACGACTGGGACACCTCTAGAAAGCATGTCGGGCACAACATGATCTTTCCCTTACGATGTATGATTTCATAATCGTATTGCTGGAGCTTTAAAGCCCACCTAGCCAACCTACCGCAAGGATCTTTCAAATTGTTGAGCCATACCAACGAATAATGGTCGGTCACCACTGTGAACCTGACCCCTTCGATGTATGGCCTCAACTGCCCACAAAACAGCCAAACACTTCTTCTCGGTAGTGGAATAATTCCTCTCGCATCTACTCAACGACCTACTCAAATACGAAATGACCTTCTCCCCTTCATCAAACTGCTGTGTCAAAACGGCACCTATTCCAAAATCGGAAGCATCCGTCTGAACTACGAAGGGTCGTTCGAAATCAGGACAGCTCAGGACCGGCGCCGTCACTAGGCGCTCCTTGGCCTTCAAAAAGCTGTCCTCGCACTCCGGCGACCATCTAAACCTGTTCTTCTTCTTTAGAAGATCAGTTAGAAGCTTAACCAAATCAGCGAAATTCGAAACAAACCTACGATACTAAGAAATGGTGCCAACAAACGACCTGACTTCCCTTACATTTTTGGGCGCTGGAATTTTCAGCATTGCCTCAACTTTTTCGGGGTCAACATGCAAGCCCTGTCGATCAACAACATAACCTAGATACCATAGCGAAGAAAGACAAAAATTACATTTTTCCCTATTCAATCTAAGCCCTTCCGAACAAATCCTCCTCAGGACCTCCTTCAGAACCTCAACATGCTTATCAAATGTATTTGTAACGATAATAATATCGTCCAAATACACGAAAACATGGGGTTCCAAGTCAGCCCCAAGGACCTCATATATAAATCTCTGCCAAGTTGCAGGCGCATTGTGCAGGCCATAAGGCATGCGCTTGAACTGGTAGAGCCCCCTACCCGGAACTGTAAATGCAGTGCAGGCTCTAGACTCCTTCTCTACTGGGATCTGCCAATAAGCGGATTTTATATCCAAACTAGAGAGATATTTGGCGTCCTTTAGCTTATCTAAAGTAGCCGAAATATAAGGGAGGGGGTAACTATCTCGATCCGTATTTTTATTCAGTGTCCTATAGTCGACACAAAACCTATAACTCCCATCGTTTTTCCTAATCATCACAACCAGTGATGCCCAAGGGCTGTGAGAAATCTCAATCACACCCTTTTCTAACATATCTTCTATTTTCTCATCTATGCGCCTCTGAATAGCGGGCGATACCGGATAGTATCGCTGCTTGACTGGTTCCACATTTGGCTTTGTACGAATCCGATGTTCGACCAAATGTGTACAACCAAATCCCTCAGGCATAGACCTAAAAACATCTGCAACAAACTCCTCAAGAACCGATTTTTCCCTAGTTGACAACGAAGACCTATCAACTATCGCCGCTACTGACGAGACCTCGACTTGGTCGGAAAACCTCCACTGATTCTTGGCCAAATCTGGCACTACACCGGCCTTAGACCAGAAGTCTACTCCAAGAATCAATGATTGGGGTAAATCCGGTATTACGAGGCATTCAACGAGGACCGACTTGCCCTCTACCTCGAAAGGGACCGAAACTACCCCCCTAACCGAAACTTCTTCACCATCAGCAAGCGCAACCTTGCTGACCGCAGACGCCACCAAACTCAACCCCCAGGAATTCAACGTGTCCCAGCCCGGTCCACCAAGAATCGTCCTGGTGGCCCCCGAATCTAAAAGGCCTAACATACGCACTCCAAAAATTTTAACACCTAAATATGGCCTATTATCCAATTCTCTACCTGAAAGAGAAAAACTCAAATAAATTTCGGACGGACGTTGCCTCTGAGGCCTACCATTATTTGCCCTAGCCAGGTGGTTGCCCGCAGGCAACCTACCTAAACCTCGTGAACTTCTTGCCTTGCTTCCACAAGAGCTCGCTCCCCATTTCCCGACTCTTCGCAGGCCCTCGGAGCCGCTCTCGGGGCCGCCTCCCTGTCCGAGCGCTCCTGCGATTGCCCTGCTCTCTGAGAGCATCGGGGGCAATCACGCTTTAAAAAACCAGGCCGCTTACAACCGAAACAATAAATTTCCCTAGGGCAGTTACTCAAAACATGCCCAACCTTCTTGCAGTTAAAGCACCTGAACGGACGCCTAGCCCGTTGAGGTGCCCTAATTCTCCGCTCCAATCTAAGATTGCGCAGCGGAGCCCTGACTGCAACCACTTCCGGCTCGGCCGAAACGTATGCCAAGTCTGGCTCTAGCAAGTCCTTGGACCGGCTGCTGGGCGGCGGCACGAATGCTTCCACATTCACCCGCACGGCCTCCAGTTTCCGACATAAGGAAACCAACTCCGAAAGACTCTCAGGCTCAGCCAAGCCCAGCTGAGTCTGATAAAAAGGACACAAATTAGCCCTAACCAGACCCAACATACGCTTCTCCGGCAAGGACTCGGACAGACGACGGAACAGACCCCTCATAACCGCTACATAAATGCCTATGGACTCAGCCCCACCTTGAGTCCTTTTCCTAATTTCGTCTAACAAGAGGTCATCATAATTATGGGGCAGAAACTCTAACTTCAGCTGAACGACCAATTCTCGCCAGCTGCAAACACACCTTCGGGCATCACGGAACCAAATCAAAGCCCTATCCGAAAATAAATCTATCGCCCCTCTAAACAACTGGTCCTCACTGACCCCACGAGCGCCACAAAGCTCGTCTACTCGCTCCAGGAAGGCATGCAGAGATATATCCCTTCTCTGACCGGTAAACTTTAAATCCCACTTGGACAAATTTTCAGCTCCCTGAAACCCTAACATGCCCTCAAACAACAAAGCCTAAAACTGGTCATTAAAAAAAAATTATTTAAAAAAAACTCAAAAAAAAAATTAACAAAATTTAAAAACATTAATCCAAAAAAAAAATATATATATAAAAATAAACCAGCGTACCACGCTCACAGAATTAAAAAAAAATTAAATAAATAAAATCAAATTGAAAAAAAATTAAAAAAACAAAACAGTAATTGGCAAAAAGGCGGACAACACCACCAAACACCAAAAATTACAAAAAATTAAAAAAAAAAAAATGGAAAGGACTCACCGAACTATCGCAATCTCCGCTGCTCCGGCCAATTCAAAAAAAGCTAAATAAATAATAAAAATTAATTAGTCAAAATATAAAAAAAAATATACAAAACACTAAAAACACCACCAAAAAAAATTATTTATTTAAATCAAAAAAAAATTTAATTTAAAAAAAAACCCGAAAAATAGAAAAAGAAATATTACAAAAAAAATCAATTTTCAAAAAAAATTATACAACAAAAAAAATTTTAAACTTATTAAAAAAATGTTAAAAAAGTTAATATTTAAAAAAACTTCAAACAAAATAGCCCCACGTTGGGCGCCAGCTTATCGCGCTATTTTTAACTAAACTTTATAAAATAAACTAAAATCAAAAATCCCCACGCGATAATTAAATTCCCTATTTGCCCGAATAGCACAGTCGCGAAGCGTGGGATTTAAGGCGACCCTCGCGGTATGGTATCCCCGGCCGAACGAACAACACGAACCCGCGAAAACCTGATAAATAAACCTTTTTTTTTAAAACTACACTGAAACTGCCGCAATATATATATATAAGTATATATATGTAGGTTTAATCAATTGTCTTTATTTATCATTGTGGTTTTTGGCTCTTTTTTCTAACAATTTAACTGAACTTAAATATAATTATAATATACTGCGCTTTTCGGTTGCGACTTATGGTTCGTACGTTCTTGGCTCAACTCTCGTGTTTTCTGTTCGTCAGGATTAAGTGTTGCCCTATTTGTCGTAGGTCAGTGTTGTTACATGTCTTTAGTATTTCCGTCCGCTACGGGTATTTCTGTCTAGTCTGTCTTGTCCTAATCCTACATTCGGCCCTCCTGACGCGTCATTCGACCCGAATGCTGGGTTCCATTTTTTCATGTTTTCGGCCACAGTATTCGTATTTCGTGGACCTTCTGAATCGCTCACTTTCTCAACAGAGTATCGCTCGTGGTTTAGTTTCTTTATTACCTTATAAGGTCCGAGGTATTTTGGCTTTAGCTTCAGACCTACACCGAATTGTGTGCGCTTAATGGCGACGAGTTCACCTGGTGAGTATACAGTTGCTTCTACCCTTTTGCTGTTGTACGTTTTACGGTTCTCTTCTTGGATTTTGGCTATGTTGTCTCTTGCTTTATCACGTACTAGATCTCGTTCCTCTTGCAGTTCTTCTATGGCAGCTTCGTTTAACAATTTTCGGATTTCCACGTCTTCTTTAACTCGCATTTCCACGCCGGTGAGAATCTTGAATGGTGTAAATTTAGTACTACGTGGTGGTGTATTATTGATTGTTCTCTGTACCCGTTCAATGTTTTTATACCAGTGTTGAGGACCACCCACACATAACTTCGCCAGCATTGGAACTACTATTTTGTGTATCCGCTCCACCTGTCCGTTGCCTCTTGGTACTCCTGTTGCGATCAGTAAATGTTGAATTTTCTCGTCCTCGCAGTATTTCTCGAATGCATTAGATGTAAACGCTGTACCTCTGTCTGAAATTATCCTCTCTGGATTTCCAAATACTGCTGCTTGCTTTCGTAATCGGTCCATTACTTCTTCGGTTCCTGTGCTCCTCGTAGGATAAAGCCAAACGAATTTCGAGAAAGCATCAACTACTACAAGTATTGGTCCGACATGGTCTATGTGATATGTGCTAATCGGCTTATCGGCTTTGTAAATCGGATTCAAAAATCCTTCTTTCCTTCCTGACTTAGCCTCAATTACAATACACTCCATACAACTTTTGACGATACTGGGAATTTTTGTGTTAAGATTCGGGATGTAAAATGTCTTCTCAATTAAATCTTGGGTCTTCTTTGATGAAAAGTGCCCTTGGTTGTGTGCGATCTTGATGATTTCCTTTTCCATTTCAGATGGTACTATGATTAGCTCCTTAATGGGATCTTTATATAGTATATCGTACTTCACAAAGTAATCGTCGTAACTCTCGTTCTCCAATACCTTCTTGACTGCTCTTATCCACTCGTCTATCATTTGTGCCTCTTTGATGCGATGTTGAAGAGTATCCTCCATCATTAAACAATGTACTCGGCTCAGAGCATCAACATGTTGCATCTTGGTGCCTGCTCGGTGTTCAATCTCATAGTTGTAATCTTGAAGACGCATCGCCCATTTTTCGACTCGTAATGGAACATTCTCCTTTTTCATCGTCGATGCGAATGCTTGACAGTCGGTAACGATTTTGATCTTTATACCCAAAACGTAAATCCTCCACTTTTTTAAAGCCTCTACGATAGCTAGTACTTCAAACTCGTACGACGAATATTTTTCTTCTGTTGATGTCGTCTTTCTACTCATATACTGGACTGGATGCATTTGTTGGTCATCAGGATCTTTCTGCAGTAGAACTGCACCATACCCAAACTTACTCGCATCAGTGTGAATCTCGGTTAATGCTGTGCGATTATACAATTTTAGAGTAGGCGAGTTGACTAATGCTGCTTTCAGCTGTTCAAATGCTACTACCTCTTTGTCTCCGATTCTGAATCTTACGTCATCTCTAAGTAGATCCGAAAGTGGTTTCGCTGTGGATGCATATCCCGGAACAAATCGTCGAAAATAGGATGTCAGCCCCAGAAAACGCTGTAGTGATTTCTTGTCTGTCGGCAATGGAAACATGTTAACCGCTCTCGCTTTTCAGCAGATGGTTTTATTGTCGAATTTTCGATAATATAACCCAAATATGTTACTTTTTTTTTGTAAAATTTGGCATTTCTCCCATTTTATTTGAAGTCCATACTCTCTTCCTATGTCCAAAACTGTTCTCAATTTTACAATCCCTTCTTCTTCATCTTTCGCCGGTATAATAATATCGTCCATGTATATCACAATTGATTCATCTTCAATCATACCTCTGAATATTGCCATAATGTATCGGCAAAATGCTGCAGGTGATGTGCAAATTCCGAACGGAACGTAGTTGAACTCGTACTGTCCGTTATGCGTTACAAACGCTGTGTACTTACGCGAATCTGCTTCTAATGGGACATGAAAGAATCCGTTACGCAAATCCAAAGTGATAAAAAGTTTTGCACCTCGAAGTCGTTGTAATACGTCCTCCATATGAGTCATCGGAAATTGATCGCGTTCTATTTTCTCGTTAAGTCTGCGATAATCACAGCAAAGGCGTTTAGTACCATCTTTCTTACCTACGAGCACTACCGGTGCTGCGTATGCTGAAAAACTCTGCCGAATAATGCCTTCGTCCAACCACTCCTTCACTTGCTCCTGTACGATGCACTGCTCAGTGTACGGCAAACGTCTCGGATGACTATAAATTGGATGTTTATCTTTTACTACGATATTCATCTCAATCGGCGATGGTCTTGATTTTACTGGTTTGTAATCTTCTATCAATTCCTCGATTATTGCTCTGTTTTTCATGTCTACATGTGAAATGTCGCATTCTGGTTGGTAACTCACGTTGTCCACAATACTCGAAACACAAATTCTCTGGAACTCTCCGGTCAACTCTGAAATTTGTGATTGACTTACAGGGTGTTCACTGTTGTTCCCCCCAATCTCTTCTTTGTCTCGTGCTCTTTCGACATTCTGCTTTTTTCCCACAAACGTAGCACCTTCCGAATTTATTCTCAAATCGACAAATTGTAGAATATCATTACCAATGACTGCAGAATAGATAAGATCTCTTTCTCTCATTACGTGGAAAGTGATATTCAACGCTACTCCGTCTATGTCAATGTTAATATCGAAGCTTCCCATCGTTGTTATTTCTTTTTGACCCACTCCTAGAAAACTGGTCTTTACTGGTATCAACTTGATGTCCCCTAGCATCATCAGAGTATCGTATCGAATTACACATACGTCGCTGCCTGTATCGATCAATGCTGAAAACTTAAAACCTGATATTTCGATATCTTTGAAGATTCTGTTGTTTTGTTGAACAAGTAATCTCGGATATTTCTCCGTTTTCGGTTTTCTAGTTAGCATATTGATATTTGTCTCGTCAGACTTGATGTTGGCTGTATTCAAACCTTGCTTACACTCGAATGAACGATGACCTGGCTTATTGCATTTAAAACAGGTGTAAGTCTTAGCTTTGCACTCCTTTGCAAAATGTCCTTTACCTCCACACTTAAAACATTTTTTGTCTGACTCTTGTTTCTCTGTATTTTGCGCTACACTTGGTTGTGTTGTTTGTAGCTGGCTTCTCGAGTTTGATGACTGTTGAGTTGTGCCCCTAATTTTCACGTACACCTTGATTTGTACTTTGAGCTCTTTAACTGTTCGTGCCTGATATAACATAGATTTGTTTTGTTTCGAATCCGGAATACCATCTATGAAATATTCTATTAAACTTGCTTCATCTAAATTTATTGGCTGGCCTATCTCCATCAAACTGTATAAATATTCTCGAAAATCCTCTTGTGGCCTCTTGCGCCGATTTCTCAAAATTCTATGTATCTCAATGGATGACAATTCATCCGAAAATTCTGCTATCAATGCAGCTTTTAACGATGTCCAATCAGAAATAGCTGGTTTACTCCTTATATAAATTTTGGCTGCACCCTTAAGTAACTGCTTCGCATATATAAACTTTTGAAGTTCGTTCCAGTGTACTGTAAGAGCATTGTCCTCGAAGCTTTCAATCCACCTCATAATATCTGGATAACCGGTACCCGTAAAATTTGCAAGTGAATCCTCGATATCCCGTAAAGTAAATGATGATCGTTCTACTCGGCCCTCTGCGCCATTATTCGAACTTAATTCTTCGTATGTGGATTCATTATCGTCGTCTCTGGACAAACCGAAATGTTGAATAAGTCTATTCTGTAAAACTGTCTTCAGTCCTGTCGACGATAACCCCAATGTCTCCAACTGTCCCTTCAAACTGTCCACCGTCATAGCTAATATCGATGTCAAGTCCATCTTGTAGTTGTCTCAAACCATTTACAAAAATATGAATGTATATAAAATAATAAATTCGCTTCTTCAATATTTAATACAACAATATTAAATAATATATAATTAGATTAATGTCCAATTTTTATTTTTTGTTTAAATCAGAATTGCTTTAATCAAATAACTCAAATAATTTTATCTCTTTTGTTTCGATTTCTTTCTTTTACAAAAATCCAATTGGATAATCTCAATCCAATTTATTCTCTCTCTTTTGAAATTTTCCAATTACTCTTTTCTCTATACTCTACTTTTAAAATGATACCCAAATCAATTTACTTCTCTGTATTATTTCGAACGACACAACGTTCATACCTCAACTTTGTTTTCCTCTACAAAATTCTACTCTCTATTTACTTATAAAAAAGTTCATCTCTCATTGAAACATTTTCAGTTTAACTCTACTCTTCAAATTACATTAATTTATAGATCAAAATAATCTCTTCATCAACCGTAAATAAATGGAATACTCTCACCAAATAAATACAAATACTAGCTGCAACTTCTCCTTCGTTGTCGCTCTATTTCGCCATCCACCCAAGGATGCTCGAGTCACGTACGCCACTTCGTCATGCGCATACGCTTCTCCTGCTTTGCTATTCACCTCTGTTGCGTATTCATCTATCAACGCATTTCCCCTCAGTTCGCTGTAGCTGCGCTTTCATCCTGTTGTTCGGAATTCACCTCTTCAGCTGTGGTGTGTTCTTCCGCCACTTTGTCGTTTGAAATCTGCTCGGTTGTCAACTGCTACATTTGTAAATATTTTTTGCCGTTATACTTTGGCGTCACTTTGTTCTACAGCGTGTTGTTGTTGCTGTTTTCCGTTAGACTCGTTCAACTTTTCCAAACTTTTCCACAATGTTAATTATTTGTGCATTAAAATCTTTTTGAATGTTTAACACTTTCCGCTCATTCGCACATTCAATTCCGGAGGAAAATTTAATGAATTTCCTTTATTCCCGGTCGAGTCCCCAAATTGTAGGTTTAATCAATTGTCTTTATTTATCATTGTGGTTTTTGGCTCTTTTTTCTAACAATTTAACTGAACTTAAATATAATTATAATATACTGCGCTTTTCGGTTGCGACTTATGGTTCGTACGTTCTTCGCTCAACTCTCGTGTTTTCTGTTCGTCAGGATTAAGTGTTGCCCTATTTGTCGTAGGTCAGTGTTGTTACATGTCTTTAGTATTTCCGTCCGCTACGGGTATTTCTGTCTAGTCTGTCTTGTCCTAATCCTACATATATATATATATATGAAAAAGAAACGGAAATTTTCCCGACGCAAGGAAAAGAATACCGAACACAAACCCTTTTCAAAATTGGCACAAACCGACAATCACCCAAAAGAAGTTATTTATATACCAAAAAAAAATTTTTTTTAAACGCAATTGATTTGCGGGACCAGACCAACCTGTCTGGAATCCCTCGCACGATTCTTTGCAGAATCTATTCACCAGCTGGACTTCGATAAAATTCGATGTCCAGCAACAACTTGGCTCTGATGCGGGACGACACAAACAAAAAAAGGAATAAGGAAGAGGGGGGAAACGGCCAAACAAATTCCAAGCAAACTACTTGAAATTCCCAGGACGGAAACACTTCACCAAAACAAATCACGACCGAACACAACCTGTCCAACTCTATTAAATTCCTCAAATTCAAAACAATAAATGGCCGACTGCCACAAATAAAATAAAGCAAAATAAACACTAGATGGCAAAACTAAACCAGCGCGCAAAGATACTCTCTTTGGAACACTTGTCCTCCAGCTACAGTCCGACGATGGCAACAGCTCCACTTCACCACTCCAAAAAAAAAATACAATTTAAAAAAAAGAAAGAAAATTATCCAAATTTTGGAAACAAATAATTTAAGATTCAATTAAATTAAAAATCTAAAGCTTTAACACTCTCCTTCTTCCCTGCTCAAAAAGAACTAAAAGAATCAGAATATATGAGCGCCTATGACGCTCACTTTGTTTTGCTTAATTTGTTAAGCAAAACTAATTTATAAAAAAGTAACAATCAATAAAATTGAGCAGTGCGTTAATTCGGTCAGTGCGTGTGTGATTTTGTTCCTCCGATTTTGTTCGCCCGTCGCCCCGAACAAAAGGGAAACATAAAAAAACAAAACAAACAATAAAAACAACAACATTCGTGTCGCGATTTTATACAGCGACATCTTACCAAATTTCCTTAAAAAAACTAGGATTTTACATATTTTTATTTAAATTAATTTTTTTGGACAATATTTATGAAACAATAAAAATGTAATGATGAAGATTTACTCTTTGATAAATTTTCTACAGACAAAGTTTTTTCGTACAACTAACTGTTGATCCTACAGATCTGATGTGAACACAGAATCGGCTGTGACAGGGACGTAACCAGGAAAAATTTCAGGGGAGTTTTCATAAGAATTTGTTTAAAAAAACCGTAAAATGCAAACAGAATTAAAATCAACAACAACATCGTTTATCTTTTATTCAAAATAAATCTTTCGATTTTTCATTAAAAAAAATAAAATCAAAAAATAAATTTGCCAAGAGAAGGGGGATATTATGAAAAAAAGATTCATTCTTAAATCGACGTATTGTGTTCATACATTTTTGGTTTTATTGCATTTAATTAAAGAACATTTTTTTAAAACTAAACCGCTGTATTCACTTTTTGTTTTTTTAAATAAACCTCAAACTGTATTGAAATATATTATTCAGATACATGTCTTTTTGGATTGGAGAACGACAGTTGATATATAATTGAAAAAAAACCTTTATTTGGCGTCATATTCTTTTCTGGTACACGAAAGTTTTCAATTAAAAAATACATACATACATAATTTGTTTGTATTATTTAACAGATTTAGTTTTTAATAAAATAAAGTATCAAGGTAAAAAGTGCTTTTAAATTTTAATACTTTATTATGCGTGCGTACTCTATCAGGGTTTGTTGCAGTTACCCTGACATGTCGCACATTTCCTGTGCGAAATAGCAAGGAGTTGTCATACGTCAAGGAAGATCAGGAATTGCCATACCATAAATACCCTTACACACGGAGAGAAATGTTGGCTCATGATTTACGATTATGGAGTCCATAAAATTATTGTTACTTAATTACTAACTATAATCATTAATTGTGAATATTAGTCAGAAATTATGCAAATTCGTACATAAACTATGCATATGGATTGTGAATACATTATGATAAGGGTTTATGAATTTTGTGATTTATTTTATTATTCTTGAAGAATAATTGATGATTAACTAGGTCATGAAACTGCACGTGTTATCATGAATTATGAGTAACTGGGTTGATTGTCATGAATTGCTGAGCAATATACAATACATTTAGACGCTTTTACAATAATGCCAGAGTAGCCGAATCGGTTAGGCGTCCGGACTGGAGAGGATGATGTCGGTTCGAATTCCGGGAAAACTGAATTTGTGAAAAAGTTATTACAAATTATTCTAAGCAAGTTGGCAAATAAAAAAGTAAAATAAATAAATAATTAGGTAAAAAATTAGCAAATAAAAAAAAATTTAATTTATTTTATTGTAAATATGTGCTCAAATTATTATTACGAATGATTCATTTATTCTCACTTAAGACTAAAATTATGAATTTTTAATCATAATTTATGATTTTTGTTTGCACAATTTATTCCATCCGTCAAAAGGGAAAATAATAATTCATGTTTAAGTGGAACAAATCAAGCAAACAAAAATCACAAACTATGATTTTCACTTTTAACAGTTGTTATTTTTTTTTTTTTTAATAGTAATTTTATTCAATTGAATCACCTAATAATAACTTAGGTCTAACAATGATTTTTCAAAAATTCAGAAATTCAGCTTTATTTTATAATATTCAGATTACAACTATTTGCCCTATATCCATTGATTTAAGCAATGTAGAGTTATCGTAACTAATATATGGGGAATATATTAGTTTCGTTTGAGACGTGAGGGATTCAGAGGTCTCAGTAAATTTCTAGCTAGAATGTTTGGGTGAAACATGAGCTTCTGCTTGTACTTCGAGGTAAATTTCGGAATTTCGTCTTTTACTGCAGGTATATTCAGGTCTCTGTGGATGTTAGTATTTTTTATATACCAAGGGGCTCTGGCAATTTGTCTCAGGATTTTAGATTGGACTCTCTGGAGTTTTTCCACGTTCGAGGGAGAGGCAGTGCCCCAGAGTTCAATTCCATATGTCCATATGGGTTTTATTATACTTTTGTATATTTGGACTTTGTATGTGAGATTTAGCTTTGATGCCCTTGAGATTAGCCAATTTAGTTCCAATTGCTTTAATTTGATCTGAGTGATTTTGGATTCAATATGTTTATGCCATGTGAGTCGGCGATCGAGATGCATTCCAAGATACTTGGTTTCGGAACTTTCAGGGACGACTTGGCCGTTTATCTTCAGAGCAGGACACGTGCCCCTTCTTAGAGTGAAGGTTAAGTGACAGCTTTTGGATTCATTGACCTTGATTTTCCATCGATGTAGCCAATTACTTAGAGTGTCCAAGTGTTTTTGCACGTATAGAGATGCCATGTCTGGGTTTGAGTGAGAGCACATGATAGCAGTGTCATCAGCAAAAGTCGATATGAGAGTTCTATCACTTTTGGGCATATCTGCAGTATAGAGAATATATAGCAGGACACTGCCTTGTGGTACTCCGGCCAGTATTTCGTATTTTCGGGAGACAAAGCTTTTGTATTTTACTACAAATTTTCTATTCGTGAGGTAGTTTTTGAGTAGACAGTGCATATTAGCGGGAAGAATATGCTGTAGTTTGTAAATAAGTCCTTCGTGCCAGACTTTATCGAAGGCCTGGGTGATATCGAGGAAAACAGCGGAGCAATACTGTTTATTTTCAAAAGTGCCTTTTATTGAGTCAACAATGCGGTGCACTTGCTCAATAGTGCCATGCTTTTCGCGGAAGCCAAACTGGTGATCGGGAATCACTTGTTTTTCTAGAATTTTCGGTAGAATCAATTTTATTAAAAGTTTTTCGAAGAGTTTCGATATTACAGAGAGCAAACTTATAGGCCGGTATGAGGTCACATTACTGGGATCTTTTCCAGGTTTGGGAATCATTGTAACTTGAGATAGTTTCCAATCATCTGGGTAGTGACATGTTCTGAGAATCGCGTTAAATATGTGCAATAAGTGGGTTATTGCAACTGTTGGCAGTTCTTTTATCATAGTTGGCGTTATCAAGTCCGGTCCTGGTGCTTTTTTCGGGTCCAAGCTTTTGTTTATTGCCTCCAAAAGTTCGTTTTTTTTAATCGCGATTGTACAAGAGGTATTATGTGGGATTAATGTTGGTATTGGGATATCACCACCTGTCGTGTTCGGGGTGAACACGGTTTTTAGGTGGTTGGCAAAAGCTACACCCTTTTCTGCATCGCTTCTGGCCCAGTTTCCATTTGGCAGCCTTAGAGGGGGTTCTGTCAGTATTGGTTTTTTCATATTTTTTGCAGCTCGCCAGAGCGAGTAGTTTGTTGATTTTGTGGGTGCGAGATGTTCAACAAATAGCTGGAATTCTCTTTCGGATTTCCTCTCAAGCTGCTTTTTTAGAATTCGAGAGACATCATTAAGCTGTTTTTTCAGATTTGGGGATCTGTTGTTTTGCCAATCGCGACGTATTTTCCTTTTATTTTTTATTAACTGCTCTATGTCCTTTGGAGTACACTTTGCATAGCTGCGAGTTGAGCTTTTTGAGATTTGGGCGGGAGTGGCCGCTGCAGCTGCTTGGGAAAGCAAGAGTGTGAAATTACTAACAGCTGTGTGTATTTCAACTTTCGTTTTTAGTGACACATTAGGGATAATGTGGGACCTTATATACTTTCGATATTTGAGCCAGTTTGTGAGTTTGCTGGTCAGTTTATCTGGTGGATTGGTCTCAGAACTTGGCGCATACTTTATTGTGATAATAGTAGGCGTATGATCTGATGAGAGATCTAGAGAGGATTCAATAAACAATTGGCTCCTTTTTACAGTTTTGAAGACTGCAAAGTCAATGACATCGGGGGTTTTGCGACTGTCAGTTGGCCAGTAAGTTGGCGTGCCAGAAGAGATCACGTCAAGACCGAGTCTGTTGACAGTGTTCAACAGGAGCCTGCCCTTTGGCGATATAAGGCGAGAACCCCAATATGTATGTTTGGCGTTGAAATCGCCGGCAACGAGATACTTTTGTCCAAGAGAATGGAAAAAAGTCTGGAATTGTTGCTCAGATATTTTGTGTCTGGGCGGGCAGTATATAGCTGTTAATGTTAGGCCTTTTAAGTATTCATCGAGAGAAATACTTGTCGCTTGGATATATTCTGTGCAATAATTCTGGAGAGCGTAATGTTTTATACGACTTTTAATGAGAATGGCGGTTCCATCTCTAGCGTTTCCGCTTGGATGCTTTGTGTCATAGAGTCTGTATCCTGGTAAATTGAAAAAGTGTTTTTCAGTGAAGTGTGTTTCAGAAATTAGCATAACGTCTATGCTGGACTCTTTGAAGAACTCGAGAAGTTCTAGTTTGTGATGACACAGGCCGTTTGCATTCCAGAATGATATTTTTAAACCATTCATGGCTTAGACATGAGATGTTGTAGTAAAAGACTTTGATTCTTTATCATTTCTTGCATCATATTTTGCATACCAGACATAAATTGAGACATATTTTGCATGAATATTTGTAGAGTTTGTTCAAGGCTACTACAAGGCAGGTTGCGCGTGCACAGTGGCAGAGTGACCGCTTTTTAAGGCACTGGCGTAGGAAACGCCTTGTTTTGTAAGTGGGTTTGCGAAGGATTGTGCAGCGGATAGCGGAGGAAATTTTTTGGTTTTCCATGTTTCATGTTTTTGCGTAACATTTTCCGTCTTTTTTATGAAGCTTTGATAGACTGCACAGCCTCTATAGTTAGCAGTGTGATTGCCACCGCAATTACTACATTTTTTAATAGTGGAATCCTCTTTTGTTTTTGTGCACGAACCTGTTTCGTGCAGGTCTCCACAAATTACGCACACGCTGGGAAGAGTGCAGTAAGACTTTGTGTGGCCGTATTCTTGGCAGTTATGACACTGAATCGGTCCACTGCGCTTGTGAGGCACTTCAATTGTGATTTTGCGATGTAGCAGATATCTGAGCGAGTATATCGGGTGGGGTTCACCTTTTTTGAGCAATTTTGAGTCGAACTCTAGTTCCACACGAAAAAGGGGTTGTGGGATTTTTTTTTGATTCTGGATATTGAATACGGACTTTATTTGGAAGCCTTCATCGCTTAGTGCAGTTTTTATTTCGTCGCATTCTACGAAAGGCTCGATACCTTTCAGTACGACTGAGAGGCCTTTGGAACTTTTGAGCTGGTAGGTGTAGTAGCTCTTTTTGAGTTTATCAAAGAGATTGACAATTTTTCTATAATTGGATTCGCTGTAAATTTGGATTTTTGTTTCGTGTACTTGTCCCCTGAGAATAGAAATCACGTGGAAATTATTAGGACCAATATTTTGAGTTATATCTTTGATGAGCGAATTAGAGTTTCGCTCACGCAGGTAGATAGGTGGGGGTTTTTGCGATTTCGGCTTGGGATCCGAATCATTTTCTTCAGCAAGAATCGCATATCGATTTTGCCCAAGCTCGAGAGATGACTTAACGTGATTCGTCTTTTGAATTTTTGCGGGATGCCTATTCCCATTAGTGGGGGACGATAGTACTCGCTTTGCGAAGTAAATGTCGATTCCTGTCTGCACTGTCGGCATTTTGCTCTTTTGACCTGTAATAATGGAGCGAGTAGCGACCTTTGTTATGCGATTAGCGATTTCTGAGAATCCGCTATTCGTCTCACTTGAGTCAGGAATGGGGGTAAGGCCTACGGGGATATTTTTTGCAGCTCGCCAGAGCGAGTAGTTTGTTGATTTTGTGGGTGCGAGATGTTCAACAAATAGCTGGAATTCTCTTTCGGATTTCCTCTCAAGCTGCTTTTTTAGAATTCGAGAGACATCATTAAGCTGTTTTTTCAGATTTGGGGATCTGTTGTTTTGCCAATCGCGACGTATTTTCCTTTTATTTTTTATTAACTGCTCTATGTCCTTTGGAGTACACTTTGCATAGCTGCGAGTTGAGCTTTTTGAGATTTGGGCGGGAGTGGCCGCTGCAGCTGCTTGGGAAAGCAAGAGTGTGAAATTACTAACAGCTGTGTGTATTTCAACTTTCGTTTTTAGTGACACATTAGGGATAATGTGGGACCTTATATACTTTCGATATTTGAGCCAGTTTGTGAGTT
Source organism: Heteromyza rotundicornis (assembly GCA_951394025.1). NCBI lineage: Eukaryota > Metazoa > Arthropoda > Insecta > Diptera > Heleomyzidae > Heteromyza > Heteromyza rotundicornis. The sequence continues at coordinate 35,030,597 of OX596011.1, read as the reverse complement.
TGCTGGTCAGTTTATCTGGTGGATTGGCCTCAGAACTTGGCGCACTTGGAGGAGCAGGTTGCGCGTGCACAGTGGCAGAGTGACCGCTTTTTAAGGCACTGGCGTAGGAAACGCCTTGTTTTGTAAGTGGGTTTGCGAAGGATTGTGCAGCGGATAGCGGAGGAAATTTTTTGGTTTTCCATGTTTCATGTTTTTGCGTAACATTTTCCGTCTTTTTTATGAAGCTTTGATAGACTGCACAGCCTCTATAGTTAGCAGTGTGATTGCCACCGCAATTACTACATTTTTTAATAGTGGAATCCTCTTTTGTTTTTGTGCACGAACCTGTTTCGTGCAGGTCTCCACAAATTACGCACACGCTGGGAAGAGTGCAGTAAGACTTTGTGTGGCCGTATTCTTGGCAGTTATGACACTGAATCGGTCCACTGCGCTTGTGAGGCACTTCAATTGTGATTTTGCGATGTAGCAGATATCTGAGCGAGTATATCGGGTGGGGTTCACCTTTTTTGAGCAATTTTGAGTCGAACTCTAGTTCCACACGAAAAAGGGGTTGTGGGATTTTTTTTTGATTCTGGATATTGAATACGGACTTTATTTGGAAGCCTTCATCGCTTAGTGCAGTTTTTATTTCGTCGCATTCTACGAAAGGCTCGATACCTTTCAGTACGACTGAGAGGCCTTTGGAACTTTTGAGCTGGTAGGTGTAGTAGCTCTTTTTGAGTTTATCAAAGAGATTGACAATTTTTCTATAATTGGATTCGCTGTAAATTTGGATTTTTGTTTCGTGTACTTGTCCCCTGAGCATAGAAATCACGTGGAAATTATTAGGACCAATATTTTGAGTTATATCTTTGATGAGCGAATTAGAGTTTCGCTCACGCAGGTAGATAGGTGGGGGTTTTTGCGATTTCGGCTTGGGATCCGAATCATTTTCTTCAGCAAGAATCGCATATCGATTTTGCCCAAGCTCGAGAGATGACTTAACGTGATTCGTCTTTTGAATTTTTGCGGGATGCCTATTCCCATTAGTGGGGGACGATAGTACTCGCTTTGCGAAGTAAATGTCGATTCCTGTCTGCACTGTCGGCATTTTGCTCTTTTGACCTGTAATAATGGAGCGAGTAGCGACCTTTGTTATGCGATTAGCGATTTCTGAGAATCCGCTATTCGTCTCACTTGAGTCAGGAATGGGGGTAAGGCCTACGGGGATTTCAATATATTTGCTAGGGGTATCGACCAAAGAAATTGACGATACAGAGTTACCTGTGTTTGCGTGTGCAGTATCGCTATGGGAACTCCACTGTATATCTGGCGAGGGAATTTGAATAGGTTGTTGTTGTTGTTGTGGAAGCTGTTGCTGCGCACCGTCTTGCTGTGGAAGCTTTTGCTGCAGGGGTTGCAAAAGTTGTTGTTGTAGTTGCAGCTGCTGATGAGCTGTACCATTTCGTCCACTGTCTACTGATGACGGAGGGGTACGTTGCATGACGAGCGGTCACACTGGTACTAATGTCACTCAGGCTCCGTTTTCACGGCCAGAGCGCTAATCGACTCTGGGTCTGAAGGCACATTTATATCAGCGCGTTTGCAGAAACGGCTGAATATACCCACTCAAAGCGTGAATGCGCAAGTAGCAGGGCTAAATAATGTGATTTCGGCACAAATTCAAAAAATGTGCAAGTTCGTAATAGGTTCACTAATTGATCCTAGGGTAAGAATAGAGACGAAGGGTCTCATTCTTCCTCAGTTAACCGGTAATCTTCCCACAGTTTCTATCGATATGACTTTGATGCAAAATTTACCTAATTTGCCATTAGCAGATCCAAAATTTTATAAAAGCGAACAAGTGGACGTCCTCATTGGGGGTGATGTATATCCACGTATTATCTTAGATGGAATACAAAGAGGTGTTCTAGGCTCACTAATGGCTCAGGAAACAGTTTTTGGGTGGATATTTACTGGGCCTTTGTCCTCTAATAGGACTGCTATTAATCCGACATATTCGGTATATTTTAATGAAATTTCACTACAGAATCAGTTGTCGCGTTTCTGGGAACTTGAAGAAGTCTCAAGGAAAAGTTCGTGGACCCCAGAAGAAAAGATATGTGAAGAAAATTATGTCAAAACGACTCGTCGAAATGACGAAGGGCGCTATGTCGTGACATTACCATTTAAAATAGGGTTTTCTCAAGATATACATCTCGGCATATCTCGTTCTAGTGCCTATAAGCAATTTATTCGAAATGAATCCTCACTTTGTCGGAGGACTGACTTCAAAATTCAGTACGATAAAGTGATGAAAGATTATTTGGATTGTCATCACATGACACAAATAGATATTCCAGAGTTTGATCGCACCCCTGCCCACTACTACCTACCGCATCATGCAGTAATTAAACCAGAGAGTACTTCTACGAAAATAAGAATAGTTTTTAATGCGTCCTGTCCGACTTCAAATGGTGTCAGTCTGAATGATGTATTGTATACAGGTCCGATTCTCCAAACCGATCTAACTCTTTTAATTTTGCAGTGGAGATTTTTCAGGTATGTTTTCAATTCCGATATAGAGAAGATGTACCGTCAGATTTTAGTAGATTCAAAGCACACGGCCTTTCAGAGGATTATCAATAGGGATTCTCCAGAAAAAATGGTTACAGACTTTGAATTGAAAACAGTAACATTTGGACTAAACTGTGCTCCTTTTTTGGCTATTAGGACCCTTTTGCAGTTAGCTGAAGAAGTGAAAGGGAAATTTCCTCTGGCAGCATCGGTTTTAAGGGATTTTATGTATGTCGATGATGCTCTCGCAGGTGCGCACGATATGGAAGCGGCGTTAAAGACTCGTGATGAACTAATTTTTGTTCTGAGTTCTGCCGGTTTCCCTCTCCGTAAATGGACCGCCAATTGCAAAGAGTTGCTGTCCGACATTCCTAAAGACCATTTACATAATGAAGATTTTTTAGAATTCGAAGAGTCAAGTGAGGTTAAAACTCTGGGCATTAGATGGAACGCGAGATCAGACTTATTCTATTTCGTGGCAAACCCAATCAAAATAAAGTCGTCTTATACTAAAAGGGAAGTTCTGTCAACGATTGCGAAACTTTTCGATCCAGCTGGATGGTTAGGTCCTATTGTGGTAGTAGCTAAGATTTTGATGCAACAAATTTGGCTCGATAAAATCGATTGGGATGATGAGTTGACAGAATTCCACGCGTTTTGCGATGCATCTGAGAAGGCATATGCAGCGACTGTGTACATACGCGTTGAGAAACCAAATTCCGAAATTCACACTTATCTTCTTTCGGGTAAAACTAAAGTAGCTCCTGTCAAAACTGTCTCTCTACCTCGTCTAGAACTCTGTGGAGCAGTGCTTTTAGCAGATTTAGTTGATTCACTGTTACCACAATTTAATGTCGGAAATTATAGGCTCTTTCTCTGGACAGATTCGACTATTGTTCTCGCTTGGTTAAACAAACCACCATGTTCTTGGACGACCTTTGTCGCAAACCGTGTCTCAAGAATAGTGGAAAAGGTCGGTAGTCGAAACTGGCACCATGTTGATGGTCATCAGAATCCAGCTGATCTGGGTAGTAGAGGTGTTTCGCCGCAGGAACTTTGTGATAGTCCTTTGTGGTGGCATGGGCCATTATGGTTGAAAAATTATTCTAAAGATTGGCCTAGCTTTGTGAATAACGTTGATTTCGAAACGGAAGTGGAATTAAAGACAATTCGAGCAAATTTTGCATTTTTTAAGGATTATGAAGATATATTAGAAAGATTTTCATCACTGTCTCGTGCCTTACGCGTATTAGCATTAGTTTTTCGATTTCATCAGCGTACGCGCGAGAAAAATACTTCGTTTGAGTCTACTCAAGTCTCAAGTCAAGAAATTCAGTTGGTTCAGAAGCGATTAATAATTGTCTGTCAGAAAGTTAATTTTGCTACCGAATACCATAGTAGTGAGGAAAAGATTCCGATAAGCGAAAAAAGTTCAATATTAACATTGAATCCATTTTTGGACCCAGAGGGCATTTTAAGAGTTGGTGGGCGCTTAGCACTAGCCACCGATTTATCGTACAACGAAAGATACCCAATAATATTACCTCATGATTGTCAATTCTCGAAGTTATTAGTTAAATTTACTCATGAAATATCGTTACACGGCGGAAATCAACTAGTTTTACGCCTTTTAAGAATGCAATTCTGGATTGTGAACGCCAAGAACCTTATTAAGTCTACAATCCACAATTGCAAAGTATGCGTAATTAACAGAAAAAAAGAGCACACCCAAATCATGGCAGCATTACCCACTTCTCGCACCACGCTTTCACGCCCCTTTGCTTCTACCGGCATAGACTTTGCAGGCCCCTTTGAGATAAAAAACTATACAGATCGGGCCTGTTTGATAACGAAAGGATACGTTTGCGTATTTGTCTGCTTCGCTACGAAAGCGATTCATTTAGAAGTCACAAGCGATTTGTCGACAGCCACCTTTATGGCTGCTTTTTCCCGGTTCATTGCTAGAAGAGGATGTCCCAGTGACATGTATTCTGATAATGGAACGAATTTTGTGGGAGCTTCTAAGGTTCTAAAGAGAGAATTTAAGGAATTTCTAAGTTCAGCCAGAGAGTTAGTTGTGAGATTTAGTTCCTTTCAAGGTATTAGTTGGCATTTTATCCCAGCAGGAGCACCCCATATGGGAGGATTGTGGGAGGCAGGAGTAAAAAGCTTCAAAACTCATTTGCGAAAAGTAGTAGGAAACGTAAGACTAACGTTTGAAGAATTTTCGACATTGCTTTCACGGATTGAAGCATGTTTAAATTCAAGACCCATTAGCCCAATGTCCGAAAACCCTGATATTGTGGCAGCCTTAACTCCTGGACATTTCTTGGTAGGATGTCCTATTTTGTCAAATGCTGAACCAGCCATTGAGGAAAACCCCATATCAATTATTAACCGATGGCAAAAAATCAAAGCAATGCATCAGCAATTTTGTAATAGGTGGAAATCCGAATACTTAAAAGAACTCCATAAACGATTTAAATGGAAAACCCCACAGAAAGATGTGGAGGTCAATGATTTAGTGGTAGTTCGAGAAGAAAATCTATCTCCGAATGAGTGGCGGCTAGGTAGAGTGTTGAAAGTATATCCAGGTCGAGACGATAGAGTTCGGGTGGTAGACATCTGAACCGAGCGCGGAACAATAACGCGCCCCATAGTTAAACTCGTTGTTCTACCGACGTGTTAACCTCTATTAGAAAAATTTCCAATTCCAGTTTAAAGATTACCATGGGTCGTTACTATCGAGATTTCGTCGAAAAACGTCCGTCTTACTCCGTAGCGTGCCGAGTGTGCAAAGGATGGCATCCCATTCGCTACTGCCCAAAATTCCGGGCCATGAGTTTCGAAGAGAGGCTGCGTGCTATATTGTTGCACCGGTACTGCTACAATTGCTTGTCTCATGACCACGAATATCGAAGATGTAGTAACCCGAATCGGTGCCAATATTGCCAGGAGAAGCACCATAGCTTGTTGCACTCTGGCGACCGCGGTGAACACAGTTCGTCGACTTTGCTACGCGGGGGGCCACTCCCCAAGAACAACTTAGGACTGCGGCCAGCGGGCCCACGCCGGTTCCATGACAGCACCGAAAGCGACACAAGCGACCATACGGTGGATGATGGACTTGGACCTCGTACGTTTGAGCCATCATCTAAAGCACAAGGCTGCAGCACGGATGGACTTGGGCCTCGTACGCTTGAGCCATCCATGGGAGCGCGCGACGATGATATGGATGGACTTGGGCCTCGTACGCTTGAGCCATCCATAGAAGCGCACGACGGTTGTGTGACTGGACTTGGGCCTCGTACGCTTGAGCCGGTCAGTCATCCGTCGGTTGGACTTGGGCCTCGTACGCTTGAGCCAACACAATCCCAGCGCGCCTTTGAGCAACAACGCCGCTTTCGCCCACCGCTAAATTCAGCAAGATCAAACCGAACAGGTCGTGAGCGAAACGACAATCGTCTGGTCCCGTATCAGCGCCGCAATGAACGAAATGCCAATCAACGCCGCAATGCACGAAACGACAATCGACCCCGCGACTTACGAACCCAAATAACAAACAGGGGGTCTATTTTGTCCATCGTGACGCAACAAGTCGTTGCCATCCGTCCCACTGCGATGGTAAAAGTGTTCGCGAATGGTCGCATCCACAGGGTTAGGGCTATGGTTGATCCGTGTTGTGATCGGTCCACGGTGACCGGGGGGTTGGTCCGACTATTGGGGTTATCCGTTAAGCGTAGCGGCAGGGAGGAATCATGTCCTTTGGTGATTCGTGGCAACTCGAACCAAAACGTTAATATTAACGTATTGGCCCGAGTTGATCGCCGCAGTCCGCAAGTAACGCCGGTTACATCTGTTGATGTCAGGGCGGGAAACCCATATATGAACGTCGTGCTGGCTGATCGAGATTTCTGGCGATCTGGGCCGGTTGATTTGGTTTTGGGGGTCGATGTCACATATCGCATCTACATGGAGGGCAACATTGCAGGCTCATCGGGGCAACTTCTCGCCCAAAGTACCATATTCGGGTACATCATATCCGGAAATTATCCAATGTAATTCTCACACCTTTGAATGGGCTGGAAATTTTATTGAATTGTAAATTTATGCGCTGATCACCATTTAAATAAATGTATGCACTGAAGCTTTACTGAATTTTATGAATTTTTATGAATTGTTATGAATTTTTTGAATTTTGTTACTATTATAATTAATTGCAGTGATGCTGCAAGGCGGGCGGCAATGTTCACGCCAACCGCGTAAATATGAACGCTACCTTATATAATTTTGTTAAATGTAGGGGGCGCTGTTGTCTGTGGCGAAATCTGCTTTCAAGTATGGCGATTTCGGTTTTGCCGACGGCTTTTTGGCTTTTTAAATATTAATTTTCTCTCTCGTCCGAATACCATACGAAGCAGCAGCCGCCACAGCCAAGAAAAAGCCGGTAAGATTTTCTGAGGAAAATATATAAATAAATAAAGAAAAGATAACTAATTTGAAACGAATTTTCTGTTTTTTATCTTTTTTGAAAACGATTTCGAGAGCTATTGAATAGTTCGTAGAAGAACAAGGCCTGCGCCCAACTATTGGTTGTTATGATTAAGAATTCTTGATTATTGACTTCTAATTAATGGATCAATATCGTGACTAATTTTTACTTAATTGATTCCTATAAGGCATGATTTCAGCAAGCATTTCCCTCCGTGCATCATTAAGGTGATTACAGCTCGGCCACCCTGACCTCTCTGATCGTCCTCGATCAGTATGTTACAAAACTTCTTGGACATATGATAAATTACAATCTTTGACTTATATCTAAAGGGTCAGTGTTGCTTTCTCGATCATCTTCTGTTTCGGGAAGTTCCCGAACCGGGACCAACCATAAGCGCAACCGATTCGACTCAACCACACCATCATAAGGCATCTGGGTCACTTGACAATTTTCTATATCATTGAGTACGTAACGGTCATTTGGAAGTTTCTCACTAATCACATATTTAGGTAGCAATTTCTTATTAATCCCTACAGTAGTATCTACATTCTTCATAACCACAAAGTCACCCACTTTAAATAATTTTGCTGGCACACTATGCTTCAAGAAATACCTAAGGTTATACTCTTGGTTCTTTTCAGTGGACTCCGGAGCCTAAGTTATAATTTGTAATTGCGTCCTAAACCGTTCAACTGCATAAACTATTGCTAACGTCTCCAGTTCAAAACTGTGCAACTTCGACTCATCCTCTGCAGCCGTCTTCGAGAAAAAGGCTACCGGGTGAAACTTGCAGTCTTCCTGTCTCTGCATCAGTACCGCACCAAACCCTAGCTTTCTAGCATCCGTATGCAACTCCGTTTCTCTCAGGGGGCTATAAATAGCCAATATCGGGGAGGACAGAAGTTTACTCTTAAGGGTCTCAAATGCCCGCTGACAATTATCAAAGTCAAAAGGGACATCCTTTTTCAACAACCTTGTCAACGGTTTCGCCAGAGATGAGAAGAAAGGAACAAATCTTCTGAAGTAGGAGAAGAGTCCCAAACATTGCTGAATTTGTCTGAAATTCCGAGGACTCGGAAAATCTCGAATAGCTTTAAGATGCAACTCATTAGGTCTGATGCCCTCGGAGTTTACTGTGTAGCCTAAGAATTTAATAACAAAGTACAAAACCTGCACTTTCTCATTTTAAGCTCTAAACCTTTCTTAAACAACCGGTCTAATACCTCTCTCACTGTTTCCAAATGACTCTCAAAGTCGACAGTAGTTATCGTAATGTCATCCATAAACACCACTATCTTTCTAGCGTGTATTAAATCCTTAAGTATGTCGTAAAAAAATCTTTGGAAGAAAGCGGGGGCAGTTTTCAAGCCAAAAGGCATTCTGGTGCATTCATATTGACTTTCTGGGGTCACGAATGATGTGTACTAAATTGAATCTTCACGCATCCGGACCTGATGAAACCCATTTGTTCGAGCTTCGACGAGAACAGCCACAAGTGTGAGTGGGGTGGTGTCAACTCTTCAATCGAAATTATCATCGTTTCCAATACATTGATCTTCGCTATCGTCGTCATTTCATCGTCATCACTTTCGTCGTCTCTTCGTCTGTGTCTCATCATCGCAGTCTTCGCTTCTTCATATTTGTCTCTTCGTCTCATGTACAAAACATCATGCCATATTATAACGGGACATCTATTAAGAACATTTTTGTATACTAGGTCAGTTGGTTTTGAACAGTAAAGGCGGCAAGTCGCAAAAATAAATCATTTTAAACTACAGTCCAAATTTCCAGTTTTTTATTTCTTTGCGAAAGGGGTCAGAAAAGGCTCTAGTCCCCATTACCATTCTTCAAATCCAAAACAGTAAAAAAACGTTTCCCTTCCAAATGCTCAATGCACTCATCTATCAGAGGCAGAAACCTATAATCAGCACACAGTCGTCCGTCTCCATCCTTCTTTTTAATCAGAACAGTGGCAGAGGCATAAGGGGAATTGCTACACCTGAGTATACCTTTGTTTAGTAATTCCACGGTTATTTTGTGAATTTCAGTTTTCTCCGCATAAGAAAGTCTCCTAGGCCCACTGTAAAAAAGCGTATCATCCGTCAAGTTTATTTTCATCTGAGCATCGTACGGTTCCACCAATACTTCGGAAGGGGGACAGCAATACGTCTCCATGACTACTTTTTCTAACCGGACCTTTTGGTCCTGACTCTATTCTGAATTGACATCAACCTCCATTCCCAAGGCTCCCTGAGCCCTCCCAACAGTATTCAATAAAAACCCCTTCTCAAAACTATGACCCTGCAATGTATTTTCTACCAAAGTCGTAAATTCAGCTCTATCTCTTTCTTACTACTATCCAACCAATCGAGCAAGCTATCTTTATTGTCACTACCGCCCCATTTGTTGCTGCATCGAATCCGCAACACCAGGCGCCCGCCGGCCAGCCCACCGTCCCTACTGATCGAATTATTTTTTCTTAAATTCCAGGAATCAATCACACTGTTCGTCAATTTATCTCATAATACTTCACTTTTTATTTTTAAACTTAAAATTTCTTTCTTAGAATAACAAAACTTATGTGTATTTTTCTTCAGTTTACATAAAACTAGAGAGTGGACTATCTTCGGCTATACCGAAGCTGAAATACCCCCACACAGTAGGAAGAAGTACCTCAAACATAAAAAATGTGGTCTCAAGACCCTATTTTGAGCCAATTATAGGTGGTTTTGGAGCCCGGACCATGTCCAAAATCCATTTCTAAAAATTTCCAATTAAATCCACAAAAAAAAAAAAATTGGTCTCAAGACCCCATTTAGACCCTTATATATGTGGCTTCGGAACCTCGGACCATGTCAAAAATACGTTTCTACACATTTCCAATCGAATACAACAATACAAAATGTTTACTTCTTTTTTCGGTGTATGGGAGCCACGCCCAGTTTTTGTCCGATTTGGCTGATTCTCGAACTTGATCTCAGTATTCACGAGAAAAACATGTACCTAAAGTTTCAAGTCGATATCTCCAAAACTGCGACTGCTATCGTGCGGACGGACAGACGGACAGACGGACGGACAGACAGACGGACATCGCTAAATCGACTCAGGAGGTGATACTGATCAAAAATATATATACTTTTCCATACCGGACACGTCTCCTTATGGGCGTTACAAACGTTGTGACAAAGTTAGTATACCCTGCCACAGTGAGTGTGGGGGTATAAAAATCTTAAATCTATGCAGCAAATCATAATCAGCTCCTTTTCAGGAATATCGGTCTTTTCTGCCAGCATCCGCATTTCGACCACATATCTCTGAATGGTTTCGTTGGCCGCAGTTTCCGATTATGGAGCTGTTCGTAAACATCCCACACGGATAGAGGCTTTTCGAACTCCTCCATTAATACCTGTTTTAGCTCGTCATACGAGGAGGCAGCCACAGTACGAGCGAATAATTTTGCTGTTCCATTCAATAGGCGGCGCGCACATACCAGCTTGGTTCTGTCGCAGCAGCTCAATAGTTGCAGCGCGTCCTCCAGTTCCAAGCACCACTTCGCCACCTCATAGTCGTCATCGAAAAACTAAACTTGCCCACCATGGCATCTACAGTGGTCATGTCTACCGGGGCTTCCGACTGAGAGTAGCTCTGGAGCGCCTCCACTTCACGGCGTAACTCTAAGAGCTCCATCTGTTGGCGCAACCGGACAATTTCCCGCTGTACTGCTTCACGTCGCGACGGAGTAGTATCGCCGGTTCCCATAGTGGGGGCAGCAGTGGCAGTAGCAATGAAGCCACCCATAGCGGCGTCGACAGCAGCAGTAATAGGTGCCGTAGTAGACAAAATTATGGGGACCACGGTAACCAGAGCAGCAGTGGCATAATCAGAAATGGTGATGGCAGTGTCCGCAGTGCTTGGGGCCGTGACGTAAGTAGCGGCAGTGGTTTCGACATTGGCCGACATGCTAAGGGCATCAGTGACCGAATCAACTATGGCCGCAGTAGTAGGAGCAGCTATGGTAGCCACCACGTTATCGTTGACTTCCACTAAAGCAGCGGCGCAACCTTCCAATTTCCCCTCTTCCACGAGGCCTTTATACAAGGTGCCCAGCTGCACCAAAGTGCTGGTGTCCGGGAAATCAACTCCAGCCATAGCAAGTTCTTCGGCCAACTCGGCCTTAGTTGCTCTGCGCGATGGCATAGTTTTGTTTGCGTGAATAATTATTTAGGATGGGGATGTTATCCCGCTTCTGATATAAAAAGTGCTTTTAAATTTTAATACTTTATTACGCTATCAGAGTTTACAGGAAATAGAAAGAGGATATTATGATGTTGGTTGCAGTTACCCTGATATTTCGCACATTTCCTGTGCGAAATAGCAAGGAGTTGCCATATGTCATATGCCATATGTTGTTTTAACCTTTTTCACTGTAACTTTTTTGTTAATGGATTAAACTTAATACTTCCGAGGCGAAAGTTGAATGATTTTTAAAACTCTGGGAGGGTAAGAATTAAAAATTGGAATTCAGGATGTTTTGATTTTTGTAACTGTTTTTTCTAGTTGAAGGAGGCATCGTCTGAAAAATTAAGTACTCGTCGATATCTTTCCAACGATATATGGCACTTGTCGATCGGACATCAAATGAAGAAAAATCAATTTAGGCTGTTTTTTGGGCATGCCTAATCTACAAATTTTTTTTGCGTTGAAATTCTTTTGAGGTATGCTTTCAAATGAGTGGTGGACTTTTCCAACTTTTTTCGTGACCCACCTAATGCACAGTATGCATTGCATACAAGTTAACACCCAGTATGTCCATTGCAGTTTACGCGGGATATAAACAAACTATGCCAATTCAATAAGTATGGAATTTCTTGGGCAGATCACTCAGCACTTCACTAGGTGTTATTCTGAGTGCTTATTTGTTTGTATCATCCGGCTCGACGCAATCATTTGAAATTGTGAAATATCAATTTGTTTAAATTATCCAAAGCTACGCAATTCCCTTTTGGAGTTGTAAAATACCAATTTGTTTAGATTATCCAAAACCGTTGTTGACATTTAAAAATTTTAAAAGACCTTTTTGATGGAAACAAAGAGGAGACGGTGTCGCTGCGCTGTCAAGTTCAAGTCCACCATAAAATAAAGATTGAATAAAGAATGAATAATATATTTTTTTATTAAAAAAGACCAAAGACTTTTTAATTTACGATCTTGCCAGGAGGGTTTTCATGACGAAAGGTTCCGACGACAAAGAACCTCATGAAAACTGGTGAAGAATCGCGATACAGTGTTCCGAAAATAAAGTACACCGCAAAAATCTTCACAAACTATTAAACAAGTATCCCGCTAAGGGAGAAAAGTGTAAAACCAAACCCAGTTTCAAACAAGTATCCTTCTAAGGGAGAAAAGAAAAAAAACTATAGAAATTTAACTGAGCTAAATGAAAAAGTTAATGATTTTCAAAATAAACGCAACATATTTAATTAACTGTTAACTAATTAACTAGTTTGTGCCCAGCTTTGATTAAAACATTCCTCCATAAAGGAGAACAGTGAAAAAATCAGCAACAGAATTAGCAGCAGCAGCAGCAAAAGGAGCAGCAGGAGCAGAAACAGAAGCAGCAGCATCAAAAAATTTCAACTAGAAGAATATCAAAAATCAGCAACTACATAAGCAGGACATTATTATTTTGAATTCGTAAGACATAATTTTTAATTTATTATTATACAAATTATTATAAGTAATTTAAGGAAAAAGTGTAATTTAAGGATTAAGTTTGCAAAAAAAAAATTAACAAACTGGACGAATTAATAAACCAATTTAGTAAAATGATGACTAATACAAACATTTTGACTGTTGCGGAAGTAAGTAGGCTGATTGCAGCAAGCACTGCAAATTTGAAACACGAAATAGACAGTCTGAAAAGCCAATTAAGGGAAGCAGTAGGTAAAGATAATGTCACTGTATATGAAAAGGAAATAATTGATGAGAGTATCCAATGCTCAGAAGCCTTGGATGTTATTAAATCATTACCTGAATTTAACGGGAAAAATTATGTTAGTTGGCGAGAAGCCGCCCATAATTCAATGAGCTTATATGTAATGGGTAGCCGAAAATATTTCGCTGCGTTGACGATTTTCAGGAACAAGGAATTAAATGACGCTAACGACATTCTGACAAACCACGGAACGGTACTAAATTTTGACGCAATAATCAGCAGATTAGATTTTGCATATTCAGACAGAAGATCCGCTCATATCATAGAACAAGAAATGAGCGTGCTAAGACAAGGAAATTTGTCGATACTTGACTATTATAATATAGTCAATAAAAAATTAACCTTATTGGTTAACAAAACTATAATGACGACTGGAACGAACACAGAAATCACTAGGGAATTAAACAAACGAAACAGGCAGAATGCCTTGAGGATTTTTATTACTGGGCTAAATGCCCCCCTATCAAACATATTATTTTCCCTGTCTCCAGAGGATTTGCCAAATGCGTTGGCAAAGGCTCAGGAATTGGAGTCAAACAATAGGCGTGCCAGTTTGACTCCAGTCGAAAGTGGACATAGTGCTCAACCACAACAGAAGGCTACCCTACTTGCCTTCTGTTGTGAATGAAACAACTTTTTTAGAAGTGGATCAGGATTGCGCTTTATATCCACAACCAGTTCACGAACTGGAAGAAAGCTTAGAATAATGATTGATACAGGTGCTACAAGTTGTTATTGTAAACCCGGTGTGCTTTTAAATAGAAAAGAATTAGATATTAAGAAAAGGGTTAGAACCATAAATGGTTACACCATCATTACACATAGTTACAATGCAACTTTATTTGATATTAAAGAAAGATTTTATGAATTAAAAAATTTGGAAGCTGACTTATTGCTCGGTTTTAATTTATTAAAAAAGGCTAACATAAAATAAGATTTTGAAAAGGGAGTTTTGTTGCATGATGGCAAAATTGACCATATTTACGCATTAAAAAATATTAAGTTAAAAAATTTTACTTTGGGATTCGATGATCCTAAAGCGCAGCCGACGATTTTACCGGCAATCAAATAAATAATTTTACTTTGGGATTTAATTATGGGAAACAAAATTCCTGAAATGCCCGCTGAAGAAAAATTCCAGCCTGAAAACACTGAAAATAATTTAGAGAGATTAAGATTACAAATTAAAAAATAAATTGATTTAATACATTCAAATATAAATATGAATTTGCCTTTTAGACGGATTTGAAAGCAGAAATTCGTACAATTGTTGAAACTCCTATATGGAGTAAACAATATCTTTACCCATTATCGGTAAATTCATTTATAAATAGGGAAATTAAAAAAATGTTAAATGACGGAATAATTCGTCCTAGCAAAAGTCCTTATAATTCACCCATATGGGTGGTACCGAAAAAAGGCATAAATGAAGATGGAATACCAAAACTTAGAATGGTGATAGATTATAAGAAAATAAATGAACAGACAATATCTGATCGATATCCGATACCCAATACGAACGTAATACTTTCAAATTTGGGAAAGGCTGAGTACTTTTCAACGATAGATTTGGAATCAGGCTTTCACCAAATATTAATGAAAAACAAACATATTGAGAAAACCGCGTTTTCCGTAAATAATGGTAAATACGAGTTTCTAAGATTGCCATTTGGCCTGAAAAACGCCCCAAGCATTTTTCAGAGAGCTATGGACAATATATTGCGTGATTTCATTGGAAACATTTGCCAGGTTTATATTGATGACATCATAGTTTATTCCAATAGTTTACAAGAACATACTCAACATTTAGAACTAATCGTTAAAAGATTGAGAGACTCAAATATGAAAATATCCTTGGAAAAATCGAAGTTTTATGAGAAGGAGGTAGAATTTTTGGGTTATGTGATAGCCCAAAACGTAATTAAAACAGACCCAAAAAAGGTTGAAACTATATCTAATATTCCAGCACCAACCACATTACGACAGCTAAGAAGTTTCCTTGGCATGACAGGTTATTACAGGAAATTTATCCAAAATTATGCAACAATAGCAAAGCCTTTAACTAAATATTTGTCCGGAGAAAACGGCAGAGTATCTCAATACATATCTAAGAAAATCGAAATAAAATTGGACCAGAAGGGAACTCTGACCTGTGAAAAATTGAAAAGATTTTCAACAAATCAAGTCGAATTGTCGCAACCCGACTTCAATAAAAAATTCATTCTTACAACGGATGCATCAAATGCAGCAATAGGAGGTGTTTTATCCCAAGAGAGAAAACCAATAACTTTTATTTCAAAAACATTAAATTCCACTGAACAAAACTACGCTACAAATGAAAAAGAATTGTATGCGATTGTATGGGCATTAAAGAATTTGAGGAACTATTTATATGGTGTCTCGGACCTCGAAATCCATACTGACCACCAACCATTAACATTTGCAGTGTCCGTCCGAAACCCAAATGCTAAAATGAAGAGGTGGCATGCTTTCATTGAAGAGTTTGCACCAAAAATTATTTACAAACCAGGAACAACAAACGTAGTCGCAGATGCACTTTCACGTCAACATTTAAATAATATGACCGATGATTCTTTGAGTAGTTCTTTAAGTGGTACACAACACTCAGCCGAAAGTGTCGATAATAATCAAATTCCAGAAACAAAGAAACCCTTAAATCCATTTTATCAACAAATACTTTTAGCCAGAAATAGATTTACAATTCATGAATCCATTACAAACTTTGGTAAAATAAGACATTTAATAGAATATGACACACCCGAAAATTTAGTAGTTATTTTAAAAGAATTTTTAAAACCAAGAGTTGTAACCGGAATTCATTGCACTCAAGAAGATTTGTATGATGTAAAAGAAATATTAACAACAACTTTCAACAATATTAAATTTGTCTATACTAGAATTTTTGCAAATGATATAACAAACAGAGAATATCAAGGCACTATCATCGAACAAACCCATACCAGGGCACATAGAAATCATAAAGAAAATCTAAAACAAATTGAAAAAGAATATTATTGGCCAGGAATGTACAAACAAATACGAAACAAATACCAATTGGAGAAACAAATACCAATTGGAGAGGTTCCAATTCCCGAAAAAGAAGGGGAGCACTTGCATATAGATATATATTTTTGCAGAAAAAAAATTAAAATCCATCACTTGTATGGACGCTTACTCGAAATTTTTAATAATTAAAAATATCGAAGATATAACCAATTTAGAGGAAAAAGTTCTTGACGTTTTACAGTCTTTTCCCGATGCAAAACGAATCACTTTAGATAATGAACCAGGTTTCACTGCAGCTCAGTTTAAATCATTAATGGATAGATTAAATATAGAACTTTATTACTGTGATCCAAGGCACAGTACAACCAATGGCCAAGTTGAACGCGTTCATTCAACAATAATAGAAATTGCCCGTTGTATAAAAGAGGAATTCAATTTGGTAAGCGATTTGGAAACAATTTTAAGAGCAGCCCAGAAATATAACAAAACAATTCATTCCGTTACTTCGACCTCGATATAAAAAACAGAAGATTTGGGAAAGAAAGTTATAATAAGTAATAGAAATAGAATAGTACATAAGGATAATATCAAGTAATAACCAATTTAACATATTACAATTTAATAATGGAAGACGAACACACAAAATTCTTATTTGAAGAAAAAATACATAGTTTTACCCAATCAGAATATCTGGAAATTACTATGGAAATGGAACTCATAGATACACTACTCGGAAAGTTACAAATTAATAATTATATAAACAAAAGAGGTATAAACGAACTAGGTACCATTTGGAAATGCTTAGCAGGGACCCCGGACCATGACGATTTCGAATACATTAAAAATAAATTAGATGATTTAATCGAAAATAACAATAAACAGTTTATGACTAATTCCGAAATGTCTAAAGTAATTGCACAACTAACTAGAACAACGGAAAGTCTAAAAGGAGATACACATGAACGAATAGTAAGAAAACATAGGAACAAAATTATAATTAATGAACTTCAAAATTTAATTCAGACTATAACATTAGCAAAAGTAGGAATTTTAAACCCTGCAATTCTCAATTTAAATGAACTAAAAGACATAATACGACATGAACACGAGAACATGACATTAACAGATTTACTGGATGCCTCTGATTTTAAAATCATTCGAAACAAAGATTTAATAATTATTTTTATAAAATATCCAATAGTAAATAAAAATTGTAAACTTTATGAAACAAGATCAATAGCCCAAAAAGATGGCAAATTATGAATAGAAGATAAGATAATTAAATGTAATGACACATTTTTTAATGTTGAAAATTGTAAACTAGAATTAAGAAATACATTTTGTAAGGTGGCACATAAAGTTTCATGTTTGTCAAAAATTTTAAATAATGAAGATGCAAAATGCAGAAAAGTAAAAGAAATTAACAAACAGCTTGATGTAATAAAAGAAGGAGTCATTTTGATGTCAGAAAATCATTCAATAAACAAACACATATTAGAAGGGTTTTATCTTGTAACTTTTGAAAATAATGTGACAATTGACAACACGACATTTACTAATCCCTCTGGAATTATTCTAGAATATTTAAAAAATACTCACGTTAATAACTATGAAATTACAGAATACGTAGAGTCCAAAAATATTGAATTAAATTTTGAAAATATAAATCTGCTTAATTTAACCAAAAAAGAATTAAGAACTCATCCTATTGTTTGGATAATTATAACCACTTTGGCTTCCATAAAAATAATTTACTTGCTTATACATATTTACAAAAGAAATCAAAAACAACAAATTTCATTTTTGGAGTTGTGAAATACCAATTTGTTTAGATTATCCAAAACCGTTGTTGACATTACAAAGTTTTAGAAGACCTTTTTGATGGAAACAAAGAGTCAGTTATTTTGGAGACGGTGTCGCAGCGCTGTCAAGTTCAAGTCCACCATAAAATTAAGATCGAAGTTGAATAAAGAATGAATAATATATTTTTTTATTAAAAACAATTTATTTTTTGTTGTATAGAAGCACAGTATTAGCCGAGCAATTCCAGTGGATTCGAATACAAGATGCTACCTAGTTATCTAATTGTCGCCAGTACAAATTTTTATTTTAAAATTTGAAGTTAGATATTTTACTTTGCCATAGAGTGTTTAATCAACATATCTTCAAAACATAAATTATAGGGCTATTCACGAGTTGCTTTTGCAGAAGTGCAAATGCAAATATTTGTTGCATATTTTTGCATCGCTACAGTAAAATATAGAGATTTGCATTCGGTATAGCATATAAAAGCTATAGATTTTCTGTGTTGCATATTTGATCGAGCGTATGAAAGGCAAATCTGTATATTTTGTTGTTGTGATGCAAAAATATGCAATCAATATTTGCATTTGCACTTCTGCAAAAGCATTTGCACCAAAACGTGAATTGCCCTTATATCTTCAAAAAAAAAATAACAACATTTATAATTGGCAGTATGTAAAAAATTAAAAAATTTATTGTTATTACAAAAATTGGGGACTGCTGTAATCGAAACAGACATGATTCACCCAAAAAAGTCAATAGACTTGATATGCATCAGCAATTTCTCATTTCTATTTCCAAGAAAATTCAAATTGGTAATAGATTTTTTTTATTTCTTGCAAAAAGATTTCAATACCATTCCCGAGGAATTTAAAAATCCATTACCAATTCCTCAGGAATCCATTACTGATTCCAATTCCTTAGGAATGGAATTGATAAAGTTTCAATTCAATTACCAATACTAATGCCAAATAATGGAATTGAAATTGGAATGGAATTGAATTAACCCAGCTCGTCTCTCTGTAGCGACTTCTAAACATTAACATTTTTTCATGAAAATTTGGGTGAGCGAAATGGCTGTTATTAATTTCGGCCAAAACCGAAATGGCCGAAATTTTTTATTATTTTTTTCGGCCGAAACCGAAGCCGAAACCGAAAAAATAAAAAAAAAATTGAGAATTTAAATATAATAAAGAAGTAAAAAATTAAGCGTATCAGTAGGCTGAAATCGATCATTTTAAGTTCGAATCATGAATTAGATGAATTTAGAAGCAAACTAGCAAATGCGTAGAAATCAATTCTCGGCTTGTAAAAATTCTACGAGAGTAGTAGAAATTACTGCCAGGGTAGTAGATTTCAAGAGAGGGTAGTAGATATGGGTTTCTGCGTATAGTAGTAAAAATTCTACTATAGTAGTAAAAATTTTTATCGGGGTAGTAGATTTGTAGAAAGAGTAGTAGCTTTGCATGGTATGAAACTCACATAATATTTTGAGAATCAGATTTCTACAAAAGTAGTAGAAAATGTCTTGAGGGAAGTACAAAAATCTACTATCGTCGTAGAGGGATAGAAATTTAAAAATCATCGCGAGAGTAGTAGATCTACTCCGATAGGAGTACAGTGAGAATGCTGTGAAGGGGTGAATGGATGAAGGCGGTATGTAACACACTTTCAAGAAAATAAGTTTCAAAGTTTTTAACTTTTCATTTTTCAATACAAATTGGGGTCATGTCTTCTTTGTCGCTTCAGATTCTTCGAAACTATAATCAATACTTAAATTTGTGTTACATACCGCTTTTATTCACTTCGTTGTTCCTTATGTATTTTTACACGCCAAATCCCAAAATAATAAATTGCACAAAAATTCCATTTCTGGTGCGTGCTGTAAAAATTTCATTATTATTTTCGTATTTACATAAGAATTTGTCTATCAAGTCTAGTTAACACTCAAAAAGTTCTGTTTTGTCCATCAGTGTAATCTTTGTTATTTTATTTCTTACATTTTTCGTATCAAGCCGAAATTTGGCCGCAAACGATATTTTATTTTTCGGCCGAATCCGAAACACCTTTTTTGGCCGAAAACCCGAAACCGAATATCGGTCGGTCTCTAATTTTAATAGATTTAGGAACAATTCTTTCGCTGGTGTTTTCAACCACTTTGATTTTTTGTCGCCCTAATGTAGGTACATAGTCGCTTAAACAAAGAATAATGTACAAAATAAGGCTACTAAATATTTAAAAAAATTTCTAATGAACGACTAACTGCAGGTTTACAACTTGTGCTTGTTAAAAATTAATTAAAGTTATACTTGAGCTTAAACCCGTATGTATGTAGATTAGAGTGGTTCTTATTTTTCGATTTTTCGAAATTTAACAAGTGCACCCCCCTAGTTTGTTTTATTATAGAACAGGACCAAACTTAAAAATGTTCAAAAAAAAGTATTGATTTTTAGACGCGCCTGTACAATCTAGGGAGGTGCATTTGTTAATTTTCGAAAATTAGAACCACTAATTATATATAATCATTATAATTGCTTGTTAATTTTCATAAACATAGAATTTCGAAATAAATTTGTTCAGTACCACTAAGGTAGCTTTATTAATTTAATAAAATTTGAAGTCACGAGTATACTCGTAATAAGTCGCCCAATATTCTATTAGTTACACCAATAGTTACTTACTTCCAACGGGGGTTACCTGTACTTGTTGCTGAAAATATTTTTCATTTAAATACAATAGTATTGTTTAAATATAAAATTACTGATGATTTAGAGGGAAATAGATCAGAGTGCATCGGTTAAATGAAAAATCAACGTATTTATTGAACAAAGTTTGAAACCTATACTACCTGGCAATAAGATCTTTAAAATTGAGTTGAAATATAAAAGCCAATCATCAGCTGAATTTAACGCCAGTTGATTACAACTTTTAGTATAAAGCGTAACAAGTTTCTTTCTTAAATCTAGTGTTTTAATTGTGAAATTATTATAAATTCATAAAGTGGTATTTGTCAGGAAAAGTGCAGCACAAAAGTAATATTTTTTATATATAATATTTGTATAAATAATATTAAAAAGTGTTAGAATTACATAAAATATAAAATTTACACCGTCGATCGATCTACAAGTAAAATTAGCGAACATTTCATAACTTAAGTCAATTATACATAAATATTATTTATGTAATCATAGGGTTGCCACATTAGCTATAGTAAATTCCGGAATAAAAAACCAAAATTATTTTTTAAACCGAAGCATGAAAACAATTTTTTATTTTTGGGGTTTTTGGCATTAAATTGAGAAAATCAGAAAACGCTCCTAAACGGCTTGGAATCTTTTGATAAAATTCATAGGGGAGCTTCTGGTAAAATTACTATTGCAAATTTAGTGTTAAAAACATTTTTTAAATTTTTCAACTCGATTTCTCGTTTACTGGTATAACTTTTTTCCTGGGGCAAAAAACAACTACTTTGCAAAAGACATTTTTATTAAAAATTACTTTCCTGAATTTGGAGAATTTTTTTTGGATCATTTTTATTATTAAACTTTCTTTACAAATAACTTATTTAAAATGTCTAAATTTTTGATGTAAAGTTGTAGTTTGAACATTTTATTGTACGAAACCATTATTTTTTGAATTTTTAGAATATACTTCGGTCAGTCGACCGCTTTTGCCAAAAATGGGTTAAGAAATTTTTCAAATATTTAAAAATATTTCTGAAAATAACACTGGTTGACGAAACTGTTTCTCAACGAATCGATAAAAAATCATGAAAAATCGCAATCCAATTTTTCCAAAGTTTTCCAGTTTGTTATTATTTTAATTGAAATTTGATTTGGATTAGAAATTATTACGAATTGGTTGACTAAAGGCCTGCGCACACAAACGCGTTTTCCGATATTCAAAAACGCCAACTTTGAAATCAGCAGTAGGCTTTCAAAACAGACATAAAATATTTGTTATTAATTTTAAAATTGTAATTTTTATTTCTGCATCATTTCGTACAAAACAACGTTCAAAATACGATATTTTTGCTCATGAACAATTAGTTTTTCCGTATTGCTCATTTTGCCATAAAATTTTGTTTGTTTTTTATTAGTTTGTTATGGAAGCAGACAAAAAGTAAATTTTCAAACTTACTCGCAATGTTTTTGAACTAGTTATATAAAACGTTATATTTTCGAAAAAACATTGATGTATGTTAGTGTCTTGTATCAAAAGATGACGAACCAATACTAGTCCGTTTTTAATTCGATGTTCTATTGGCAAATGGCTTCGCAAGTGCAAATTTATGAAGTAATAGAAAAATGTATTAAATTGTTATGAAATTTAGCAGAATTTAAGAGAATTTAAAAATGTTCGTGTACCAAAAACTTGAAAATTTCCAGTTCTAGCATTCATTATTAAGCTCCGATTATCACGGTTGACATTTACATCAAAGCAAAACATCTTGTGAAAGTTTATAGTTATTCGAAATTTTCTGTGAATCAAATGAAAGTTTTTTTTTAAATAAAAGCAGGGATGTACCCATGAAGGGGAATGCTTTAGGGTGCCGAGCTCCCCCCCATAAATATATGAACACAATACGTCGATTTTAGAATAAATCCTTTTTTCATAAACTTTGGATATTCAATGATACTTGACCATTTAGTCGATTTGTTCCCATTAAATTGCGCATGTAATTTTATAGCCAACGAAGAAAGCTGATTCTCACTGTATTCCTATCGGAGTAAATCTACTACTATCGCTTTGATTTTTAAATTTATACTTTGGTAGTAAATTTTCTACCCCCCTCAAGTTGTTTTCTTCTACTATTGTAAGAAATCTAGTCCTAAAAGTTTTATGTGAGTTTCATACGATTTATAACTACTACTATTTCTACAAATCTACTACCCTGAAAGAAATTTCTACTACACATGCAGAAAACCGTAATTTTTACTACTCTCGTAAAATTTCTACTACTATATGCAAAAAATCTAATTTAATATTTCTTTTCTAACATAACTAATAAAACTTAAAAAATTGGTAACATTGACAAAAAAAAATAGGTTCAGTTAATAAAAATGTTGTCAATATACGGTCAACAAAATATATTTTTGTTAAAATTTAAAAACTTTTAGCATGGCAAAATACATAAGAAACAACCAAGTTTTATCTTTAAACCAAACTACTGTCGATCAGTGATATTTAAGTAAATAACTACAACTCTGTTATATTGTGAAGCATTTTTCAATCAATATCAATGCAGTGCTGCCATTCTTCTCACATGCCGGATAAATCGAAAAACAACGAATGGCTATTCTGTTAATTGCACTAAGATATTTCTACAAGATTAAGCATATATTAGGGTCATTTCTTGCCCATATCCCTAGCAAATTTAAGCATTGATAATAGTTTCGAGGAATCAGAAGCGACAAAGAAAACATTTCCAAATTTTGTATTGAAAAAAAAGGATTTGCACGCATTCGATAGTGTGCTTCTAAATTCATCTAATTCATGATCAAAACTTAAAATTATCAATTTCAGCCTAACGAAACGCTTAAATTTGTACTATTTTATTACATTTAAATACATAACTTTTTCAGTTTCGGTATAATAAAACCGTTAATGCAAGGACTGCCAGAAAAATTATAACATTTTATAAAATAAAAATAAGAAAACATGTGTACACATATAATAGATTTCTTAAACATTATTATGGTGTTAATAAAGATTTAAAAAAAAAAAAATTTTATAAAGGTGGTAAGATTTAGAAAACAAATCCGATTTAAATTGCTTTTGAAACCTTTTTCTCAGCTGGTTCCATTTCGCGGTAAACGGCACTTTTAGACACAAATTTTTAACACTTTTTACAGAAAATTGATAGTTATAGAACATTAGAGAATTTTGTGGAACATTTTTTATTTGTATACCCAGAGAAATCTTCATGTATTTTAATTAACACGATTCATGTTATATTTACATGAAAAACATTTGTACGCAAAACAAAAACAATTCCAAAAAACTACAAATACATTGACAAAAATCGAAGCAAAACTCACACATTTACACAAATGAGAAATTTTTTTTTCGAAAATAAAAATATATTCGACCATTCTGTCAAATGGAAAATTTGAAAATAAACAGAAGAAATTTTTGAATTTCAAAACAAATTTGTTTTTGTCGCCCTGAACGAAAGAAGCTGAGTGGCACAGCGTGTAGATGCGGTACTTATAAACTTAAGGTCCCGTGTTCGAATCTCGTCTGAGTTGAAAAAAGTTTTTTTAAATAGAAATTTTTAAATTTCAAATTCAGATTGGTCTTTGGACGATATGAGTCTATGAAGCGCAGTAGCACAGAGGGTAAAGTGATGAACTCAAGATCCGAAGGTCCGGCCTTCAAATTCAGTTCAGTGTGAAAAGGTATCTATTCGAAATGGTAATGTTAATTTGAAAATAAGTTAAAGAATGGTAAATAAGGAGGACTGTGGTTTACAATTTTATAAAAAAATAATTTAATTAAAAAAACTTTTTCCGGAACGGGGATTTGATCCCCGTACTTCCGTTTATGAAACCGACTGCCTAACCCCTGAGCTACCGGCAATGATTTGAATGAACGCATATTTACCAGTTTTCCCAGTTTAATCACAAACCTCTTCACACGTACACGTACACATATAGGAGAGTGTCATTTTTAACAATAGCATCTTGTTAAAACAACCTGAAAGATCGGTTTGAAAAATATTAACCACAAAATTGGTTAAAAATTGGTTAATTTAACACGATTTTTTCTCTGGATATATCCATTTTATATGACAAGAGAGATCAAATCCACAAAATTTTAAAAATTGTCATTTTTGAAATAGCGTAATTTTTTGACATTAATGTTGTTAAATGAGATACTAAAGCTGTTTCTTAAATATTATTCTACGCTGAATCCAAATGTAATCATTAAAATTGTGTAGAAACTGACAATTTTGTATAAAAAAATGTTCGAAACTTTTTTTATACAAAAAGTACGTTTATAAATGTGATTTTATAAAAGTGTCAGCTGTCACTTGAAATAAACAAACAAATGGCTGATGTAAGTTTGCAAATAAATACAAATTTTGTAAATGTGTTATTCAATTTTAATTGCTAAAGTAGTTTTTAATTTTTGATTTGATTACGTTTAGCACTGCAAGATTGTATTAAAAATGTTTTTTAATATGTAAACCCTGATTGTAGTATATTGAAATGCCACCCTATCTGAAGCAGCCATTTTGTCGATATTTACGCTATTCAAACATAATCGTCCATTTAAAGTTTACATGTTTTCCTTGTTTACAGGTTTATGGGGGCTTTAGAGTTTTAAATTAACCCCATTATTGTAATTTTAACATGTAGAGGACACAGTAAAGTAACCCGTCTGTCCGTCCGTCCGTCGTAAACACGATTGCAGAAGCTAGAAGGTAGCTAAGATAACGTGTTTTGTAAAATATGTAACCAAATCCCGTTTGGTATAGGGTGGTTTTCGGGGTCGCTGATTTCGAATTTTATGTCAAAATTAAAAAATTCATGATGTCGGATCCAAAATGGACTAGTACGTGTTGGGTATATATAAAGGGTCCATTTATTTTTTCTGTCAAAGCGGGACAACATTTTTTTTAATATATTGCTAATTTTATTATTGCAACGACACAACTCAAATTTTGTGTATTTGGAGCTATGAATGTACTCATGTCCTGAATATGCTGACAAAAAGCTGAATTCATATCTTTAAGTCCTTGGTCCGTGTCAGTATATATTCAATTTCAAAATTGGCTGACGACACTACAACATTATGCTTACAATCAGATCCACGTGCGACAGCATTTAATCACTTAACAAAATTGGTTATCAGAATGGAGGATTAAAGTCAATGATTTCAAGAGCGCCCATCCAAACTTGACCCTAAGGAAATATACTTACTTGCCCCTCGCTTAAAATAAATGATAATATACATAATACCACATGTAATATAATACCCAATTCCATGGTATGCATATCTAAGCTAAAATTACACAAATCATATTTTAAACAACTTGAACGTGATTGTCTTCTCTCGAAGCAATCTACACTAAACACCACATACAAATACCTTTAATTCTAAAGTCCAATTAAACCGATATGGACATTTGGAATTGAGCTCTGGAGAAAAGCGTCTATACCAAATGTTCTATACATTTCGACTGAAAAAAATGCAGTCGAAAATTCTGCAACGAATCGTTGGAGCCGCATGTTTTATAAGAAACACACGTATCCACGGAAATTTAGATATTACAAAAATTGCCGAAGCGTACAACAAAATACAAAGATAAGAATAAGCTGTATCCAAATCTTGGTTGAAATCTTTGAAGATCCACTCGACCGTTACACCTTAAGTGTGAAGATCCCATCGAAGTAAAAATTTGGGAGCGTTATTTATCAAAAAAGTTTATTTTGCAAAGTGTTTGGTTTTTAAAAATTGTATACAAAATAATATTATATAGTTCCAATGAAAATATTTCGAAATGTAACGGTCGGAATTTGCAGGTCATGAAGCAAGAAGTTATTTGAAATATACCACGGTGCGTTTGTTATCACTCTTATTACTTTTGACTGGTATCTATGTATGATGTTTATACTGGTTTTAGCTGCTGACCGCCACAGTTGGATTTCGTATGTCCAGGTGGGATTGATGATTGTTTTGTAGATCAATAGTTTGTTATAAGCGGTAGTTGGCTTTGTCAGCATTATGCCAGACGGACGGACAGACGGACGGACAGACAGACAGACAGACGGACATGGCTAAATTGACTCCGGCGGTGATGCTGATCAAGAATATATATACTTTTCCATACCGGAATCGCCCCCTTATGCGCGTTACCAGCGTTGTGTCAAAGTTAGTATACCCTGCCACAGTGAGTGTGGGGGTATACAAATAATGGCACTGAATATGAGAAATGCTACTTTTGGTTATTGGGTATCAAAACCTTCAAATTTTAAATGTTTATAGATCAATTTAAATATTAATTTACATAATCAATAAATATTTTACATAATCATTCTCTTACTAAGTGTAAAAAACCATATTCAATGAATATTTTGGAAAAATGTTTTAATATTTTTTCATTTTATAGTCATGTTGAGCATCGGTTTCGGTTTCGGTTTAAGCCGAATGTGAAAAAAACGGAAGTTCGGCTTCGCCCGAAAAAACCACCTTCGGTCGGACACTAGTTCTAACGAATTTGTGTACTCCGTGGACTTGTTCCACGGTAGCATGTCGTTCTCTGAAGTCAAATTGATAGTCAGGAATTAGTTTCTTCAGATCAATTATGCGCTTGAGTTTCGTTAGAAGCAATCTTTCGAATACTTTGCTTAAAGTAGGTAACAGGCTTATAGGTCGATATGATGTTACTTTCTCGGGCGGTTTGCCCGGTTTGGGTATCAAAATCAGCTGTGAAACTTTCCATTGTAAGGGGAAATAACCAACTCTTCTCATTGCATTAAGCAATTGAGTCAGAAACTGGAATCCTGGTAAGTTTTACAGTGTTGTACCTGTGATTAGGTCAAACCCGGGAGCTTTTTCTATTTTAGATTCTTTGATTTCTTATTTTGTAAATTTAGAGATTGGAAACGTTTTGGAAACGTATGTTAAGAGCTGAGCAAAGTTTGCGACCTTATCCTTGTCTGACTTTGCCCAGTCTCCATTCGATTTTTTAATGAGAGGTACTCTCAATATTGGTTGTTTTAGCTTTCTGGTAACCTTCCAAAGCGAATAATCAGTTGCTTCTGTAGCTGACAAACCTCGTAAGTGTTCTAGTATCTCCTTGTTGTAACCACCGCTTAGAATTGCTTTTATTTCCTCGTGCCGCGTTCAATCTCCTTTTATCGTCTGGATGTCTTGTACGATGTTGTGTAACGAGGGAGCTTTATTCTTTATTGGGGTTGTACAGTGTAGCTTTATTAGACAAATCAAAGCATGATTCGTCTTTTAGATGAGAAGGATGAATTTCTTTGAGAACACAAAAATCTAGCTCCACGAGCAGTGCCTGCTTGGTGGTTTGTAGTACACTGAGGGAAAAAATCCAAAACTGCACGGTTATGATTCGAAACGGGTAGCGCTTTGAACAAATCAACACTGCCCAGTTCTAAAATTGAACGTATAACAGTGTCAATATTTGAATGATTTTTTATGTACGAATGTACTTTTTAGGTATGATCCCAATTCTACAGAATGAATTGTATGAAATTGTATATGAAAAACCAAAGGCAAGTTTAAAAATGGATTTGTATGAAAAACTATTGATCAGAATTTACCATAGAACCAAACTGCATAATTCATAAAAAATTAATAACATATCTTGCGATAAAATTTGATTAAAAAAAGTTGTGGAACAAAAACGTAGCCGCCTGAAATCAGTAACATTTCATTCACAAAACATTACAATTTCAGTCGTGAAACAATAACATTTCAGACTCAACTCATCAATGTGCCGTTTCAATTCATCAATGGGTAGTTTCAAAAAAATTTAAAGGTTTTGTTGTCAAAATCAGAACATTCAGTTTCGGCTCAGTGTATATATATCATAATTATTGATTTCTATTTTCTTTTTTCCGTATAATAGTTTTTTGATCTAAGAATAATGTCTATGTTATGTCCTAGTAGGAATATATTAACTTCATGGCTATGCTGACAAAGGCCATTGGCATTCCCCACTGCTATTTTGAGTGAATTCATTTTGACAATTTTGATATGAGGGTGGTCATGAGATTAAGAATAGTACCTATTTGCACCATGAAAGTGTTTAGCATCGATTTCAATTCATATATATCATTGTAAGAAGAATTAGGTGTATCTGTTGTACATTGACACTGAGGTATTTAACTGATTTCATCAGTACACGTACTGATTTTTTTTCAGAATACTGATTTTTCCAAAATTCTAAATCAATACGAAAATGTACTGATCTAATTTTGTACTGATTTTGCGTTCCGATTTTATTAATATTATACTAATTTTTAAAAATTAACAAATTTCTGTGCTTTGGCCTTAATGACATCCAAATGTTTTGCAAAAATGTGTCACCCTATTATGACGCAAATGTAACGATCTAAATAGCAAACAAAATACAAAGAAGAAAAAAAAACTAGAGATAAATTATCTTCGGCTATGCCGAAGTTTAAATACCCCCACATAAAAAAATTTGGACTCGAGACTCATTTTGAGCCATTATAGGTGAAAAACATTTTTTCCAAAGTTTCAAGTCGATATCTCCAAAACTGCGACCGCTGTCGTGGGGACAGGCAGACGGACATGGCTAATTCGACCCAGGATGTCATGCTGATCAAGAATATATATGCTTTTCCATGACGGAAAAATCCTAGCTGGGTTGTGCTCCAGCTCATAACCATTTTTTTTTATCTTAAAAAATGCATCTCTAAAAAACCACAAAAACCGATTACTGTAATATTTAAAAAAAAGTCGGTAAATCTAACCGAAAACGACTGTAAAAAACGCACCAACCCATCAATTTGGTAGATTTAACTGAAGAGAGGTGGTACATTTCTTTGTAAAAATTCTCATTCAACCAAAAATTGCGGTAAAACAAAAATAAAATATCAACGACTTTACCGATTATTTGAATTATTTTATGTCGAGTTTTGAAGATTTATTTTAACTATTTTTTTCGGTTAATCCTACCTAAAAACGGTTAATAAATTAAAGTTTTTCATACATTTTGAAATTTTGTGCGTTAACCATTTTTCAACTTCTATTGGTGTTGAGTGGTGAATTCCTCTCAGAGCAACATTAAACCCTTTTTCGTTTTTAAGCTTGTACACCGAGAGAAAAAAAACAGTAAAATCACCGAAAAAGTAGGTCAATTTAACCGTAGCCTAGTGGGAAGATGTTCGACTGCCACCCGGAAGGCCTGGGTTCAAATCCCGGTACAACAGTGTACTATAATTTTTTTTGTCTCAATTCTAAACTATTTCAATTCTATTTATATATATGTTTTTTAATTAAGTTACAATTGTCCTTGAACCTGCGACCTTCTGGTTGATAGTCCGACATCTTAAAAATCGCAAAACTGTTTGAACTAGAAGAACAGTAACTTTTTAACAGCCACTGATATACCATTTTATGTTCTCCTATCTGTTAAACTGACTGTTACACGCTCTGCGGTTCATAACATGATTTTGATTGTTGTTAAATCTATTGAGATTTGAACTAGTTGGTTGAAAGGCCATGTTAGTACCCAGGGATGCCTGGGTTCAAATCTCGTTGGCTGAACATTTTTTATTTATTCAATAGAAAAATGTATTGACAGTTTTTTTTAACAGTTGGAGAAGTTGAAAAAAGGTTTAATTCAACAGCAAAATTGTTATATCAAACAAAATTACTTAAAACAACAGTTATTCTATTAAAAACAGAATAACAGTGAACGACTGTCATTTCTACTGCTATCTTTTTTCTCGGTGTAGGTTAGGCATGACGTAGTGCACGATTTATCGATTTTGATACGAAAATTTTAACCAAAATTAAAAATTTCAACATTCGTGGTTTAAAATTTTAACCCAAGCTAAAAATTTCAACATTGATAGTTGAAAATTTTAACTTTTGATTAAAAATTGCAACCTTCATGGTTTAAAATTTTGACCAAAGCTAAAAATTTCAACCTTGATGGTTGAAAATTTTAACCAAAGTTAAAAATTTCAACCTTTTTGTTTGAATGTTCAAATATGAATTTTAACACCGCTTCCGCATTTGATTTGCTGAAATGAAAATAACACAAAAAAAATTGTATACTTGGGAATTTAGTTTTTTTTAGAATTTCTGGTTTATTTTTTAGTTTAAAATTAAAGTTTAAAATCTCAACCCAAAATAGTTGAAAATTTGAATTTAAACCTGAAAAAGTTGAAGAAGGTTGAAAAATTAAACCTAATTTTTCAACCGTATAATTGTGTAAAGTTCGACAAAAAAACGCGTGAGCCAAAAAAAATTTAGGGGTGGGATGAGGGTAATTTGATCCACATCGATGTCAAAGTAAAAAAAAATGGGTGTTGGATCGACTTCTAGTCCCATAACTTTTTTCGGAGCATAACTAGCTCCATCCCTTAGAGGATCAGAGATTTCCTCAAACGTTACCCTGGGCGCTCCTAGAGGTTTAATTTGTATGCTTCCAAATGGTTTAACAAATATATATTATATTTAATATATTTAAATTAATCAATAATAAAAATTCTTATGTTTAGTGCTAACAAAACACGCTATTACTCATATTTTAAAAATTGACTTTTAGCAAAAGTGAAGTGCCATCTCTGCCCATACCTCTCGTAAATTTAAGTATAGTTCCGAAGAATCAGAAGCGACAAAGAAGACATGTCAAAAATTTTGTATTGAAAAAATAAAAATGAAATACTTTGAAAATTATTTTTTTGAAAGAATTTGTATGTTACATCCACGCATTTGATAGTTTGCTTCTAAATTCATCTAATACATGATATGAACATAAAATTATCGCTACTGAAACGCCTAATTGTGTACTACCTTATTACATTTCTACACAATTTTTTCTTTTATTTTTTTGATTTCAACTTCAATTTCGGCCAAAAATTAAAAAAACAAATTTAGACTTTTTTGTTTTCGACCGAAAAAAAGCGGCCGGTCTCTAATTATAATATAATAAAGCAAACCTGCAAACACGATGGCGTTCACAGAATTGCTCTATCACGTCTGGTTTTTTTATATTTGAGACTAAATAAGAGCATTTTGCATGTAAAACTAAAAGAATTTGCCGAAGTTCTTTTTATAGAAAGCAGACCTATTGCTTCTTAAAGGATTTTGGATGCCTAACATTTTTTTAAATTATAGTCTAAAGAAAAAACTATATAATCAAAAATGGTAGTACTTTTTTCAAATATTCATATTTTTTGGAACTTATATCTTATTTTAAAGGGAAATCATAACACTAATTGCGAATGTTTCGAAATTTGCCATTTTTTTACTCTTTGATCCTGAATTCCTCAAATACCCCTTTCGCTACATGTTTTTCATTTCGAGTCTTAAAAATCTATTCTCCTTTAGTTATTGCTATTAATGATGCTAATAGTGAGAAAAAATCAAAAAGTTATTTGAAAGTAGTTTTTTGGAATGTTGCCATATGGCAACAAATTTGCTTAACGGTCTAAAAACTTTCAATATCAAATTTATTGCATATGTGCTTAAATTTATATAAGTTTATGTATTACATTTAAAAATGAATTTTTTTAACAAAAAATACATTACTAAAAAATACATTAAATATATTTACATTTACTTATATATTAAAGTTAATCAAAGTAAAATTCATTGTAAATGTGCATTTATTTACATCAATGTAGTATGACTTTTTCTTAACATTATTGCATCAACACTTTTTTTAAAATAATTTTTTTTAAACAATTAAATTTAAATTTCTTAAGTGATGTTTTCGGTAAAAAATTTCTCGCCTCAATATGGTGCAATAAAAAACGGACATTGTTGCTATTCAACAAACCGAAAAAAAAATGTTTATACAGAAATACTTCTAATAAACCAAAGAAAAAAATTGCATTAACTTTTTTTTTGTAAATTGTACCGAGCCTGGTCCACGTAGTCTTAAAGTGTGATGTTGCCATATGGTAACAAATTCGCGAAAGGGATACCTGACGTGATGGAAAAATTCTGAGAACGCCTTATGGTCAGCGTCACAAAGTCACGATTAAGTGTACTTTAGAGTGTATTTGTGCACTTTTGTAGAAGTGTAACATAAAACTACACTGCAACAACCTGACAGTTTTTAGCATTTCTACATTTGTGCACTACCTCAACCTATTAGTACTTTCGTGTGCACTTGTGCTCTTTTGTACATTTGGCACTGACGGACAATCCAGAATTGACTAGTACCCAGCGGAAGCGAATACTTTCTGATTATCTCTTTTAATTCAGAAGAAAGCTTGAATTGTGTATAAATTCATAGAATATAATAATAAACGGAGTTGAAAAATCATCAATATTTATTATCTAATACAAAAGCAATCTCATCGACATGAATATACTGAGTACCAAGCACCAACCACTTTCTTTTTTCCATCAGTGACATGGTTACTTTTGTCCGGGTTATCTGAAACTACTCAACTGCGACTAAAATTGTACACAAGTACTCAAAAAAGTAAACCTAATCGTGAATACGCCTTATAAAAATACCTTACTTTTATTTATGGAGCAAAAACTTGTTGGGGTGGTACTGAAACATAAAGATTACTCTGCCTTACTGTGAAACAGAAGGTACGACACATAGCGCATGTACAAAATCTAGTCACACACAAATTTTCGATACATTTTCAAAAAATCGTCAGAAAATACCATACCAAATGGCCGACAAATTTCTTTATTTTCATTTATCTTGAGAAATACTTAACCGACTTGGATGCCGCTTCTTGCATTTGATTGGAAATTATCGAAATGGGAATTAAATGGAACAAAATGGAATTGGAACAAAATTTTGAATTGGAAATGATCGATAAATACCGAAAAATCTCAATAAAATATCGAAAAACTATTCTTTATTGTATATCTGAGAATATTGTCATTGTGTTTTACCGTTATTCTATTAAACATTTTTTTTTGCTGAGTAGCTCGTAAATTTTAATTTTGAACCACTGTGCGACGCGCAGTGTAGAGTCTCCATAGTAAGAGAGGACAAAAAAGTAAACGTCGTTCAATCTTTTCGAAATCAGGACTGAATTAAAGATTGGCCACGCGCTACTCTCCCTCCCATATAAAAAAAAAACATAAATTGGCTCTAATTCAGTATCTTTAGGCGACAGAATGGTGAAATTTTGTTTGTACATTCATATAATCAAACCCACAAATAAAACTAGAAAAGGATATGTACTAAATCGAAGTTTCTTTAAAGGCTTTTTATTTTCCTAGTAAACGCCCACTTTTATAATCACTTAACTTGGAAAAATTCAGCAAAACAATGAAAATTTATATATTTTTGTGACATTTTCACATTCTAGAATTTTTTTTTTTGTTTTTTCATGTTTTGGTAAATTTGGAACTTTTTGTTTGACACTTAGCATTTTGCTAAATTAACGATACCATATGATAAAGATGTAAATAGCGGTGTCACTTAGAATGGATTCCATATTTTAATTAAAGTACTCGTACCGATTTGTCCGATTAAAGAATGTCAGAGATACAACTATTGCAATAGCAAATATAAAATTCTTTTATTTCAAAAGTAAAAATTTCTCTAAATAAAATTTGTAACTCCTAAACGGATAACAATTTTTTTGCATTGTCTTAGTTGAAGAATTCTTTTCTGCATTCAAAGATTTTTTACAATTATTATTTTCATACAATCGATTTTTGTCCACAGACGTTACATTGTGCGGCGAGTTATTTGGAAAAAATGCAGGAAAAATACCTTTATGCCACTAAAATTTTTTTATTTTGATTATTGAATTTGATCATACATTCTTGATTTGATCAACTTTCTTGTTTCAAAGGAATTATCAGTAATACTGATAATAGTTCTTGTTTATCATTGATACTGATTCAGTATCAATGATAAACAAGAACTATACATTAAAATGTACTAATTAAATAGTACAAAATCGTTTGCAATGTATAAAATAAATTATCAACATTTATTCTAAAAAAAATGTACCTACATACATAATATGTGTTCGTATTAATATAATAAATTATAAAACCGAGCAAACAATATTATGAGCGCTCATAAAAAAAAAAAAGAAAGTAAAGAACAAGAACAAAAAGAATAAAAGTTGAAACTCACGAAAAAAAAAAAAATATGTTCGTGAATGCAAGTTCTGCCCCCTTTTGACCAAATCCCATAAAAAGATACTTCCAAGTACACCCAATAAAAATTACATATGAACTAAATGAAAAATCGATAGTATATGAAATAAAAATAGTGAAGTAGCGGAAGGAAAAAAAAGATAGTGAATAAATTTATAAATAGAAAGGAATTAAATATATTATAGGTACAGCTAGTTTAAGTAAAAATACATAGAGATAATTAAGAAACATTGAATTAGGCACAAAGTGGTAAATTATTGGATTTTTGTTAACTAAGGAAAAAGAAAAAGTGCATAATAAGAAAATCAGTAGTTGCAAAATAACAATCAGAAAGTGAGCGAAGAAATAAAAAAAAAAAAGTAGAGCACTTACTGTCCTCGGCGACCTTCCCACCCCCTGTTCTTAATTAATAAATGTCAGCACGCAGGCGGACTTCGGATGCTGGTACCAACATCGGAGGATTCAGTATCAATGATAAACAAGAACTATACATTAAAATGTACTAATTAAATAGTACAAAATCGTTTGCAATATATAAAATAAATTATCAACATTTATTCTAAAAAAAATGTACCTACATACATAAGATGTGTTCGTATTAATATAATAAATTATAAAACCCAGCAAACAATATTATGAGCGCTCAGAATTTAGAGTGCGAAAATTATCTACTTTTGGGGGATTTTATTAACCAAAATAATTTTTGAATTTCAAAATATGCTTTGTTTTTATCGGCATGAATGATAGAGGGTTAAGCATTGAGTTTCGAAACATATTCGAACCCCGGAAAAGGTAAAAAGTTTTTCTTTAATATTTGAAATGTTAATAATTTGATTTGATATTTGAAATAGTATTCCATGGCCATACCTTTGAATCATATTTAAGACACATTTTAGAGTCAAATTTAATACTCCAATTATAGTCTTATCCCATACAATTCATCGTGCCCCTACAGGAAGGGAAACACGTCAAAAACAGCTCCTATAAGAGTCTTTTCTGAGCGAAATGAGAGCCTTAAATGAGTCAAAAAAGAGTTAAATTGTTTGCTGGGAAGTGTGTTTCTTTTGACTAATCTGAATTTGAATTTCAAATTTCCAGATAGTTTGTTTCCAAATTCAACAAATTCATGATCTGAACCTAAAATGAGCGATTTAAGCCAACTGAAATGCTTATTATATAAGAGCGTGTCGAATATTTTGGCACTAGTTTCGTTTTTGTCTGGTGAAATCGATTGGGGTGGAATATCGAGAAATCCAAGGAGTTATTTTAAAGATTAGGTATTTCGAATACTTCGAAGCTTTCTTTGACGAAGCTTCGAATTTTACACGAAGTTCTTCGGGAATCGAATTTATCGAAGCTTCGAAGGTTACAAAACTTCGAAGTCTTCGATTTTTTCTTTGGAATAATGTAAATGTACGACTAGTCTTTTTTGGGATAATCAGGCCAAGTAAAATCATGTCAGGTAGGATTACAGCAGCCACCAGGTGCGTATTTGGAATTTTTATGGGTGATTCATGTCATTTGGGATTAGAGCAACACCCAGGTGCGTCATTGCTACTTTTTTGGGTGATCCATGTCATTTGGGATTAGAGCAACACCCAGGTGCGTCTTTGGAACTTTTATGGGTGAATCATGTCAGGTGGGAATACAGCTGCCACCAGGTGTGTCTTTGGAACTTTTATGCGTGAATCATGTCAGGTAGGATTGCAGCTGCCACCAGGTGTGTCATTGGACATTTTTTTGATGATTCATGTCAGGTGGGATTGCAGCCGACACCAGGAGCTTCTTTGGAACTTTTATGGGTGAATCATGTCGGGTGGCATTACAGCTGCCACCAGTTACGTCTTTTGACTTTTTTTGGGTAAATCATGTCAGGTGGGATTGCAGCTGTCACCAGGTGCGTCATTGGACATTTTTTGGATGATTCATGACAGGTGGGATTGCAGCTGCCACCAGGAGCTTCTTTGGAACTTTTTTGGGTGAATCATGTCGGGTGGGATTACAGCTGCCACCAGTTGCGTCTTTTGACTTTTTTTGGGTAAATCATGTCAGGTGGGATTGCAGCTGTCACCAGGTGCGTCATTGGACATTTTTTGGACTATTCATGTCAGGTGGGATTGCAGCTGCCACCAGGTGCGTCATTGGACTCATTTTCAGAAAGAAACGAGGTTAGCAAAATAGGGCCCGAATCAACGGGAATTTGAACGAAAGGAAAAAAGAATAAAGCCAAAGGAAAATTCAAAAAGTAATTTTACCGCGAATCTTTAAAAACTTTAACCACAATGAGCGCACTTTATCACCAAACAGAATAAAAAGACGCACCTGGTATCCAATAAAAGTTCCAAAAATAAACTGCAAATCCAAATAAACTTCCAAAAAATCCAAAGCCAATCCGGTTCGAAGGACCAAATGTTGCGCTGGGGGTGGACTTCCAAAAATGTCCAACGAAATTCCGACCGAATTTCGTCCAAATAAATCAGCTTCAAAAATGGGGTGGTCGGCTTCAGAAAATTTCCAGGAAAACCAAAAATAAGGAAAAGAAAATGGTTTGCAGTATCTAAAAATCTTGGCTTTATTCTTCAAAAATGTATTACCTCTTCGGCTTCTCGTATACAATTAACAATAAGAGCGCTAAAAACAACGATAGAACCCAAGTTCACTCGTAATTCGATAAAAGCACTCAAAATCCTAATGGGCTCAGCGCCACTTATGTTTCAACTTAAAACTAACAATTTCAAACTTAACATTAACAGGGTTGGCGTAAACATCATACATTATACGTATTCATTTAAAATTATTATATATATTATATATATGGTGGTGTAAAAATTATGTCGCTGGTTTGGCACAGTGGCTAGCTCGAGCTGCTCGCCGTATGGGTGGGGCTTTTACAGACAATCACCAAACACTTCAGACCCAAACAAAAGAATTTGTTTGCCTAAAAATCCGTATAATGTGAACTTTATAATAAAAAAAAACATAAGAAAGAAAATTACCCAAAACGATGATTCAAATTTTTGTGTTCAATTCTCAAAGTGCCCACATTCACTCCTCCATTTACACACACATTCATCAACTAACAACATATCCATTCAATCCGATCCATGCACCTAAGCAACTACCAAAATCTACTTTCGAATCATCTCATCATATTAGTCTTTGAGCACCCACTAACCCACTAACTACCTAAAAATCGGTCCAATGTCACTGTCCAGCAGCTAGAGCCATCATACACCATCCAGCGGATTCATAGCCGTGAATAGTGTCTGGGCTCTGTCATATCGACACTATTCCCAATTGCTGCCACGTCCGTGTGTCGTTTCCCTAAGTCCGTCCGTTTACCATTATGTACATCTAAAACGTCCGTCCGACCTTGATGTCTGTCCGCTTACACCAACACAAAATAATTTTAGCTTCTCATCATAGCAACAATAATCACTCCTAAATAAATTTTAAAACTCACACCTCATAATTAAAATAAAATTTGGTTCTCCGAATGCTTTCCGCAATTTTTGTTAAAATTTAAACTTAATATCAAACAAACTATATTGAAAACAATACAAGCGCTACCTGATTTCAGTAAGGTACGGCGCTATGCTGTGGCTTATTTAAAAAGAAAACAAACCAAAAAAACTAAATGTACTAATTGGGATAAATATATAAAAAAAAATAATAAAAATGTAAAGGAAAAATTATCTACATAAATATGCAAAAATATAAAAATTAAAGGAAGAAAAAAAGTAACAATAAATAATGCCTGAAATAATAATGCTGACATTTATTAATTAAGAACAGGGGGTGGGAAGGTCGCCGAGGACAGTAAGTGCTCTACTTTTTTTTTTATTTCTTCGCTCACTTTCTGATTGTTATTTTGCAACTACTGATTTTCTTATTATGCACTTTTTCTTTTTCCTTAGTTAACAAAAATCCAATAATTTACCACTTTGTGCCTAATTCAATGTTTCTTAATTATCTCTATGTATTTTTACTTAAACTAGCTGTACCTATAATATATTTAATTCCTTTCTATTTATAAATTTATTCACTATCTTTTTTTTTCCTTCCGCTACTTCACTATTTTTATTTCATATACTATCGATTTTTCATTTAGTTCATATGTAATTTTTATTGGGTGTACTTGGAAGTATCTTTTTATGGGATTTGGTCAAAAGGGGGCAGAACTTGCATTCACGAACATATGTTTTTTTTTCTTGAGTTTCAACTTTTACTCTTTTTGTTCTTGTTCTTTACTTTCTTTTTTTTTTTTTTGTTATTATTCTATCATCACATTCACCACATTATCGGCGACCCGCTCAGAACGTGATCCAGATTGGTCTTGGGTGGTAATCGCTCTCTCACTTCCCCTTCGCTAAAACGTCTGTGGTGAATATGCCAGTTTCCTCCTTTCCTTTTAAAAAAAAATCAAAGGCTGTTGACCTATTCGATACAGCTGATATTCCTCCAACTGCAAAAAAACCGCTTGAGGCCCCGCGAGTACCGGACCTACAACAGCAAAGCAGAGAAATTCCGCTGCTTTTAATACCTCTTTTCTTTGTTGTATTTTTAAATTTACCTCAAGCCTCCAAACGCTCTGTTAATCAGGATAAAATATCATTAAATTAACACTCGCTAATTTTTTATCTCTGCTGAAAAACACAAAAAAAAATACACTCATTAATTAAAACCACAAAGAAAATTACCAGTAGGTTGGTTTTTTTTCTATTTATTTTACATACAAAAAATTATTGAGCTGCAAAATAACTATGTCGCACCCAAAATCCTTTAAATAATTTTTTTTATTACTCAAAAAAAACCAAATGGACTTGCACTATAGGTATATATTAGCATCAGCAGAGATTTCCTAATAAATATAAATTTTCTAAACCAGAACATATAAACCATAATATCATATCCGCAAATCAAACATCCACAAGTTCGGCCCAGATAACATTAACATCCTACATCCACACAAGCTTTCACTCATTCTCTCCTTACTAACAAAACTGTCGCATATTAATCATAGACACGAACCCCAAATCAAACACATCTGCACTCCTCATATACCCAAACAAAATTCTCTCACACTACCGATATCCAAACGACTGCAGCAGTGGGCTTTTGCATATGCACAAATAGGAATACGAAGATCGAACTCTAGGAAGGTCATTGAGACAAAGTATCTGTTGGATAAATTCCATATTAAGATTGAAGAGAAGGAAAAGGTGGGGAGAGAGTAAAATCATAATACAGGCTCACGTTACACTACAAGGCTGAAATTTTTTACTTAGGTTCGCATTCGGGAAAAGGAGTAAAAAGGGGGAAAAAGGAGGGAGAAAAAAATTTAAAAAAAAAAAAAGAGGAAAATAAAAAAGAGGAAAAAACAAGTTTTTAAAAATATAACCCTTTAGAAAAGAAATTTTCTTTAAATTAATTTCAGCAATTTCGATTTAAAATTAATGGTTTTTGGCGACTTCAAAATCTGCAATGATATTCGGAGGAAAGTACCCAAAAACCCTTAATTTTAAATCGAAATTGCTGAAATTAATTTAAAGGAAATTTATTTTCTGCTTTTTAGTCGGTTTAAGGGTTATATTTTAAAAAACTTGTTTTTTCTCTTTTTTATTAGCCTTTAACTTCTTATAAATTGAACTAATTTTTAGTATTATAACTTTTTTATTAGTTAAATATCGACATAAACATACTTTAAAAATATTTGACATTAACGTGAAATAAAGCGTGAGAATATAGGCAATTGATATATAAGGAATTTTTGTAAATCATCGTAAATTCCATAAAATAAATCACACTGAAATTTTCTTGTAGATCCCCCTTTTTTCCTTCAATGGCACATTTTTGCTTTTTTTTCCAAATCTTAAAAAACTGACAAAATTCCTGGGGTTTTCCCAGTTTCTACAAAATAGCTAACTTTTTATCGCATACTAAACGCTTCACATACAGCATTAAATAAACGCTTCCTGCCATGAAATATTTATTTGTGCATTTGCAAAGCTTGATTTTCCGATAGGTTATACTATGTTGAGCTAAATGGAACATCTTCTATGAATAGTTAATATCTTTAATTTGGTAAAATAAACTTTAAAATTTGACTTTTAGAACAATTATATGAACAGTTTTGGGTTACCAAAAATTTATCCAAAAATTGATCCGTTGCCGAGAAAGAATTTTTTTCGAATACTATTTTTTGAATCATTTTACATAAGAAATTAGTGTTGGTTAACCCACTTTATTTTGGCTGTCAGATAATGTTTTTTTTTTTCAGTAAACTTTTATTTGGGACCCTCCCGAAATAAATTGCTGGCACTGATATATATATATATACATTTCCTAAAACAATGATACACATGTGTTTTAGTTTTCAGTATATGTTGTACACAGAAAAAAAAACGTCGGAAAAGTTAATCGAAAATAGTTGTTCACTTACAACTTTTCAAAATGTATGAAAAACCTGAATTTAATAACCGTTGTTGGTAGGTTGGATTAACCGAAAAAAAATTGTTAAAGTAAATCTTTGAAATTCGACATAAAATAATTCAAATAATCGAAAAAGTTGTTGTTATTGTAAGTTCTTTTACAACAATTTTTGGTTGAATGTGAATTTTTCACAAATTTAGTAAATAATTTACAATTTAACAGCGAAAAAAAAGGTGCAATAAATTTACGGTTAAACGTACAACATTGAAGCGTTGAAGCGTTGAACCTCTTTTTCGGTTAGATTTACCGACTTTTTTTGTGTGTCCCCCTTTAAAACCACAAATTTACTCCTTCGGGCAATTTGAAGCTGGCAACCCAACGCACACACAACAAAAACGACCTACTCCGCTTATACCATGCTGGTTTCAAATCAAACACTCCCATCTATGTTAATGAAAGCCTAACAACAGCTAATCATTCTATTATCACTGCCGCGAATAAATGTAAAAAAAGCAAGTTTGGGCTGTCTACGCTAAATCATTGGAGAATCGTGCCACTATATGTATTGATTCTATTCAGATGTTGGATGTACTTGTCTGCTCACATTCTGGAGAGATTCAGCATGTGACACCTAAGGAGAATACAATTCCCAATTCAAACAAAAATGCGGAAAATCAATAACAATTTTTCCGGAGTGAGTTATAAAACAACAACAACAGTAATTCAGCTCAATCAAAAATTGCAGTACAAAAATACCTCATTCTCTATGCTACAGATTAAAATCATCAGCTGATAAAACGCATATTAATAAAACACGAATTAGGTTATGAATGCAAAAGCGAATTCTTCCAAACATAACATAATAAAATATTAACGTGATAATAAACAATATAATAAAAAGAAAATATTATGAAGCATCAGAATTCATGCGACGAATATGAATTTGATCAAATATAATTATACCCCCACACTTACTGTGGCAGGGTATACTAACTTTGTCACAACGTTTGTAACGCCCATAAGGAGGCGTGTACGGTATGGAAAAGTATATATATTCTTGATCAGCATCACCGACGGAGTCAATTTAGCGATGTCCGTCTGTCTGTCCGTCTGACCGTCTGTCCGTCCGCACGATAGCGGTCGCAGTTTTGGAGATATCGACTTGAAACTTTGGGTACATGTTTTTCTCTTGAATACTGAGATCAAGTTCGAGAATCAGCCAAATCGGATAAAAACT
Organism: Heteromyza rotundicornis; assembly: GCA_951394025.1. Lineage (NCBI taxonomy): Eukaryota > Metazoa > Arthropoda > Insecta > Diptera > Heleomyzidae > Heteromyza > Heteromyza rotundicornis. The sequence continues at coordinate 34,988,222 of OX596011.1, read as the reverse complement.
GGGCGTGAGCCATACACCGAAAAAAAGGTAAACATTTTTCAAGTCTTATTTATGGTTGTATTCGATTGAAAATTTTTAGAAATGGATTTTGGACATGGTCCGAGCTCCAAAACCACCTATAATTGGCTCAAAACTGCGACCGCTATCGTGCGGACGGACAGACGGTCAGACGGACAGACGGACATCGCTAAATTGACTCCGGCGGTGATGCTGATCAAGAATATATATACTTTTCCATACCGGACACGCCTCCTTATGGGCGTTACAAACGTTGTGACAAAGTAAGTATACCCTGCCACAGTGAGTGTGGGGGTATAAAAAAATACAAAGACACAACAATCAAAACAGTTAATTTACGCGAATTTAAGTATTTTATTTTTTTATACGAAATATAAAAAATCAAAGAGAACAGTTAAGTAAACAGTAACGGAACGAATGTGAATTCAGCTAAAAATTTTGTTTTATTTGTATACAATATACAATAAAAAACAAAATTCTGCTGAAATATAAATACAAAATACAATACTTTCAAAAATTGACTAGGCCGATCTTTGCTACTATTTTACAATTGTTAAACTTAAGTTCTTTACATTTATAAAATTATTTCAATTTTGTACTGCATGCGTTGCTAATGTAATTTCACGTCATGTTAAATTCCCATATTAATGATACTAGGATTAATGATTATAGTTCGGAATTAAGTAACCATAATTTTATGAACTCCATAATAGTAAATCATGATCCAACAATTCTTTCCGTATACGTTCATGAAATGAATATGCTTGCTGCTCTTCTGCTGGTCAGACGTATAAAGTCGGAGGTATATTTGGATTCAAGTCCCTATGGGAGGTTTTCTTGTAGTGTTATGGTATGATGGTAGTGTAAAGTAATTTTATTTTATTATTTATTTTTTTTCCCTATTACTCTGTGCTACACAAAAAATGTACAGACATTCCCACCTATATAGCGGGTTTTACACTTCTTTTTATGACTTTTTATACCCCCACACTCACTGTGGCAGGGTATACTAACTTTGACACAACGTTTGTAACGCCTATAAGGGGGCGTGTCGTTATGGAAAAGTATATATATTCTTGATCAGCATCGCCGCCGGAGTCAATTTAGCCATGTCCGTCTGTCTGTCCGTCTGTCCGTCCGCACGATAGCGGTCGCAGTTTTGGAGATATCGACTTGAAACTTTGGGTACATGTTTTTCTCATGAATACTGAGATCAAGTTCGAGAATCATCCAAATCGGACAAAAACTGGGCGTGGCTCCCATACACCGGAAGAAAAGGTCAACATTTTTCAAGTCTTTTGTATTGCTGCATTCGATTGGAAATGTTTAGAAACGTATTTTTGACATGGTCCGAGGTTCCGAAACCACATATATAAGGGTCAAAATGGGGTCTTGAGACCAAGTTTTTTTTTTTTGTCGATTTGATTGGAAATTTTTAGAAACGGATTTTGGACATGGTCCGGGCTCTAAAACTATTTATAGGTGGCTCAAAATGGGGTCTTGAGACCACATAATTGTATGTTCGAGGTACTTCTTCCTACTGTGTGGGGGTATTTCAGCTTCGGTATAGCCGAAGATAGTCCACTCTCTAGTTTTTTTACTATTATTAAAAATACTTACTAAATATTAATCATCTAGGTTATTCAGCTGTTTCTAGGAAATTAAATTACCTTTTTCAAAAATACTAATCCCAAATATTTTTCAATTTTCTATTAAAAAATTTTAAAAAGTACCCACTTAGTAAATTTTTCCAAAAAAAATCCGACGTTCATTTGCCAGTTTTGGGACTAGTATTTTTGAAAAGGTAATAAAATTTCCTAGAAACAGCTGAAAAAACCTAGATGATTAATGTTTAGTAAATATTTTCCTAAAGTAATAAAAAATTTTAAATTTTAAAAAAATTTTATTTATATTTTTTAAAAAAACTTTGTAAATTTTTGACCGGTTTTCAACATTTGTACATTTGTACATTTGTACATTTTCAACATTTGTACATTTGTACATTTTATACTTGAAAAAAATGTCACCTTTCAAAAAATATCAAACTCTTGAAAATCGGCTCAAAAATAGATAAGCTACGGATATCAGAGTAGCCAAAAGTAGCCCATTTTATAGTCCATACTTCAAAATAAATTTAAAAAAAAATTGATGTGATAGAATCATTCTGTAAACGCTGAAAGTCATTTAGGGAATTCACAAGGGTCTCGTATTGTCGTATTGTCGTATCATCGTGTTTGAAAAAATACAATTGTTGTGAGCACACCCATTGCAGAAAAAATCTAGTACTGTCATTTCAGAGAGGGAGAAAAAGAGAGCGAAAAAATTATATTGCAAATGTTCAACCTAACCTAAATTCGTTCGCCACGGGATGCGTGCCACCATTCGCGGAGGTGCTGATGCGGCCCAAATAAAGGATCGGAAGAAATATTGTGGTTCACCTGTCCTTTGATTCAATATTTTCAACAAGTCGCGCACGTCTAATGCCTTCATAATGCTTCCGGAAACCCCTGGGCCCGGCATGGGTGTGCCCGGTGGTGCAAGTGGCCATCTGGCTAATGTTGATGGTCGGAAGAGTTTTGGAGGTCTCCACGTTCTTTGTTGCAATATTTTAGGCAAGTCGTGCACGTTTTATGCATTAAAAATAGTCCCTAAAAGAAATTTTAACAATTCCCTCCCTGCAAAGTTGTATTATCGTATTTTTTTTTTGTATGGAAAACAGCAACAACATTTTTACAACTATAGTATTTTTTTACGACAATACAACAATACGACCGATACGAGACCGTTGTGAGTTCCCTAATTATTTTAAGGTGCCAAACCAACTGTATAGGTGTGAATGCCTGTGCATTTAAAAAACATTTTTTTGTAGCACCGTGTTATTATTGCTATATATATATTTCTTTAATCATAAGTTTGATTCAGAATGTAAACCAATTTCTTTCTATGACAAGCACAATGTTTATAATAATTTTTCAACACTAGGGCGCGCCTAAAAATTATTTTAAACCAAAAATTACTGAATTTTTATAAGCAATTGAAAAAAAAGTGAAGCGGAGGTTAGAGTTTTAGTGTGTATTTAAGTAAATTGTAGCTCACTGGAAATTTCTCCTATTATCACCCTATTAACATTAGTTTATTTTCAAATAGAATTAAGAAAAACCTGAGAACAAAAATGTGTATCATTAAAAAGTGCCCTGATTTTTAAAATGAAGTGGGTGGCGAATTCTTCATAAGTGCACATAACATTTTCTTCATATTTGTGGGTCCGCAATCGATTACTACTTTTTGGACCATCTCGACTGTTACACCCTGTATAAAAAATATAGATTTGTTAATACATATATATGCCTTTATATTTATACCCCCACACACACTGTGGCAGGGTATACTAACTTTGACACAACGTTTGTAACGCCCATAAGGAGGCGTGTCCGGTATGGAAAAGTATATATATTGGTCAGCATCATCGCCGGAGTCAATTTAGCCATGTCCGTCTGTCTGTCTGTCCGCACGATAGCGGTCGCAGTTTTGGAGATATCGACTTGAAACTTGGGGAACATGTTTTTCACTTCAAAAGTAAGAGCAGGTTTGAGAATCAGCCAAATCAGACAAAAACTGGGCGTTTCTCCCATATAACGAAAATAAAGGTCAACCTTTTCCAAGTCTTTTTTATAGCTGTTTTCAATTGGAAATGTTCAGAAATGGATTTTCGACATGGTCCAAGCTTCCAAAACCACATATAAATGGGTTTGACCCATTTATATGTGGTGTCTTGAGACCAAATTTTTTTTTGGTGGATTTGATTGGAAATTGTTAGAAACGGATTTTGGTTGTGGTCCGAAGCTCCAAAACCACATATAAATGGCTCAAAATGAGACAAAATTTTTTATGTTCAGGTATTTCTGTGTGGGGGTCAGAGCTGTAAATGAATGCAATCTTTTTAACTGCATTCCCTTGAAGTCACATTCAATTATGAATAAATCAAGAATGCATTCATTGAATGTTATTTTAACTCCAGAGTAAAAGATTGAAATCTTTGTCTTTTTTGAAATCATGATTTTCCATTCAATTTTTTGAAGTTTTTTTCCATTCACAAGATTGCATTCTTTTGCTTTAAGTTAAATGAATGCAGCCTTTTGAATGCTTTTTTTTGATTTCATAAGTGAATGCAATCTTCAGAGGAATGCAATCTTTTATTGATTTCATTCTTTTGAGTGAAATCACAAAAGACTTCAACCTTTTGAGTGAAATCACAAAAGACTTCAGCCTTTAGAGTGAAAATCATGATTTCAAAACAGACAAAGATTTCAATCTTTTACTCTGCAGTTAAAATAGCATTCAATGAATGCAATCAAGGAATGTAATTTGTTGCTGACTTAAAACCTAAAAAGAGTGCATTCTTTTACAGCTCTGGTGGGGTATTGCCGAAGATAGTTTTATTGCAGTATGGCTTATTTTTTAAATTTTTTTCTGTTTTGGTGGAAATTTTCGGTTTTTATGCATATTTTAAAATTTTTAAATGCATATTTCCACTTTTAAAATGCACGTTGGTCATAACTATTTTTTTGGTTGGTTAGCCAACAAAAATAATTAACCAATTAATTGGTTTGAATTACCAATTATTTTGTTAAAATTTAGGTGTAACCATTTTTCCAATGGTCGGAATTGGAATTTACATATGGTCGGAATTGGCTCGTGTCACTTCCCATACAATTCAATATTTAAAATCCCCTTCAATGCAGAAGATCTTTTCTGTCCTTCTCTTTTATTTCCGACATTATTCGGGGTGGTATTAATTGTCCTGCTCTTTTTGAGCGGATTCATTTGAATATCCCGACTACAAATCTTAAAAAAATTAGCGGTGGCTGTGGGTAGATTATATGCACGATGCAATTGGTCATGCAAAATTAAAAACAAATGTAGTATTGCAAATGATTTATAAATGTGCTATTTTTAACACTTGTTTATTTTGTTTCAGCTCAACATGAAGCTGCTTACAATTGCTATAGTTATTGCTTTAACTGCTCTTGTCGTTGCTGAAGAAAAGTACACAACAAAATATGATAACGTAGATATCGATGAAATCTTGAAATCAGATCGGCTTTTTAGTAATTATTTTAAATGCCTTATTGACAATGGAAAATGTACACCTGATGGCCGTGAGCTTAAAAAAACTCTACCCGATGCTTTGAAAACAGAATGCAGTAAATGTAGCGAAAAACAGAAACAAAATACCGATAAGGTAATTCGCTATATTATTGATAATAAACCTGAGGAATGGAAGCAGCTGCAGGAAAAATATGATTCAGAGGGAGTATATCTGTCAAAATACAAGAACGAAGCCGAAAAAGCTGGCATAAAAATCTAGATGTACATCAATGCCTCTCTGCACTAACTGACACAAAATAAATACATGTATTATGAAGGAATGCTTAAAGTTATATGTACATTCGTTTAGTATGATTGAGAATTAAATGATTAAAATGTTTGGTTTTTGTATTAAACCTGTATTTGGTTTTTATTTTCCATTAATATATGTTGATTTTTTCTTCTTGAAACATTTTTTTTTTTTACAAAATATCATATCAAGCGTGTTTCTGCGTGCATATTTTGCGGTTATTGTTCCCGAATTTCGTGCTTATTTGTTTTCTTGTTTTGAAAACTTTTGTGCTGTTCTTTCCTAGCTCTAGTCAGAAGAGAATTATTCATTCCTTGCATCAAACCGATTCAACTGAAGAAGCCCGAATGGCAAAAGCTGCATTAAACTGACAAAGTGAAACTTAAACAAACTTTGGACTAACATCTCTTAGGCTTATCAAAATTTTCCCTATCCAGCTGGTTGTTCACAGGCAACCTCCACAGGTGATTCCACAGGTTCTCGCTGCCCATTTACCGCCTCTGCCTTGTTTTCGGAGCTGCCCCAGGGACCGCCTCCATCGCCGAGCGCTCCTGTGATCAAAACAGGGTTGGCAACCGAATCAAAAAAAGGTTTCGGTTTCGCTCGCACTTGGCAAACGGTTTCGATTATCGGTTTCACTCCTTGATTTTGAAAACGTTTCTGCTGTTTGGAGCGATAGAAAAGGTTTCGGTTTCAAAATGTTTCTAGATGGGCGAAAATTAAGAAACTTTATATCAATTCAATCATGAGTGCTATCATGGGTGCTAATTACATCTACATCTAATCATGAGTGCTATCATGGGTGCTAATTACATCTACATCTCTAACTACATTTACGGAATTTCCTTCTCTAATCGCATTTTTAAACAAATTTCTACTTAAATTTTAAGTTTTTATAACAACACCTTAAATACTTATTGTAAAAAATTAAAACGATATTAAAAAAAACTAGTAAGAGAATTATCTTCGGTCTGAGATTATTTTTCGGTAATTTTATCGACAATTTTTCAGTATTTTGTCGGCAGTTTTTCGATATTTTATCGATAATTTTTCGATATTATATTGTAAAACCCAATATCATATTGATTTTTAGCATACATAACAACATCGTTGACAGCGTGCAAACAGAACAGAACAGCAACACCAACACCAGAAGACAACAACGTGGCATATGAAGATATGAGTGCACCAGAAACAACCGGTTATCGTGGCACGAGCGAAGGCTGATGAAATCGTCAGGAACAACCGCTAATCGTGGCGCCAGCGTTGTGAGTACCTGCTGATAATAAACAACAGCAACATGAATGATGAATACATAAATAAAGGGCGGAATCGAAAGCGACTAGCTCTCTCCCGCTCTTTTTGCTTAACATTTTTATGATTTATTGTATATTTTTTATGAGATTGACAAGTAGAAGTGTGGCCAGTGAATTTGGATGCTGTTGTAGTTTGTTCTCGTATTTGCCTCAATTCGTCTTGAACCAGCGGTATATTAAGGTCTTGGTGAATGTTTTGGTTTCTCATGAACCACGGTGCGTTAGTGATGGTTCGAAGGATTCTGGACTGAGATCTCTGAATTAATTCGATATTAGACGTACTCGCTTTGCCCCATAGTTGCGCTCCATACATCCATATGGGTTTTATTACGGATTTACATAAGAGGACTTTGTGCTCTAGCCGCAATTTCGATTTCTTGTGGATTGATAACTTTTGATTTGATAACTTTCAATTTGATTTGCGTTATTTTGCATTCAACGCATACGACGTGAATCTGTGCACTTGTTCCACTGTCCCGTGATGCTTTCATTAACCGAACTGGTGATTTGGGATCGTTTTGCAATTGTGGTAACATTTTGGACAATAATACTTTATCAAAAATCTTTGATATTATTAGGTTATTGAATATTTATACCCCCACACTCACTGTGGCAGGGTATACTCACTTTGTCACAACGTTTGTAACGCCCATAAGGAGGCGTGTCCGGTATGGAAAAGTATATATATTCTTGATCAGTATCACCTCCTGAGTCGATTTAGCGATGTCCGTCTGTCTGTCCGTCCGTCTGTCCGTCCGTCTGTCCGTCAGTCCGTCTGTCCGTCCGCACGATAGCGGTCGCAGTTTTGGAGATATCGACTTGAAACTTTGGGTCCACTCTCTAGTTTTAATATCAATTTACTTAATAAATAAATGTTTTATATAATCATTCACTTACTAAGTGTTCGTTACGATATACAATATGTAATAAATGTTTAGCAAATATGTTTTAATATTGTTTAATTTCATCTTTATATTGATCTTCGGTTTCTGTTGTGGCCGAATGTGAAAAAAAGCGGAAGTTCGGCTTCGGCCGAAAAAACGACCTTCGGGCGGACACTAAGACCGATAGGCCCAGGGCCGTGGGAAGGAGGGGCGGAGGGACATCTCACACCGGGCGCCCCATTCTGGGGGGCGGAATTTCAGCGACATTCTTTTTTTTTACATATGTTATATACTATTTATCTTCACTTACATAGAATTCTTTGTGAGTTTGTTTGTAGGTTTGTATGTATGTTTGTTCCCTAATAACTCAAGATATACTTGACCGATTTGAATGAAACACATACTAGACTAACTCATTAACTTTGGGCGTTCGAGATGGGCGTGGCAAATATTATTCTAAAATGCTATAATTTATGCAGTATTTAACCGATTTTACTAAAATTTTATACATATGTGATTTTGGGTAATGAATTGGCCGCATGTTGATTCTGAAAATTTGCAGTCCGCCCACTGCCTGAATAAAAAACTGATTAAAATCCATTCAAGGGATTTCGCTGAAATTTTGGATTTGGTGCTGAGGGCAGAGGGTTGACTATGGAAATTTAAGATCCGCCCACTTCCACGCTTTTATATATTTAAAGCTCTGTAACTCGGGTCCTATTTAAGGGATTTCGCTGAAATTTTGTATTTGGTGTTGAGTAGTGAATGGGCAGAGGGATGACTTGCAAAATCTATTTTTATTTCAGTTGCTTAAATATATGTTATATGTATTATAATACATATAAAATTTATACGTTAACATGAAATTACAAAATTATTGCTAGCGAAGCTGGTATAAGCTAGTGTTAAATAAACTGCCGGCTTACATCTTTACGACGTTTTAATTAAACGGCACTTGAGTTTCATCTTTTATCTTGAATCAGCTATCTATACCAGTTTAGTGCAAATACTCTCTTATCGATACCTTTAAGCACAACCATCCTATGTCCATTTTTTCAAAACTCTAGAAAAAAATTAAATTGGTATGTTTTGTATGGAAATGGATTTTTATTCCTTCATTTTTCAATTACTTTCATTACGATTCCCACAAACCACTATATCCTGTTCTCAGGATAATACCAAAAACTCGATTTTTATGAAACGGACATAGGATGATTGTGCTTTAAGGTATCGTTATGTATTATGCAAATATTCGATACTTATTGATAATTATAATCGATACGGTAAAAGAAATTGGTTTGCCCTTAGTACAATATAATTTAAATTTATATTTTTTTAGAATGCACTTTCGACATCAATAAAACTATGACGAGCTGAGGACGCCCTCGTGTTCAGCGTGGCATAATTATATAAGCAAAGCTGGGCATAGTTAATCGAGAATTTAACTTCGCTAATCCGGAAATAGTAAATCAAAAATTTAACTTAGTTAAATTAAAAAGGTAATTGCGTTGAAAAGTTAACTTCGTTAAAAGTTAAATTCTCTACAGAAAATTTTTTTTTCCAAAAAACGCATACTAAAACAATTAACTATATACAATTGAATGCCTGCACTCCCAGACCCTTTTTTCGATCGATTTCAGCCCTCTATATGCAAATTTAACTTAAACTAGTAAGAGATTTATCTTCGGTCTGACCGAAGCTATAATACCCTGCACATGCGAGTACGATACATTCTGAGACCATATGTTAGTAATTTTATCGAAAATTATTGATAGTTTTTTGATAATTTATTCATAATTTTTCGATATTTTATCGATTTTTATCGATAATTTGTCGATCATTTATCGATAATTTTTCGATAATTTATTGATTTTTTATCGATAACTTATCTATTTTTTATCGATAATTTATCGATATTTTCCAATATTTATCAATAATTTTAGTTTCCTGATCCATTTAAAAATTTTGTTCCAATTCCACTTTGTTCCGGTCCAATTCCATTTCGTTCCAGTTTCATTTCCATTTCGTTCCCGACCTCATTTCCAACCCAATGCAAAAAACCGCATCCAAATCGGTTCAGTTTTTCTCAAGATAAACGAAAATAATACGAATTTGGCTGCCATTTTGTATGGGAGGTAGGCGTAGTTCTTATCCGATGTTGCCCATTTTCAATACTGTCCAATCATTCGCCAAAATAAGAGGAGTGCCAAAATTTGGAGGCGATCGGTTAAGTATTTCTCAAGATAAACGAAAAAAATATAAAATTGGCGGCCATTTTGTATGGGAGGTAGGCGTGGCTCTTATCCGATGTTGCCCATTTTCAATACCGTCCAATCATTCGCCAAAATAAGAGGAATCCCAAAATTTGGGGTCGAAAGCTCAAAAGCTACGACAGTTATCGTGCGAAATGACCGACAGACGGACAGACGGACATGGACTAATGGACTCAGGAGGCGATGCTGATCAAGAATATATATACTTTTCCATAACGGACACTCCTCCTTATGGGCGTTACAAACGGTGTGACAAAAACAATATACGCTTGGACACTAGTGTGCAGCAGACTTGGGAAATTGAGCGACCATTACCATTATCATTACAGGTAATGAAATTTTATTTCATTACCATTACCATTACTGCAATGGTAATTGTAATGGTAATGGTAATGAAGTAATGAAAATTTCATTGCAATGGTAATGAAATTACTATTATTTCATTGCGATAGTAATGATAATGAAGTAATGAAATTTCCATTTTTGCCACTTTTCGGGCAAATCATGCCAAGTTTAATTGTAGCTACCATCAAGTGTGTCCATGGTCATTTTATGGATGATTAATGTCAGTTGCGATTAGGACAGCTTCTGAGTGCGTCCTTGGACATTTTTTTGACGAATCATGTCTGGTGGGATTAGGCCAGCTTCTAAGTGCGTCCTTGGACATTTTTTGGGTGAATCATGTCAGGTGGGATTAGGACAGTTTCTGAGTGCGTCCTTGGACATTTTTTGGGTGAATCATGTCAGGTGGGATTAGGACAGCTTCTGAGTGCGTCCTTGGACATTTTTTGGACTCAGAAGATGTCCTAATCTTACCTGACATGATTCACCCAAAAAATGTCCAAGGACGCACTTAGAAGCTGGCCTAATCCCACCAGACATGATTCACCCATAAAATGTCCAAGGACGCACTCAGAAGCTGGCCTAATCCCACCAGACATGATTCGTCCAAAAAATGTCCAAGGACGCACTTAGAAGCTGTCCTAATCCCACCGGACATGATTCTTCCATAAAATGTCCAAGGACGCACTCAGAAACTGTCCTAATCCCAACTGACATGAATCATAAAAGCTACAATTAAACTTGGCATGATTCGCCCAAAAAAGGGCAAAAACGCAATTGGGGCAGATAGGTAATGAAGTAATGAAGTAATGGAAATTTCATTACTTCATTATCATTACTATCGCAATGAAATAATGGTAATTTCATTACCATTGCAATGAAATTTTCATTACCATTACCATTACAATTACCATTGCAGTAATGGTAATGGTAATGAAATAAAATTTCATTACCTATAATGGTAATGGTAATGCGTAATGAAAATTTCATTACTTTACAAGTCTGGTGTGCAGGGAATAAAAATGTTAAATGTAGCTGTTCGCGCCTATATTTTGCAACTCCTACCACAGGATTTATACATGTCAAAACTTCATTCGCCTGGATCCTGCCGCTAGGATCAGCGCCATCAAACAAAATGGCGCATGCTTAAATTGTCTCAGCAAGGGACACTTTCATGGCACTTGTCGCAGTTCATTGACTTGCTGCATTTGTCAACTTCGACACCACACGCTACTTCACGCTACTGCTTCGGGCAGCAATGCTACTGCAGAATTGTTACTCCAGCGCAGGTTACTACAGATAACGCTGCCGATCATCACAACGAAATCACACACGCTAGGGTTTGCAGCTCTGCTGCTTCCAACATCGCCGCTGCCCCTAAAGGGCGAAATACGCTTTTACCAGCTGATGCTGGCACTCTCAGCGCAACCGCACTGCACGCTTCGCCCACACCGTCAACAATGTACAATAATGCTACATATTTGACGCCCGTAACCACTACCGCTAATTTGACAAAATCGAGTGGGGAAGTCACTTCGTATACACGGGATGAAAAGGCCATTCTGTTGGCCACCGCTATAGTCAACATTCAGGACCAATCTGGACGTTGGCAACCCGCGCGAGCGCTATTCGACAACGGGTCTCACGCTTCGTTTATCACCGAGTCCTGTATGCACCGGCTTCGCATACCAAGAAAGCCATCAGCTGTATACGTGACTGGAATTGGTTCCTTACCAGGAGGTAGGGTCAAAGGTGAAGCTTCACTATTGCTATCACCACAATCATCGAACCGTCGCTTTCAAATAAATGCGCTCATATTGCCCAAAATTACCAACGACCTACCTACTGTCAATGTACATGTGCCAAATTGGGCTCATATAAATGGGCTACCGCTTGCTGACCCGTTTTACGCTAAACCGGGTCCTATCGATTTACTAATCGGTATTGACGAGCTAGACAAATTTCTCCAGTCGGGACTTCGAAAGGGACCGCCCGGTACGCCCATGGCACAAAACACCGCTTTTGGCTGGGTCATATTCGGAAACGCCACCAAATCGATTGGCTTAACCGCAACCGTATCAACATTTAATTGCGACACTCAATTAATGAGAATTGTCAGCAAATTTTGGGAGCTTGAAGAGCCGCCACAAAGGAAACATTTCACCGCAGAGGAGTCGCTGTGCGAAGAGCACTTCAATAAAACATATCGCCGAACACCTGACGGGCGTTTCGTTGTTCGATTACCGTTTAAGCAATCTGTACCGCTCGGTGAATCACGAGATATCGCAGTACGTAGCCTGCTGAGGATGGAAAGAAGATTCACTGGCGACGATGATCTCCGTTTACGCTATTCTGAGTTCATGTCTGAACTTTTACACATGGGCCACATGGAGCTGGTTCATGACATACCACAAAATTGCTATTACATGCCTCATCACGCCGTGTTAAAGGACAGCAGTACCACAACAAAATTGCGAGTGGTCTTTAACGCTTCGATGAAGACTTCTTCCGGTTATTCTTTGAACGACGCCTTAATGGTAGGCCCTCAACTACAACAAGACCTTTTCTCAATTCTCGTTAAGGGCGGATTTGAACTTCGCAAATGGGCAACCAACTGCAAGGAGCTCACAGGCAGCATACCGCACGAGTCCGAACTAATCTCGCATCTTCTAGCAGACGGCCTAGAAGTTCGTACCTTGGGTATAATCTGGAATACAGATGAAGACTTTTTAACTTTTGCAGTCAGCTTAAAACAGTTACCGAGCACCCTGACTAAGCGGGTGTTCCTCTCCGATTCAAGTACTCTGTTCGATCCATTGGGATTGATAGCACCATGCGCTATACGCTCCAAAATATGGTTGCAGCAAATCTGGCATGCCAACGTAAACTGGGACGAGTCGGTGCCTGAAATTATCGCCAAGGATTATCGCAAATCTGTGACTCTCCCACGTCTAGAGTTATGCGCGGGTCACCTAGGGAGCAAAACTCGTAAAGCAAATTCAAGAGAGCCAGGTAAATAAAATGGAAAGATGTTTCGCATGGACAGATTCTGCGGTAACTTTGGCGTGGTTGCAAGGCCATCCTAGTCGATGGTCAACGTTTGTTGCAAACCGCGTAGCTGATGTTCAGGAGATTTTACCTCCAGAATGTTGGGGTCATGTACGCTCAGAGCACAATCCTGCTGATTGCGCTTCTAGAGGTGTCGCTCCTTCTCAACTTCTGGCACATCCGTTGTGGCCACTTTGGCTGCAAACAACTGATAGCGATTGGCATCACGACGCTTCGTCTCAACATGCGACTAGCTTGGAACTTCAAAAAATCAAGGCTGCAACACACATATCGCAAACTGTGGAATATTGGGATTTAATAACAAAATACTCATCCTCAAAAGGGTCACTGCTTACGCTCGCCGCTTTACACCGTGTTACAGAGACGGTTTTGGGTCCCGCGAGCGCGCAGTCTTGTGCGCAAAATATATCGCAATTGCGTTAAATGCAAACGCACTAACCGACAACCGCTTCAGCATGAAATGGCTGATTTGCCCCATAGCCGCTTAACGAGCATTCGGTGGTTTCTGCGCAGCGCCGTGGCCCTTATGCACTTAAATTTTCGCATGGAAGGGGCGCTAAATCGACAAAGGCCTATATCTGTTGCTTCGTATGCATGAGCACTGGCGCAATGCATTTGGAGCTGGTTGGGGACTTGTCTACGTCTGCATTCATAGGCGCCTTTAAACGCTTTATCGACCGCAGAGGATATTGCCAGCACATGTACTCCGACAATGGCACGAATTTTGTCGGTGCTGATAAGGAGCTCCGCTCTACGTTTCGCCACTGCATGGCCAACGACAGTGTCCGCACATATTTCGCTGACTCTAGCATCACTTGGCACTTCAATCCGCCCAGCGCACCACTCGGTTATTGGGAGGCCGGTATAAAGCGAGTAAAATATCATTTAAAACGCGCTCTTGGTGACACCCTGTTGACATATGAGCAATGCTATACGTTGCTGACTGAAGTGGAGGCGTGCTTTAACTCTCGCCCTCTCTGCTCGTATTCGCCTGATGCTAACGACTTGGAGCCTTTGACGCCTGGGCATTTCATCATGGGTGAGCCCTTGAAGGTGCTTCCAGAACCTGACACGCAGGACTTTACTGGAAATTTGTGTCAACGATGGCATATGATTGTTGCAATGAGGCAACACTTTTGGCAACGCTAGCGTACCGAATACCTATCTAGCCTTCAACAGCGCACAAAATGGTTTCGATCTTCTCCTAATTTGAAGATTGACGACGTCGTAGTCATTCATGACGAGCGTGTACCGCCGACTAAATGGAAGCTCGGACGCGTAATTCATTGTCACCCCGGAACTGATGGAAAGGTTCGCGTCGTTAAATTGAAAACTGCAGATGGAGAGCTCGTACGTCCTGTTGCAAAACTATCACTCCTACCGACAAAAAATGACTTTTTCTCTTAAAGAAATTTGTATTTTGCATTAAAACTGAAATTTTGAACTTATTTTTGAAATGAAATGTATTTATGTATTTATAATATTTCGAACTTAATCCAGTCGTTCAAGGCGGCCGGTATGTTCGCGCCTATATGGCAACTCTCCTTTGTATTATAGATTTTATACTTTAGTTGTTAATAAACCATCAGTTGAACTGAACACACTAGAGCGTTTCTCTCCGCTTACGATCCGAATCATTTCAAACCGCTTCTTTCCGCATCAACCGCTACAGTAGCATTGACGAATTTCTTTGTCGTGTTTATTCGATGTAGCAAATTTTGGTTATTGTAGAATTCAGATTTCTTGTCAAAATTAATAAATAAAATGTTTGTAAGACAACATTGCACTGCAGGGTATAAAAATGAAAACTTTGCAAAAACTTTACAAAACGAATACGCCGACGCGCTTTTTTTTTATTGTCACAGAGTTCCAAGTTGATTGGAAAATGTCGGCGGCGGCTAAACAGTTTTGCGCCGACCATAATCGGCTTCAATCGGCGTGCGAACAAATTGATGTCAATATCGGTTGAGCCGACACAATCGACTCAATATTTCGCGGCCGACCAAGCCTATACATTTGACGACGGGCTAGGCACGCCATCTCGACTTGGAACTTTAAATTTTTGTCAACAACACGAAAGAGTTCGGTGTTTACAATTTTTCAATAGTGTGGCTAGGTGGATTATTAAAAATAGTATGAATTCTTAATTTTTTCTTTTTTTTTTACATTCAATAATATAAAAATTTTTTTCGTTTCAAAGTTAACTAATGCTAGTTAATCGAAGAAATTTAACTTAACTAAATGAAAAAGTTAATGGTTTTCGAAATTAACTGAAACGTTGAAAGTTAACCAAAAATTTAACTTCGTTAATTAACTATTAACGAATTTACTAGTTAATGCCCAGCTTTGTATATAAGATCAACAATCAAATCACTTGAACTTTTTTTGGTAATTTGTTAAAATAAAATGTAATGTAATTTATTGCAAAATAAATTTATAATACCAAAATGTTATTAAACTATAACTATACTGAGATATGTGAATCAAATTCAATAAAATAAACTTATTAAACATGAAACACTGACTCCTATAAATTAAATTTTTAATGTACATAGACGCGTTGAAAAAAAGGGCGGCAAAATTAGCTTTGCCCCGGGCGCTACAATGAGCTCCCACGGCCCTGGATAGGGCTATAGGACGTAGGTTTAATATTTACCTGGCTTACTTATCATCTTTATCTCCGATATTTTCCAAAGACTAGGAAACTAACCAGTTCTGAGCACAGCAATGTCTGACGTTTCCTTGATCGTTTTATCGGTAATCAAAACCTGGCGCTGTTCAGTTGATTTTTAATGAGGTTTTTTTCAAGTCTTTGCTTTGGTTTTCATTCTGCGATAAGTCAATGGAGAGTTTGAATTCGGTTAACTGATACTATAAGCAGCCAAGTTAGGTTGAAAGACACGTTTTAGACGCTCTGCAATGCCTTCACACCGTCACATCTGGCCCATTTCGCGTTTTCTTTTCTGAGTGGGAGGTTCCACTCCTTTGGAGTTTTTATGCTTTTGCATGCCCTTCACAGTGAGTAGTTTCTATCCTCAGATCGAATTTTTTGGTAATTTTACCCAGTTTATATTGTATTAGGTCACTAAGCGCTCCTTTAAGCAGTTTTTTTGTTGCCTTAAGTTTTTCTTTAGCAAGGGGAGATCTGAACTGCTACCAGTCTCTTCTCAGTCGCCTGTTATCTCGGACTAGTTTATCAATGTCTCTTGATGACATCCGCTTAGTTTGGCTCGATATATTTGTAGCCAGAGGAGTAGCATGTACAGTAAGGTGGGTCACGAAAAAAAATTGGAAAAGTTCACCCCTCATTTGAAAACATACATCAAAAGAGTTTCAGCGCCAAAAAATTTTTACACTCATGCTTAAACAGCGTAAATTGTGTAATGTAGATAAAGTTAAAATTTATCGAAATAAATATTCGAGCTGTTCATAGACAGAGAAGTTGAAGTTGAAGTTGAATATTGCATGCATTTTGTGCCATTGTATCTGTTCGGAAATTTAGGTGGATTCTTGCCTCTTACTACGCTCTTGCCAATACAATTGAATTTCGCATGCAATAAAAAAAACTATTTCATTAACATCTCCAGACGTTTTCTTCAATTCACATTATCTCACTGTCACAATTCACCTAATCCATCAACCAAATATGTTATGGTTAACAGGCTCGATACCCACCCTACTTTGGAACAATAGCCAAATTTTATTGACCCCGAATCAACATACTTCTCACATCAACCTTAAGTCAAGACACAAAAATGTTAAGGGACACATGATAGTGCTAGTTTACTTGAAAAAATATCATAAATATCATTTAGTCTTTAATTTATAATTTCAAAATCGCATACAATTTGTGTTTCGCTTTATAAACAATCAAAGTAAGATTGTTGTGATAAGATAATCAAAAAGGTGGATAATGTTAATTATGTTAACGTCAGCAACATGTTAATAACTAATATCGTAAATCGGTCGTGACCGTTCGTATGCAAGAGAATTTTTAATTTTTTTGCACACTGTTGCACAATTTTTGTTGTTATTAACTATTAGGCGTAGCTTAAAATTAAACATAAGAAGAAGAAATGATAGAACCAAGATTGACAGTAATATTCGGCTTCCACCATTCTCTTTAGAGAGAATAATTACGTATGAGTATTCATTGCATAAAGTCAAGCTGTAATTTTTTCTTATATCATAAATTCATGAAGAGAAAAATGTTTTATATTACCCACATATTTTCACTGCAGCGATGAAGCGATGAGCGATGCTTTGTTGGGGTATAGGGCTAAAGTATTACAGAGTGATTAATTAAAGGAACGCCTAATGGTATACGAATAAAAAGTGTCGCTGTATAGAAGTAATGCGTATTAGATGTGAGTGTATTAGACCTGTTCAGAATCGTATGGAGCTTTCTTCAAAATCAGTGTTCGATGGTCCGATTAGGCTAGTTTGGTTCCTTTGCATATAAAAATGATTTGTGTGAAGTTTGGAGACAATCGGATAAAGAAAAGTCGTCGCGGAATGCACTTCTTTTTCAATGAAAAACATTGCAAATAGTGCTCGGATTTTGATGCCACTTTAAATATTAGTTAATTTGTTGTCGGTGATCTCAAATATGATGTCGGTTTGAATTAACCACTGTTGGTTTTGACAATAATTGCTATTCAAATCAAAATTTTCTTATTTTTTAAAATTGTTTGGTAGCTGAATGCAAGCTTTGATTTTAACATTCTTTTTTTTTTTTTTTAGTAAAAAATTCAGGTTTTTATTGAGCTTTTCATAATTTATGTATTAATTATGGGTTTTAGCTCATTTTCCAAAAAATGCATTATGGAAAGAGGAGTACAACAACTAAGCAAAAACTCAGTCTGGCAGAGTGTACAGCTGTTTCGGATCCCGCCACGGATCCTCGTCAGCACTCTTTATGCATTTTATTTTATCCAAGCGACGCTATAAGTAAGTATTGGTATGACGCACAAGAGAATTGTTTCTCCTTTGCATCACACGCCAACTCACTGAAGCAGCGAATGGTAAAATGCAGCAAACTGAATTTTTACTTGTTGTTGTATAGCAACCTACTACTATGCCTGGTTGAAGAATTTCCTCAAAGTCCCAGCAAGCAAGTTGCATGGCAAATGAATTTTTACATTGTGTGTGCTCTGATACACACACAACAATTCACTTGCCAGAAAATACAAAAACAACAAAATTGTTTTTTGTTTAATTGGCGTACCCTCCATATGTTTATTTAGTAAAAAATTCAGATTTTTATTGAGCTTTTCATAATTTATGTATTAATTATGGGTTTTAGCTCATTTTCCAAAAAATTCATTTTGGAAAGAGGAGTACAACAACTAAGCAAAAACTCAGTCTGGCAGAGTGTACAGCTGTTTCGGATCCCGCCACGGATCCTCGTCAGCACTCTTTATGCATTTTATTTTATCCAAGCGACGCTATAAGTAAGTATTGGTATGACGCACAAGAGAATTGTTTCTCCTTTGCATCACACGCCAACTCACTGAAGCAGCGAATGGTAAAATGCAGCAAACTGAATTTTTACTTGTTGTTGTATAGCAACCTACTACTATGCCTGGTTGAAGAATTTCCTCAAAGTCCCAGCAAGCAAGTTGCATGGCAAATGAATTTTTACATTGTGTGTGCTCTGATACACACACAACAATTCACTTGCCAGAAAATACAAAAACAACAAAATTGTTTTTGGTTTAATTGGCGTACCCTCCATATGTTTATTTAGTAAAAAATTCAGATTTTTATTGAGCTTTTCATAATTTATGTATTAATTATGGGTTTTAGCTCATTTTCCAAAAAATTCATTTTGGAAAGAGGAGTACAACAACTAAGCAAAAACTCAGTCTGGCAGAGTGTACAGCTGTTTCGGATCCCGCCACGGATCCTCGTCAGCACTCTTTATGCATTTTATTTTATCCAAGCGACGCTATAAGTAAGTATTGGTATGACGCACAAGAGAATTTTTTCTCCTTTGCATCACACGCCAACTCACTGAAGCAGCGAATGGTAAAATGCAGCAAACTGAATTTTTACTTGTTGTTGTATAGCAACCTACTACTATGCCTGGTTGAAGAATTTCCTCAAAGTCCCAGCAAGCAAGTTGCATGGCAAATGAATTTTTACATTGTGTGTGCTCTGATACACACACAACAATTCACTTGCCAGAAAATACAAAAACAACAAAATTGTTTTTGGTTTAATTGGCGTACCCTCCATATGTTTATTTAGTAAAAAATTCAGATTTTTATTGAGCTTTTCATAATTTATGTATTAATTATGGGTTTTAGCTCATTTTCCAAAAAATTCATTTTGGAAAGAGGAGTACAACAACTAAGCAAAAACTCAGTCTGGCAGAGTGTACAGCTGTTTCGGATCCCGCCACGGATCCTCGTCAGCACTCTTTATGCATTTTATTTTATCCAAGCGACGCTATAAGTAAGTATTGGTATGACGCACAAGAGAATTTTTTCTCCTTTGCATCACACGCCAACTCACTGAAGCAGCGAATGGTAAAATGCAGCAAACTGAATTTTTACTTGTTGTTGTATAGCAACCTACTACTATGCCTGGTTGAAGAATTTCCTCAAAGTCCCAGCAAGCAAGTTGCATGGCAAATGAATTTTTACATTGTGTGTGCTCTGATACACACACAACAATTCACTTGCCAGAAAATACAAAAACAACAAAATTGTTTTTGGTTTAATTGGCGTACCCTCCATATGTTTATTTAGTAAAAAATTCAGATTTTTATTGAGCTTTTCATAATTTATGTATTAATTATGGGTTTTAGCTCATTTTCCAAAAAATTCATTTTGGAAAGAGGAGTACAACAACTAAGCAAAAACTCAGTCTGGCAGAGTGTACAGCTGTTTCGGATCCCGCCACGGATCCTCGTCAGCACGTTGAGGTGTCACCGTGAGATCTTGAACGCAATGAGGCAACGATTTCTTCCCTGTGGGGGCAAAGGGGAGCGGGATGGAGCCAATTTAAAGTTCTAACTTTCGAATTTTTTATGCTACAGGGCTGAAATTTTTTCATTAGGTTCGCATTCGGGAAAAAAGTTAAAAAAGGGGAAAAAGATAAAAAAAAAGGGCAAAATAAAAAAAGAGTAAAAAACAAGTTTTTTAAAATATAACCCTTTTACCGACTAAAAAGCAGAAAAAAAATTTCTTTTGTGACTTCCAAATCTGCAATGATATTAGGAAGAAAGTAGCCAAAACCCTTAATTTTAAATCGAAATTGCGGAAATTAATTTAAAGGAAATTTATTTTCAGCTTTTTAGTCCGTTAAAGGGTTATATCATTTTCCAATTCGTAGTAGAGATTTCCAATTTTTCTAACAACTTGTCCTTTTTCAAATATGTTTGACAATTTTGCATTGAAATGTTTTGCGGCATTGCTTCTCCTACGTCAAATGTTACTGTACGGTTGCGCAAATTATATCTTTGTTGGTTTGTAAGATATGCTCGGTCTAAATCTTCTTTAACTTTTAATTTTATCGACTCGAAATTATTTTTGTCACCAATAGTGGTATGGAATTCATTTAAAATATTTAAATTTCGCAAAAGAGAATATGATTTACCATTAGTAATCATATTTTGTCCAAATACAATCAAATAAGGAGAGAAACCAATTGATACGTGATGACAGCTACGAAAAGCACAATTGATTTCGGACAATTTTTTATCCCACTCTTTTTGATCTTTGCTGATGTAGGATCGTATGGCAGCGATGACGCTTCGATTCACCCGCTCTGAAGCGTTAGCTTACGGAGTGTAAAATGCCGTGTAGCTATGGAAATTATCATATTTTCCAAGCAATTTGTTAAACACATTTGACTTGAATTGAACTCAGTTATCACTTGTTATCTGAAATGAATAACCAAATAAATCAAAGATATTTTTTTCAAGGTATTTGATTTACATTTAAACTATTGCGTTGATTATGTGATGGAGTTCCCGACCAGGACCAATCAAGAGGATTCTTTGAGAACGAGTACGGGGTCGCTGTGCTATAGCGCCTTGAGAGCTGAAAGGTCCACTGGTATATACAAGATTTTGAACGGGTCTGTTTGAAATATTACATTTTATTTATTTATTTTTTTTTTTAATTTTATTCAATTGAATCACCTAATAATAACTTAGGTCTAACAATGATTTTTCAAAAATTCAGAAATTCAGCTTATTATTATAATATTCAGATTAAAACTATTTGCCCTATATCCATTGATTTAGGCAATGTAGAGTTATCGTAACTAATATATGGTGAATATATTAGTTTCGTTTGAGACGTGACGGATTCAGAGGTCTCAGTAAATTTCAAGCTAGAATGTTTGGGTGAAACATGAGCTTCTGCTTGTACTTCGAGGTAAGTTTCGGAATTTCGTCTTTTACTGTAGGTACCAAGGGGCTCTGGCAATTTGTCTCAGGATTTTAGATTGGACTCTCTGGAGTTTTTCCACGTTCGAGGGAGAGGCTGTGCCTGGGTAGTGATATGTTCTGAGAATCGCGTTAAATATGTGCAATAAGTGGGTTATTGCAACTGTTGGCAGTTCTTTTATCATTGTTGGCGTTATCAAGTCCGGTCCTGGTGCTTTTTTCGGGTCCAAGCTTTTGTTTATTGCCTCCATAAGTTCGTTTTTTTTAATCGCGATTGTACAAGAGGTATTATGTCGGATTACTGTTGGTATTGGGATATCACCAGCTGTCGTGTTCGGGGTGAACACGGTTGTTAGGTGGTTGGCAAAAGCTGCACCCTTTTCTACATCGCTTCTGGCCCAGTTTCAATTTGGCAGCCTTATAGGGGGTTCTGTCAGTATTGGTTTTTCCATATTTTTTGCGAGCTGCGAGTTGAGCTTTTTTGGGATTTGGGCGGGAGTGGCCGCTTTAGCTGCTTGGGAAAGCAAAAGTGTGAATTTACTAAAAGCTGTGTTTATATCGTTTTTTGTTTTTAGTGACACATTACGGATAATGTGGGAGCTTATATACTTTCGATATTTGAGCCAGTTTGTGAGTTTGCTGGTCAGTTTATCTGGTGGATTGGCCTCAGAACTTTTCGCATACTTTATTGTGATAATAGTAGGCGTATGGTCTGATGAGAGATCTAGAGAGGATTCAATAAACAATTGGCTCCTTTTTACAGTTTTGAAGACTGCAAGGTCAATGACATCGGGGGTTTTGCGACTGTCAGTTGGCCAGTAAGTTGGTGTGCCAGAAGAGATCACGTCAAGACCGTGTTCAACAGGAGCCTGCCCTTTGGCAATATAAGGCGAGAATCCCAATATGTATGTTTGGCGTTGAAATCGCCGGCAACGAGATACTTTTGTCCAAGAGAATGGAAAAAAGTCTGGAATTGTTGCTCAGATATTTTGTGTTAAGTATTCATCGAGAGAAATACTTGTCGCTTGGATATATTCCGTGCAATAATTCTGGAGAGCGTAATGTTTTATACGACTTTTAATGAGAATGGCGGTTCCACCTCTAGCGTTTCCGCTTGGATGCTTTGTGTCATAGAGTCTGTATCCTGGTAAATTGAAAAAGTGTTTTTCAGTGAAGTGTGTTTCAGAAATTAGCATAACGTCTATGCTGGACTCTTTCAAGAACTCGAGAAGTTCTAGTTTGTGATGACACAGGCCGTTTGCATTCCAGAATGATATTTTTAAACGTTTGCGAAGGATTGTGCAGCGGATAGTGGAGGAAATTTTTGGGTTTTCCATGTTTCATGTTTTTGCGTCACATTTTCCATATTTTTTATGAAGCTTTGATAGACTGCACTGCCTCTATAGTTAGCAGTGTGATTGCCACCGCAATTACTACATTTTTTAATAGTGGAATCCTCTTTTGTTTTTGTGCACGAAGCTGTTTCGTGCAGGTCTCCACAAATTAGTCACACGCTAGGAAGAGTGCAGTAAGACTTTGTGTGGCCGTATTCTTGGCAGTTATGACACTGAATCGGTCCACTGCGCTTGTGAGGCACTTCAATTGTGATTTTGCGATGTAGCAGATATCTGAGCGAGTATATCGGGTGGGGTTCACCTTTTTTGAGCAATTTTGAGTCGAACTCTAGTTCCACACGAAAAAGGGGTTGTGAGATTTTTTTTTGATTTTGGATATTGAATACGGACTTTATTTGGAAGCCTTCATCGCTTAGTGCAGTTTTGATTTCGTCGCATTCTACGAAAGGCTCGATACCTTTCAGTACGACTGAGAGGCCTTTGGAACTTTTGAGCTGGTAGGTGTAGTAGCTCTTTTTGAGTTTATCAAAGAGATTGACAATTTTTCTATAATTGGATTCGCTGTAAATTTGGATTTTTGTTTCGTGTACTTGTCCCCTGAGAATAGAAATCACGTGGAAATTATTAGGACCAATATTTTGAGTTATATCTTTGATGAGCGAATTAGAGTTTCGCTCACGCAGGTAGATAGGTGGGGGTTTTTGCGATTTCGGCTTGGGATCCGAATCATTTTCTTCATCAAGAATCGCATATCGATTTTGCCCAAGCTCGAGAGATGGTTTAACGGAATTCGTCTTTTGAATTTTTCCCATTATATGGCCTTATTTTATTAATGCTACATGAAGCTCTGCATATAGAGCATGAATGTACTGTCTTAATCCATTTGACAATACATCCTTTATAATATATATGATTGCAAGATGTGGATACTAGGCATCCCGGGATTCCGGGATCCCGCTTCTTTGTTAGTCCCGAAAATCCCGGGATTCGCACTGACTAATCCCGGGATTTTTGGGACAAGTTTTATGAGCAATTTTTTCAAAAATATGCCTTTTATATTGGGAAAAAATTAATCAATTAAATCTGTTTAGAAAAAATTTATAAATTCAGGAGCTTTTTCTATCATGAATAATTTCTTACTGAATGGTTTTGTTTTAGCAAGGACCATAGTTTTTCATCCAAAAAACTTCGAAGAGTCGGATATTTTTGGAAATTTAATGTGTTTCATTTGATTTTATTGGTTTGGAAAAATTACTTATTTTGTTTTAAAGAATAAAATTAAATAAAATTGGCGAAAAGTTTATTGATATACTCGTACATAAACTATATGAGTTATACATATAAAAATATGCAATACGCATTGCAGAAACTTGTACCAATGAAGGCAATTTAGGCATATTTTCATTACGTCAACAAATTTAAGCGAAAAATAGTTCCAAACTGTTTGCAAATTAGTAGACTATAAAGCACACAAATCCATTTTGTTTAAATGGAAATCGGATAAAAAAATACATCGAACATCGTTCGGGACATGAAATACAAATTCCAATTCCGTATATTAAAATGTTCGACAAAATGTTCAGGTCAAGAGTTGTTCGAGAAATGTGGATCAAACGACACATTTTTAAAATGATCTTATTCTGACCGGAAACCCAAGATTCCAAAGACCAAATCTATTCCAATTAGTATTTTATTCTACATATTTTAAAGTTATTCAAACATTTTTCTAATATTCCAAATCATAGGTGTGATAAATTCAATTTAAAAAAAATCCAATAAAAACCTTGAATATAGTTAGATTATTTAAAATTATTAACTATATGTATAAAAAAATTCTTGACTAAGGAATGACGTGTGAGATGTAAAAAAAATAAATGTAATACAGGTAAATTGTGAGAGATGACATTTGTTTTTAAGCGTTTGCAAATCTATCATGTTGATGTGAAACAAACAAGAAAACATTCAGTCAAATGACGTTTTGACGATTTTTCTTCTAAAAACTACATTTTTCAAGACTTTTTGACGTTTTTTGTTTTAAAAATTACGTTTTTTCATGTTTGAAGATTGTAAAATATAAAAAAATAGGATTACTTTCAAGTTAAAAAATACTTTTTATATAGAAATTGAGTTTATTGAATTAATATTATTTTTTTTATAATATACATACATCATGAGTATTTTCTTTCTATAAGGTATTTTTTAACTTGAAAGTATGTATTTCTGGTTCCAACATTTTTAAATTTAGTTTGATTCTTAGCAGTTCATTGGAAAGCTACTTGAATTTATAAACTAATAAAATAAAAATTTATAGAACGTAATAATTTAAAAAAATTAATTCCAGACATCAATATTTTCCTATATAAAGTTATGTTGGGTCTATCAAAAGTGGTCCGATCGACGCAAAACTTCGCAAAACTTTTTTTTTGTGCAACATTATTGTACACGTCCAGTAGCGTAGCTCTAGGGTCATTGCCCAATATAATTGTCAGTCTAGTGACCATGGACATGGATAGATTACATAACCCATAAATCAAATTAAGGTATTCTTATAGATTTTTGGACGCTGAACAAAATGACGTCTCTCAATTTTTCCATCACGTCAGGTTTTTGAGGAATTCGGGATCAAAGAGTAAAAAAACTAGAGAGTGAACTTTTTTCGATTATGCCGAAGCTGAAATACCCCCACACAGCATTCATAAGTATCTCGAACATAAAAAAATTTTGTCTCAAGACCCCATTTTGGGTGGATTCGGACACTCATACCACGTTCAAAATCCGTTTTTAAAAATTAGAAAATGTAGGCCATTTTTTTCGTTATATGGGTGCCACGCCCAGTTTTTGTCTGATTTGGCTTATTCTCGAACTTGATCTCAGTATTCACGAGAAAAACATGTACCCAAAGTTTCAAGTCGATATCTGCAAAGCTGCGACCGCTATCGTGCGGACGGACGGACGGACAGACAGACGGACATCGCTAAATGGACGCAAGAGGTGATGCTGATCAAGAATATATATACTTTATCATACCAGACACGCCTGCTTATGGGCGTTACAAACGTTGTGTCAAAGTTAGTATACCCTGCCCAGGTATAATGACAAGTTTGGAAATATCTATTAAGCTTTTAAGAGATTTTGATTTTCGCTCAAAGTTTATGTTTATGTAGTCGTTTATTATTACGATTTTCTTTAAAGTTATGAACATTTGAAAAAAGTATTACAATTTTTGATTATATGGTTTTTTCTTTAGACTCAAATATAAAAAAACTGAACGAGATAGAGCAATACCGGGGACATAATCTTGTTAGGCATCCATAATCCTTTAAGAAGAAGTATGTAAAATTAAAAGGACTTTGTCAAATCCTTTTAATCTTACACCCCATATGCAAAATGCTTTTGTTTAGACTCAAAAACTAGAAGAGATAGAGCAATTCTGTGGACGACATCGTGTTCAGCATCAAAAAATCTTTAAAATATGTTGCTTTTTGAGTACCACGTTCTATTTCACTGTAACTTAGAGTTATAATACACTCCTGAGATTCGAACCCAAGCTCCAGTAACTCGTACCATCTTCAAAAAGTAAAACTGTTTCAGTTCTATTTTGGAATTGTGCTGTGATGAATTTTTCGTAACGATACCCGTTTCAAATCGTAACCATGCAGTTCTGATTTTTGTTCCACAGTGTAGAGTTAGTGCAGCTAAACGGACCCCAAATCCGTGAGCAGCGACCCCCCTTCCCAAAAAACATTGCTCCTACTGAGATTCGAGCCCAAGGTCACAAATAATAAAACTGTTTTCAGTTATATTTCAGAACTGAAACAGTTTCAAATCCTAAACATGAATCCGAATGGCCAGGGTTCAAATCTCGGTAAGTAACAAAAAATTTGTACCATTTCTTTATTTTGTAAATAAAATATAACAATAAAATATCAATAAACAACATTTAAAAAAATAATTTAGAGTAAAAAAAATAAAAATTTAAATTTTATTTAAAATTTAAATCTTTCCAATAACCTTTTTTTGTATTTTCAATTCATGAAATCATAAATATTTCAGTTACAAAACAAAAATGTTCAATCATGAAACACCAACATTTGAGTCTCAATTCATCAATGTGCAGTTTCAAATTCATCAATAGGTAGTTTCAAAAAAATTTAAACGTTTTTTTGTCAAAATCAGAACATTCAGTTTTGCCTGGAAATTGACAATGGTTTGGAACGTTTTGACAACATTTCGTTTTTATTTTTTTCTCAGTGTCAATATAAAGCGATGTGTAGTTTGCGGTAATGGTGGAATTGTCCAAATGTTCCAACAGCCTTGTTGTGAAGAAGTTTTCTCAATTCCGGAAACTCGGGAGTTTGAGTCCGGAATCCAGGGATTAAAATTTTTATGCATTGTTTAAGATATTTTTGACGTTTTTCCACAAAAATACTTTCGAGCATTTACCTTCAATCTAATTGGTAAATTTAAAAAACCCACTTTTGTAGATTAAGTGCTACAAACACACAAAAATTTACAAGATTTTTGTCAATAACGGATAACAAACAATTTTTATCGACCTAATAAAATTTTTTCAATTAAAAAAAGTTTTTTTTGGAGCTGGCAGAATTTTATGATTATATTTGGATTCAGCGTGGCAAAAAAAAAATTTGTTCGATCAATCTAATTTAAAAAGAATTACTTTTTGTTTGACTATATTTATTTAAATATTATTTGTTTTGTTTAATGTAATATTTATTAAATATGTTTTCTTTGTCGAATTAAACTTAAAATATTTTTGCAACAATTTTTTCTTTAATTTTATATTAACTATTGTATTTAATTGGAAAATCCCGAACAAATCCGGGATCCCGGGATTGTGATTTCAAATCCCGAAATCCCGGTATTTTCAAAAACACTTCGGGATTGAATGCATGCTAAAAAAGCCAACTAACTACATGCAAGTAATTATGGCCCGAACTTAAAAGGGTCGTGGAAGATGCCTGTTTTCTACGATTTCGATAGCCGAATGACGGATTCATATCTTAAGAGCATCATAACTGCCCTTTATCGTTTGTGTGATTCAAAAGTACAACATGACCGGATAAGGGTTAAATTGTTTTGTTTACATTTTTCGACAGGACAGGTCAATTAAATTTCTTTCGAATGAGTACCAAGGACCTTAATCCGTTATGTACACTTCGAGAAAATCCCGGTTACCAAAAACTCAACTTATCAAAAAATTGTCAAAATTTAGGGGAATTTTTAATCACACTAACTTTTTTCTGCAATGTTGCTTGTTTTTGAATAGAGTATATTTTTGAATCCAAAAAAATTTGTATAGCTCCTAGGAAAAAAGTTCGAAAAGTAGGTCATTTTTTACTGAGATTTTCTCGAAATGTACATATATATATATAGTGCACCCAAAGCAAGTGAATATAAGGGTTGTGTTGATGAATCAACAGAATTGACAACTTGGCTTTGGCTGCATATTTGCTGATATCAACGAAAGACGAGCAGTGAACACCTTGGCTGTACGACGTTCGTTCAACTTTGCAGCCAAAATGCATAAATGCATAAATTGCAATGCAAACAGATTATGCAATTTTTATTCTCACGCTATGCTGAAGAATAGCAGGATCAAATTGCAATTTCTGTTTGCATAACTGTTGCGAAGTCAGGCAGTATTGGCCTTGACTTCAAATTAGCTTAATAATGATTATTCTAGTATAAGAAATGTTTTTATCAAATAAAATTCAGTTACCAAAATTAGCTCATCGTACATTGTACACACAATTGTACACATGGTCCTTCGAACTTAAAATTTGAGGCAGAGACTTATCAAAGGTCTACAAAAACAGCAGTTTTTCCTTTAGTTTCCTCCACCAAGGGCAGGAAACTTTAATAAAGGTTTTACATAAAAAAGGCGTAAATCACGGCCAGACAGTGGTTTAAGCGTCCCGAAGCTTTAATATCGGTACAGTGTTAAAAACAAAAAAAAATTTAAAAAATCATCTTTTAAAAAAAGAAAAAACCATGGAACAGTTCAATCAGCTGATTGAAAAAAGACGGCGAGCACAGGCGCACAATTCACTATTTACAAAAATGGCTGAAGGCGTTGGAAGCTGACTGGAACAACTTTGAAGTCAACAACAACAGTTTGGCGTTGGCTGACACCAACAACTTTTTTGAACAGCTAAAGAAGAAATATCTGGAGATAAAGTCAACATGGAAAAGTGAGTTAAAAGTGCGCCAAGATGACGTTGATAAGTCAGACACGGAAGAAACGAAAACAAATCCAGCTTCAACAAGCAAGGGACAAACCAAAGGTACAAAAGGAAGCGTTTCACCAACAATGCCAACGACAATGAGGACAGATGGTTCAGCTGAAGATAAACGTTTTAAGCGGTTGACCTTACTCAACAACAAATTAGTACGCATCATAGAAAGCGTCGATTTGAGTAAGGGATTAAGTGTATTAAAGTTTAAAGCTGAGCAACTCAAAGACTGTTGGACTAATATAGTCACGCTAAGCGAAGACCTTATGTGCGAAAATTTCGAATATCTAAACGAGGAAATTTCCGAATTGGAGGATGGATACCAGGAAGCGTACATTCAACTGCAAGAGGCAATTGAAATTAACTCATCTTCAGTACAAGGGCGGTCAACCAGCAGAGCTGTTCCTTTACCACCAATAGCAATTCCAGTATTTAGCGGTATTTAGCTGTTCGATCGATTAATACACCAAAATGGAAACTAGAGCGACATTGAAAAAATGCAGTATCTGAAAATCAACGTACGAGGCGAAGCTGCAAGGCTAATGAGCCATTTGTCATCAACGTCCGACAACTATAAAACCGCCATTCAGTTACTGAACAAAAGATTCCAAAATCCTGCAGCTATGGTCAACAATTACATCCAAAAATTGTTGAACCTAAAGGCAGTGCGAAGTGAAAATGCACACGATCTGAAAACGCAAATGGATGCATCAAGGGAAATATTGTACGGCATCAGCAACCTGAAGGTAGATGTCTCATCTTGGGATCCACTAGTCATCCAGCTATTGGCACCAAAACTCGACAATGAAACCAGAAAATTGTATCAACTGTCGCGTGGATCTTCAACAGAAATCCCTAAGTTGGGCGAGCTGTTCGAGTTCATTGAAGCCAGATTTAGAGGGCTTGAGCACAGTAGGGAGAACATTCGTGACAATAAGGAAAAGGCAGCCGTAAGCACCAAAAGTCACTTGGCAACAGTAGCTACGGTAAAATGTGTCGTCTGTGATGAAAGCCATCAAATTTTCCAGTGCAAAAAATTTGTGGGCATGCCAGTGCCGGAACGTCGTGAAAAGGTTCAGCGCGCCCATTTGTGTTTCAATTGTCTTAAAGGTGGATATGCGGTGAAAGATTGCATCAGCAAAGGAAGATGCACAGAGTGTAACAAGAAGCACAATTCATTACTTCATGTCAGTAAAACAGGGCCAAAAGCACCATCAGCCAAGACCAACGACGGGGCCAACTCGAATCTGACAGAGAACTTAACAGAAGTAGCAGCATCATGCAGTGATGATCAAAAACGAACTGTTCTGCTGGCAAATGTCATGGTAAATATCCGCGTCAGAGGGCAAACCAAACCGGTAAGGGCTCTACTCGACCAAGGGTCACAATCATGCATTGTGACGGAACAACTAGCAAAAAGCCTAAAGATACCATTAACGAAGTACGAAACGAATGTCCAAGGAGTTAATGGTCAATCTTCAAAGGTAATGGCAAAGTGCAAATTTACAGTTGAATCCATACATGATGACAGACTAAGCTGTCAAATCGAGGCGATCAAAGCTACCAAGCAAAAAATTCAGTGCAAAGGACTGGCCGCACATTAAGGGCTTACAATTAGCAGACCCGTGGTATACAGAGCCAAGGGAAATAGAGCTACTGATAGGATCAAATATTCTACCAGAGATCATTGGATGTGGACTTATCAAGGGTCCTATTAACACTCCAATGGCTCAGAACACCATGTTTGGGTGGGTCTTATCAGGACCATTATTGACGTCATCCATATCGGACCACCAAGTTTCTAAGGTACAGGAAATAACATCATGCGTTAGCATCTGCAGTGATGACGACGACTTAAAGAAGTTTTGGGAGTTGGAAGAAGTACCAACAGCAAATCTGAAAACAGATGATGAACGAGAATGTGAAAGCAATTACCAGTCTACCCACAGCAGAGATGAAACAGGGCGATACATAGTGAAATTGCCGCTTAAGCAGGATCGATCGTGTCTTGGTGATTCCAGGGATTTGCAGCGAATTTTTTGGAGAATGAACCCTAAGGAGCCTATCAAGGAGTACACATTAAACACAGTCACATATGGAACAGCGTCAGCACCGTTTCTCGCCATCAAAACGTTGGTACAATTAGCAGAAGACGAAAAACGGAATTATCCATTGGCATGTGATACACTATCCAAACGATTTTACGTAGATGACTGTTTGGGTGGTTCAAACTCGATTGAAGAATGTAAAAAACTACAACATGAGTTAATACAACTACTTCATAAAGGTGGATTTAAACTAAGAAAATGGACATCAAATCAACCAGAAGTTTTGCAGTTAATCTCCAAGGAGGACATTGAATTAAATTCAGACATCGATTTCGACAGCGACAAGACAATAAAAATTTTAGGCATTAAATGGAGTCCTAGCACAGATCAATTTGAATTCAAAATAAATGCAAGCTCATTCAACCAAAAAAGTACAAAGAGAGCGATTCTTAGTGATGCGGGAAAATTGTTCGACCCCTTTGGATGGTTGTCCCCTGTGACCATCAAGGCCAAAATGATGATCCAGAAACTGTGGCTCTTAGGAATTGACTGGGACAGCGAAGTTCCAGCAACACTACATGCAGAATGGAATGAATTTAAAACACGACTGCCAGCAATTCAACAAATAAGAATTCCAAGGTGGGTTCCATATTCCAATAAAGGCAAAATAGAGTTGCATGGATTCGCAGATGCATCAGAAGCGGCGTATGCAGCCGTCGTATATGCAAGAGTGACCGTTGGAGGAAACGTTACAATATCATTGATAGCGTCAAAAACAAAGGTAACTCCGGTGAAACAAGTGTCGCTGGCTCGATTAGAGTTGTGTGCAGTCGCACTCTTGACAAAATTAATCAATTACATCAAAAAAGACAACGAAATTGTATATGACACAATTGTGATGTGGTTGGATTCAAAAATTGTATTAAGCTGACTGAAACAACACCCAGTTAAATGGACCACATTTGTTGCTAATCGCGTGTCGTATGTTCAAGAAAATTACAAAGGACAAATACGATTTGTACCGGGGAAGCAAAATCCAGCAGACATTCCATCAAGGGATATAACGTGAGCCTGTATTGTGATTTTATTCTCTCCCCACCTTTTGCTTCTCTTCAATCTTATTGTGGAGTTTATCTAGCGGATACTTTGTCTCAATGACCTTCGTAGAATTTGATCTGAGTACGGAGGCGCGCGCTGCTGCAGTCGTTTGGTTATTATCTCTATTATGAGAGAATTTTTGTGCGTGCGATGAGAGACTGAGTTGCGTGGGTGAATGTGATATTTTGGGTTTGTGCATTGGGTTTGTGCATACGTAGCGATATTTTTGTTGATGTATAAAAGAGAAAAAGAGTGAAAATTTGCGTGCATGTATGATGATGGGTGTTGAGTTGGGGCCAACTTTAAAATGTTAATAGTGCAGGCAATTATTGGTAGGATACAAACTATACGATATAGGGGTTTGAATGTTTTAAGTTAGGAAATTTATGTTTATTAGAAAGACGTTGCTGTGCTACTCGGGCCGTGTTTCTTAAATCGATTTAAATAATTTATATATGCTAGAAGCATTTGTTCGACAGTGAAATTAATTATATAAAAATAAAGGTTAAAGTGAGTTGCAAGCAAAGGAATTTTGATGTGGTGAAATAGTGCGGAAAAGTTTCTTATCAAGTTCGTTTTTTTTTTATTTTAATCGCTTTAGGCAACGCGTTAGAATTTAAAAATTTGCCGTCCAGTTTTGGAAAAAGAAAAGAGGGGCCAAATTTTGTTGAGGTAAATATTTAGGGTGCAACAAGAAAAAGTAGTGTCAAATACGTATGAACAAATTGTTTTTTTGTTCGTTCTGTAGGTCCCGTACTTGAGGGTAACGGGGGCCTCAAGTGGTTTTTTTGTGGTGGCTCAGAACCGTACATCAGCTGTGAAGGGTCAATCGCCTTGCGTTTTTTTATGCAACACAGACTTTCTACATCTACGAATCGGAGGAGGCAAGAAGAGCGAAGATCGGCACCCGATGAAAGTTTATGTCCCGCTTATGCTAGGAGTGAGACTATTCTCTGAGCGGCAGGAAAACTTCCCGTGTGAGAAAGTGTGGAACAAGGCAAAGATGTGGAAATAAAACACAACAGTCTCTTTTGGTTAATATGAAGGATGATACCAAACCTTGTTCTTTGACCCTCAAAGAAAAAGAGGCATATTTTTGAACATATAAAAAAA
This sequence comes from Heteromyza rotundicornis, assembly GCA_951394025.1. Classification (NCBI taxonomy): domain Eukaryota; kingdom Metazoa; phylum Arthropoda; class Insecta; order Diptera; family Heleomyzidae; genus Heteromyza; species Heteromyza rotundicornis. The sequence goes on along the minus strand of OX596011.1, from coordinate 34,954,653 downwards.
TAGGAGGGAACAGAACAATAAAAGAAAAGAGTTTAAAAAAACAATAAAAAAATTAAATTGAATATTTTTTAATCTTACCATCCTAGAATATTTTTATGTTTTTTTTTTATGAACTATGGTTTTTTTTAGTGTAAAAGTGCGTAGATTTCAATTTGAACACCTTTTAAAAAGAAAATAAAAACGAGGTCTTAAAGAAAAGGTTCATTGCCATATATAACAAAAAAAGAAAAAGAGAAAAGAAGCAAGCAAAAGGAAAGTGTGAGATAATAAAAAATAAATGATACAAATAATAAGCTAAAGAGAGAGATTGCGCTCACTGCCCTCAGCGATCCCCCCCATCCCCTTTGTGTATAACATTGTTTTTTTTTAGCACGCAGGTAATCGTCGGATGTTGGTACCATCATCGGAGGATTCAATGCATGGGTGAGTGCGTTTATTTGTTTTACATTTTTCTCCCCTCCAACGTTCGTTGGAAATGATATTGGCAATCGCCTAGAGTAGTGATCTCATTTAAAAAAAAAAGAGGAAGAAAAAAATGTAAAAAAAAAAAGCTCTGAGAAGAAGAAAATAAGTCTCCACGGTGTAAAAAAAAAACAAAACAAAGAAAAAGGAGAGGGAAAAAAATAAGGAGAGAGATACCCAAAAGTAAAAAAAAAAAAAAGGGAAACAGAGAGCAAAACAAATTCACTAATAATGGTTGTTGTTATTTTTTTTTTGGTTACTTTTCTCTTGCTTGTTTGTTTAGCTACCAATTGCACTTACGCACTTAATTAGGTTTTAGTCTTTATTTTAGATATTCTTATTTTTGTTATTTTTAGTTAGGTATAATCTAAGATTTATAATTTTTTTATTCCAGCTAGTTTTGGATTTGCTGAATTTAATATTAACAGTAGAATAAGAAACTGAATTTTATTTATTTATGTATTTAATTTTTTTCTATTTTTTTTTTATATTTTGTTTCTTTTTTGCATAAGTATAGTGTTAATAAATAGTGAGTTGGTTAAATTCATAGGAAGAAGACTTGAATCTAACAATGAAATGAACATTTATATTTTCTTTAATATGCGGTTTCGATTTTAAAATGAGCGACTAGACTCATTGGTGTTGGTGTGGGTGCCTACCCATGGTACAAGCGAACGGACATGAAGGTCGGACGGACGTTTTAGATGTACATAATGGTAAACGGACGGACTTAGGGGAAAGACAGACGGACATAGCAGTAATTGGGAACAGTGTCGATATACCAGAGCCCAGACACTGTTCATGGCTACGTATCCGCTGGACCGTAGATGGGGTGGGGTGGCTCTAGCTGCTGGACAGTGATGTTGGACAGGTTTATAGATTCCTTGGTAGGGGTTTCAAGCTTTAATGCGCTAGTGTGCTTTGGGGGGGAATAGTATGAGTAGGTGAAAGGTTGGTTATATTTCTTTTTGGTGAATGGTTTCCCCGTATGAGAGCTGATTGAAGGTGAATGTAGGATGAATGCGGGAGTATTAAAGCTTGAGCACAAATTTAGGTAGTTTTCGCCAGTTTATTTATTTAGAGTTCAAATAGGTACGGATTTTTTTAGGCACAAAAAAATTCTTTTGTTTGGGTCTGAGGTGTTTGGAGGTTGCTTGCAAAAACCCCACCCATACGGCGAGCAGCTCGGGCTAGCCACTGTGCCAAATCGCAGCATCACTTTACACGACGAATAACATCTACTGATCAAATACATCCAATGATTTTATCTAATTCATGTCCACTGGCCAAACTTATCATCAACCAGGCGCATATTGATACATTGCACGGCGGAATAAAGTTGACTCTTAACCATATTCGAAACAAATATTGGATTATACGAGGAACAAGTAGTGTGAAAGCATGCGTGAACAAATGCATTACATGTTTTCGCTTTAAAGCCAAAGGACAAACTCAATTGATGTGACAATTCCCACCGCCAAGAGTAAACTTTTCAAGACCATTTACACACTGCGGTATTGACTACGCAGGACCAATACACATCAGATGCTCACAAATTCGCGGCATAAAGTCACACAAGGCTTACATTGCAATATTTGTGTGTCTAGCAACCAAAGCCGTTCATATAGAGCTGACCTCGGACCTCACAACAGAAGGATTCCTAGCAGCACTAAAACGAATGATAAGCAGACGAGGTGCAGTACATCACATTTACAGCGACAACGGTACAAACTTCGTCGGAGCGAGCAACCTACTTCAGAAGATCCGATCAGAAAATCAGTTATCAACTGAGGGAATTCGATGACATTTCATCCCTCCTGCATCTCCACATTTCGGCGGGATTTGGGAGTCAGGGGTTAAATCAATTAAATACCATCTACATCGCTGCTTAGGAGAACAAAAGTTAACCTATGAGGAAATGAATACTATCCTTGTACAAATAGAAGGATGTCTCAACTCACTCGAGTCGCTCGAGTCGCTACTGTCAAAACATTAAAAGGACTAGTCAAACGGTCAATACAAAAAATATGTTTGTTACCGACGGACGATAATAACAATGGCAATCCGGAAGAGGAACTTCCATCAACAAGTCATACTCTACCAACCGATCCAGCCACAACAATCAAGCCCCGAAGGATTCTGAAAAATAACACAAACAGTATGTCAACAGTTCTAACGATAATGTTACTCATGTCCACGTTCAAATCGGGAAGTGGCACATATACAATCACACATCCTGAATCTGGAATATTTATTGAAAACGTAGGAGTCGCCAAGGTTCAACGGGGAATACTACGCACAAAGACTGTATTTCCAATTACTGATATTGAGCAAGATCAGTTCAACCTGAATCGTACCAAGAACGAAGTAGCAAGGTTGTGTGAAAGGGCAAAATCTCTAACCCAAGACAGCCAATGTGAAGAACTGGTGCACCATTTGAATGAGGAATGGAGTAACATATTCTCGATACTCAATCGTTTAACCATAATTCCAAGGCGGCAAAAGAGAGGACTCCTTGGGACTTTGATGACATCGTTATTTGGAGTAAATGATGAATCGACTCATTGGATCGAAATCAAAAAGAACTTATTAAAAATGCAAAAACCAACTCCAAGATCATGCTGTCGACGAAATATCCATATCCTCAACGCTTACTTAGTTGCAACTAGCTATATGAAGGAAATCGAGTTGAAATACAATAAGCTACTGAACGCCTACCTGAAACGGAGTCACCTGTACGAGTTCTTGTCACATCAGATGGTACACGAGTTGACTACGAATTTCACGGCAAATTTAGATGCTGGACTGGAAGTGCTGCCTGAACCAACCGACAAATTGGAAGTTTCAATTACATCAAACGAAATAATAATTTCTGGTTACTTTCTGATCACCGACAAGGATATCTATGAACTGATCAAGCTGAACACAATACCGGAAAAAATCGGAAACTACACGTTTCAAGAAGTTCAGATGACGACATCTTGTTAAATTAAAACCCCGACTGTTCGCTTTTAAATCACTTTATTAACTAACAATTAGTATTTTATTTCAGTTGCTGCCAACCAAGCAAAAGTGCTGACCCAACAATCTCGCAAGTGCATTGCACCTCGATCGAGTCAAAACCCTCAATCGCTCATTTGCAATTGGAGACTTAATTGTGTCAGGTTTTGCTTGGCTGACAAACATGCTACAGGGTGATGTTGAAATGCGTGGCTCATGTGTTTAATGGGCCACAACATTCCTCACCACCCGCAGAAAAGAAAGGATTATTTTGGAAACGACAATAATCCTTTCTTGACAGCATGTTAGCAAATTTTAACTAGGTATATATTATATATTACATATTTTAATGAAACTTATTATCCACTACTATAACATTCGCATAACTCTTAGTATATATGTAGTTTATCGATTTTTATGATTTATTTATTTATTTATTACAATTTGCCACTTAATTTTAAAATTCTGAGAAAACACAATTTAGGCAAAATATTCATAAATCTTCTAATTTATTTTATAGATACCTATACTACTCCCATTGTCGGTCCTGATGATATTACTGATGCCTTCCGTTGTAGTTGTATGGTATGTTTTCCTGGTTCTATATCTGTTGTCGGTTCAATCTGTCGCCTCGATCTTTCTTGAACTATCCTAGGACTGTTTCTCTGCCACGTTGCGTTTGGTAAGGACGGCATGTGCACAGATAATTTCGTAGGCTTAGTTCTCCTGTGCTGTATGGTGCATATTACTATCCCTATAATTGCAACAAGTAATATACCTGAAAGTCCGAAGGATAGACTTATTGCTCTGGCCTCAGTCTGATGGTAATGGATGCTGTTAGATAGTTGGCGTAGTTCCATTTCCGACTTCAGGTCGTCGAAATTTCTCTCGCCATCTGATAACATTTCCTTTATTCTCGTGTGATCTGATACCAAGATGGCGGTAGGAATAGTTCTTGTTGCGTTGACGTCCAACAACTTCGTCCAGTTTGCTTTCAAGCCTTCAATTAGTGTTGCGTGGTTGTTTGGTCGAGTACTTATGTTATGCCTGCTCTCGTGATAGTACTCGTGCAGCAATCGAGTCTGTAAATTATTCAAACTGCATTTTCCCTTTATCGTTAACTCTCCGAATCCCGAAAGTGTAACTGTATGCACATCGTCCTCACAAACAGCATCAAAAGTCTCCCTGTTCCGCAATTTGAAGATCCATCTATTCGCTGTTTCTGTCTTTATAAGGATCCCGTTGCTTGCTGGAACCACCACATGTTTGCATCTGTCATCTCCGACTGGGGTGTGCTGCATCATGTTGACCTCACAATTTGTGTTCATCCGCGTAAGGATTTTACCAGGGTGCTTGCACATTGTGATTTCCGTTGTTTCGTCCACTTCTAGTTGTCGACAATTTGAAACCTCGTGTAACGAGAGGCCGATGAACTCTCTACGATCTTTGGACTCTGCCATGTAGTCGTAAGTTGACTTTGTCACTATATCCCATTGCTCATTAAGGAAAAGTGGAACCGGGTACACCTTGTATAACGTGAATTTTGTTTGGTCTGGTAGCGGTATTGTAGCCACAATCACCATGCCGCCATCTATTGGAAATACCTTAACTTTCGCGGTCCGGTGAACATCGAAATTTCGGGATAGCAACCATTTTGATTTATTATCCACGGAGAGTCGGGCTATCATCGCATCCACGTCCTCCTTGTCAAGTATGGTTGGGTGTAGACTTCCTTTATATAAGTCATCCAGTATCGCCAATTCTACTTGCTGTTGACTTTGGATATCAAGCAGGTTTGAGTTTAATGTCACGTCCATCCTTTGAATCTGCAACGATAGTTCGATTTCGTGAAAGTTCTTGTTGTGGCTATTGGACTCTGCCGCTTGTTTAGTGACTGTCTCGTTCAGCTTGGTTTGCAACACCTCAATTTCACGTATTGTTGTCAGCAAAGGCTTCGATAACTTTTTGTAATTTGTGGCCATTACCGTTACTTGTCTTTTCATGACTTCAAACGTTTCGCTGCCTCTCTCTTCGATATCATCCAGGTGGCCGTATATTCTATTGGCGTCGTTTTGATCCATGACTCCGAATGCCCAATTGAACATTTCTCCCATGAAGTTTAATGACCGTCTAGGTCGCCGAATTTTGAACGTGCTTTGAATAATCTCTTCAGTATCGCGGAGCTTCGATATTATGGAGTTTGTCACTTGCAGTGGTGCCAAGCAGGATGCTGTAAAGTCGACGTTAGGAAAAAACAAGCTTGGTTGTAGCCTCTCGCACATGTCTTGTATTTTATGCTGGAAGCTGGTTATCTGATCCAAGAATTCCTTCAGCTCAATTGGCTTGAACTTTGTCATAATTGTCCACTCGTCCATGTAGAATATCGTGGTGCCCACATTATCAAAGAATAGCGGCGTGTCCGATAGTTCGGAGATCTCAACCAACGCCGCTCCGCTACCTGCTACACAGCTTAGGATCAGGACCACGACAAATCTCATCATAATCTACGTATAAAAATAAGACTACTACTAGTTATGTATAATGATTAATGCAAAAATAAAATTGAAGTAGTATCTATATAAAAATAAAATAACTATAGTTTGTGTGCATATATGAATTTATATTACAAAATATTATAATTAGTACTTATCATTTTACTTGTATTTCAATATTATTTTGTCATAAGCTTATTTAGAATCTTGTAAATACAAGATTAAAACCATACTATTTTCTGTAAATCTATATAAAATTGTATTCTCTTTTTATTTATTTATTTATTTAATTATTTCTTTTGTGTTTTTTTTTTATTTATTTTTTTTTTTTTTTTTTTTTTCCGTAAGTTTTATGGTCCGTAATTTTCGGTTCGTCGGTACCAATAGTTCAGTCATGTCTTCGCCTTAAGTGTATGTCCCCTTCCGACAGTGGTAAAGTTTCAACAAATTGTTGTGAATTTTCTTTTTCTTTCCCTTCATCAAAAGCACTGTTGTCACCGGACTAAGTACTTCAATTACCTCGTATGGCCCTGACCAAATTGGTGAAAACTTATTTTTTCTTAGCTGATTCTTCATCACAACCTTTTCCCCCACCTTAAACACGATGGAATGTGTTGTATTATCGTAAGTTTTCTTTGACACCCGCTTAGCATTCTCTTGGTTTTCCCTAGCTATTTCATGAGTCCTCTGTATCTGATATTTCAGTACCTTAGGATAATCATCTGCATTGTAAACCGGCTGACATTTTCGGCTCAAACTAGTGGGCATTTCAACATCGAACCCGTAGAGTGTTCGGAATGGTGTTTGTTTCGTAGAGGTATGCCGGGTGTTATTGTGGACATGCATTGCTGCTGTAAGCCACTGGTCCCAATTAGACCCGTCCTCCTTTGCGAAACTCCTTAAATATTCCGCTAACGGTCGATGGCTTCTTTCTAACGAACCATTTGCCTGTGGATGGTATGGTGTTATGTGTAATTTCTTAATACCAAGCATCTTACATGTATCGGAGAATAATTTTGATGTAAAATTACTGCCATTATCTGTCACTAAAATTTTGGGGACCGAATATCTCGTTATAATTTCGTCAAAGAAAACTTTCGCAACTGTGCTTGCCTCTCCATCTGGCAGGGCAGCACAAACAAAATATTTCGAGAAATCGTCTTGGAAGGTAAGTATGTACTTATTTCCCGATACGGTCTCGGGCAAAATTCCTACGATATCCATATATACCTTTTCAAATGGCCGATAAGGGGTGTCTGTAAGAATCATCGGCATTTTAGTTAGCTTTGAACTTTTGTTCACCTGACACTTTGAACAATTTTTAACATATTTCTCAATTTGTTTCCTCATTCCCTTCCATTTATATTGTTGCATAATTCTGCTCTAGGTTTTTTTCGAGCCTTGATGACCTCCTAATGGCGAGTCGTGAAAATCCTTTAACACAATTTCTATGTCCCTTGGTTCTGTTAGTATCGCAACTTTGTCGGGTTGTCCGTGGGGGACATCATCGCTATCAACGGATTGCGACAAATCGGGTACTGCTAGATCAGTTCTGTTTTTCGAACGTGTTTGTACCACCCCAACCCCGGAATTGTCCCCTGGTATCCTACTCAATGCATCCGCATTTAAATTACGCTTCCCGGGCTTGTAGATTATATCGAAGTCGTATTCAGATAATTTGTGTCTAAACCGAGCTAACCTTGATGTTTGATCCTTCAAGTTAGCTATCCCACGTAGTGGTTGGTGGTCAGTATATATGGTGAAGTGTCGGCCCAATAGATAAGCCCTAAAATTTCTAGTTGCCCAGACTATCGCTAAAAACTCCTTTTCGATCGTCGAATAGTTCTTTTCTGCATTATTTAGCGCCCTGCTAGCAAAGGCTATTGGTCTGTCTTCTCCTTCTTCCCCTTGGGATAAGATTGCCCCAATTGCCTCATTACTGGCGTCAGTAGTTAGCATAAATGGGTTCAAAAAATTTGGATAAATTAAAACAGGCGGAGACGTGATGGCGTCCTTCAGACAGTCAAATGCCTTTTGACAGTCGGCCGTCCATTCAAAATTAATTCCCTTCCTCAGCAACCTGTTTATTGGCAATGCTATATACGCCATATTCTTTATAAATTTCCTATAGTAATTCGCCAGACCTAGAAAAACCTGAACCTCCTTTTTATTTCTTGGTGTTGGGATTTTCCTTACGCACTCCACCTTTCCTGGGTCCGGTAGTGCTCCGGACTCAGAGCATTTATGGCCTAAATATATAACTTCTCGTCGTAAGAAATGACATTTATTTGTATTCAACTTCAAGTTATGTTCTCTCAGCACATTCAGTACCTTACCTAATTTATTCTCATGCTCAGCTAAATTCTTTCCGTATATTACAATATCGTCCAGGTAAACGAAACAGTCTATCCCTTGCAGTCCTGTCAGGATATGGTTCATAATCCTTTGGAACGTCGCAGGTGCCCCCGTCAATCCAAAAGGCATCCTGTTAAACTCAAAATGCCCGAGACCGGTACTGAAAGCTGTCTTTTCCCTATCCTTTTCACTCACCAGCACTTGATGATACCCACTAGCCAGATCTAAAGTTGTGAAATACCTGCTGCTACCTAGTTGATCCAATATTTCCTCTATCCGCGGAATGGGAAAAACTTGTTTTATAGTAATGTCGTTTAGCTTCCTATAGTCAATGACCAATCTCCATTTCTTCTGACCGAATTCGCCCCCCTTCTTTGTAACTAGAAGAAGAGGTGAATTCCATGGTGACGTGCTGTGTTCTATAATTCCGTCTTTTAATAGTTTGTCTACTTGCTTCTCAATTTCTTCTCTATGTGCCTGTGGCAGTCTATATTGCTTCTGACTTATTGGAGGGTGCTCCGCTAGTGTTGGGATCTCATGTCTTAGAACCGGGGTATATGACAACTGGTCCCCTTCCAACAGGAAAACGTCGTGGAAAGATGCACATACCTTTTCTACAGATGCTCTCTCCTCCGAGTTTATAGAAGGGTCTAAACTCAGAGCCCCAAAAAGTTTTTCTATTCTTCCTTTAATGTCTATTTCGTTCACATTATTAATAGATGTGCCATTCGGTATTTTGAATTGGTTAAAATTAGTAAACTTTGGAGTAAAATCCTGTCGAAATATGTAATCATGGTCCGTCGCATTTAAAATTGGAATGTGCACCATATTTTTACGAACATTCACCAAGGTTTCTGCCATGTAAACGCCTGGTAATACCTCTTGTTTGTGTATCACCACAACTGGAATGTTTGTTTTAACTTTTAGAGGTACTATTACGATTGTTCGCTTCCCTACTGTTACTTCTTTGTTGTAATACACATTATTCAAATCATCCATAGATCTTAGAGGCAACTTCAAAATTCTTTGCTTTAAGTTGTTAAAAAAAATTATTTCCTTATCGAGCGCATTAATTACTGACTGGTTCCACAGGTTATCCCTCCCTATTATGCCATCTGCTGGCACACCCTGTTCTGATGATACGACGTGCATCGTAAAACTCAGATTTCTCACTTGGCTATGCACTATTCTAGTGGAGCCCAATGTTGTCACATACCCACCAAAAGCCCCACTTAAATCCTTTGTATTGCCCTCGTTCAACTCCGGGAATTCCACCATTGCGCTCCTTTTTACGAGGCTCGTTTCAGCTCCCGAATCCACCAATAATATAAGCATCTCGTTCTTGGCTTCTTTGCAAGGGATTTTCACGAAAACATCATTTACTCCTAGTACTCCTTGTCTGTTCCATACCACTCTCTGAGTCGTCGCTGTACCACCCGAAATGTTGTGATCGTAAAATCCCGCTATCCTTCTCCTTAATTTCTCCACCACCCTAACGCAAACTGCTTGGAACTTCCCTATTTTCAAAACCATTTCATGTACTAATTTTCCCAACACGAAACTCTTGCTCCTACTTGCCATAGACTCCCCCTTCTCAGCCAGCACACTTATTTTATCACCCATATATAATATTATGCATTGCCACACGTATAATATTATCATCATTTTCGCCCATGCGACACCAACTATGCCCATAGCTTCACTCGTACTCGTGTGGTCTACCGCATTTGTACCTTTCTCTGTCTCCCTCTCCTCAATTCCTCCTGCCTTAATTTCCTTCGATATCTTACAGTTTTGGAGTCCCAATGTGCCCACAGACGCTACCGACGTTGGACCCACTACCAGCTTCCCCCCTTGCCCACTTTTTCCGCTATTTTGGGGTTCCCATCCTATTGGCGTGGAGTGGGCCCCCCGGAGTTTCCCTGGTCCCTCAAATAATTCTTCTTCGCGTCACAATCCGCAACCCTATGTCCCTGTTTCTCACACCAAAAACATTTAATCCGAGTGTTACCACGGCCGAAATCCCCACTTGCTCCGCTTCTGTCGTTTCCATTTCTATTCCGAGCCACATTTTCCTCCTGTCTGCTCCCAGCCTGTCCGCTCCCTTGGTACCCACTACCTTCGTTTGACTGTCTCCCCCGCTCAGAGCACTTCCAACTAACATCGTGACCATAAGCTCCGCAGCTTTCGCAATAAGGTGTATTTTTTCTTGTAAAACACTCGTCCCTTGTATGCCCAAATTTCCTACAAAACGAACATGTCGGCCTCCTTGATCCCGTCCAACTATCTTCTAGACTCTGTTTTCCAACCGCATCTGCATTCAATTGTGCTGTTCTAAAAGGATTACTCGAATTTGCTACCTGACCACCCTTATGAGGTAGTGCCGTTGAAACGTTTATCCCATATAGACCCTCTTCTGTGCTCATGCCATTGTAAGAAATGCTCGCTGCATTCCTCGCTGGCAATGACATCTGTCCCTTCTGCAACGTGGCCTCAGCTACAATTACCTTCCCCACAAGGTCATCCAAGGTACCGGATGTGATACCCAACAAAAATATTTTCAAAGTAGGGTCCTGCATACCCACTCTAAATGTCGTACACACTGACCTATCCAACTCTTCCAAAAGACCCTTATTACTGTCCCCTGAATATTTTCCCCTTATTATTCCCTGTGCTACTGCTCTCAGCGCCCCCAGTCGCCTGGCATATGGCCTTATTTCCTCCCCCGGTCGTTGGAAAGTCTGCCCTATCTCCTGAAGTACGCTATCCAAAGACTGTGTTTTCAGGTATGTATTTCTAATCAAGTGGTGCAACTCCTCTAATGTAGTAAACTGCTGAGAGCTTATTAAATTAAATGCATCGCCGTACAACCTCTGTTTGACGCATGCCATAAAATCTTGAAACTCCTCGTCCTTCACTCCCTTCCTAGCTAACTCACTCCCTTGAATAAATTTGTGCACTTCCGCCTGTAGGTCTGGCGTTTCTACTCCCGCAAACAACGGTACCACACTGTTGACTAGTTTAGCTATCTCATGCACATTCATCTTGGTTTTATATTCCGGAAACTGTCGCGTACTATGTAATTCTCGGGAGTCGGGAATTGTTGCCTCTTTGTGCACAAACGAATTATCATGCGCTATCGTCAACTCCTGTTTCAAAAGTCTGTTCTCTGTCTCTAAATCTTCGATCTTACGATTTGCTCTGCCCAAGGTATGGAACTCCTCTCTACTTCTTTGACTTATTGCTTTCTGTATACTCTCTTCCGATATATTCCGCACCCTAAGCTGTTTTCTTAAATTCTCGTTTTCCAACTCAATTTCCTCCCCACTCCTCAAACTGCTATCCAACTGACTATTCAATGACTTGTAGCTCCTTTTCAGCTGTTCTATTTCTTTTCTCAAACCCTCAATTCTCTCGTCCGAGTCTTTCCAATGTGTTTCTACAATACGCAAAAGTTCCTCGAGAATCGAATCCGCTACTTCTAGCGCCGTAAGATTTCCTAAGTATCCCTCTACCTTATCCTTGATAAGAATATACTGTTCCTTAGACCCGCAGAATAATTTCAAAGTTGCCCACAACTTTTGAACAAATCTCTCTGCCTCAGCACTTAACCGTTCTAGCTCTACTTTCGCATCACTAGATTTCGCCATTAATCAACTCAGGTGCAGGGCGCCACAAACAAAAATTGGAAATGAGGAAAAAGGGGGGAAAACGACCAAACAACATCTCAAAGAAAATCACGACTTTACAATGGTCGACGAAAACACTTCACAAGTCCAATTTGGACCGAACACTACCAGACATAAATTATTAAATTGAAAAAAAAAACTAACTGCCACCAAAAAACACAAAAACCACAAGCTGATAATATTACACTGGAGCGGAAAAATACTCCCTTGATGGTAACCTGCTGCCACTCAAAAAAAAAAAACAACCACAAATCAAAAGAAAATCAAAAATAGCTATCTTAAATTTAGTGACCACAACACTGGCCCAAACCAAAATTTGAAAAAGAAAAGGAAAGTATACTTATCCTACCGGCTGCGCCAATGTTAAATTAAAACCCCGACTGTTCGCTTTTAAATCACTTTATTAACTAACAATTAGTATTTTATTTCAGTTGCTGCCAACCAAGCAAAAGTGCTGACCCAACAATCTCGCAAGTGCATTGCACCTCGATCGAGTCAAAACCCTCAATCGCTCATTTGCAATTGGAGACTTAATTGTGTCAGGTTTTGCTTGGCTGACAAACATGCTACAGGGTGATGTTGAAATGCGTGGCTCATGTGTTTAATGGGCCACAACAATCTCTATTTGGAGTAAATTACAACCTGGAAAGATATTTTGAATCATCAGTGAACAACATAATGACGGCATTAAAATGGAACGAAAGCACCTTTATTCTCCAACCATCTACATTCCTAGACATTGAGACGAGCGAAAACTGTATTATCCAGCAACTATACAAGAAGATGTCATTCAAAAAATGTAATAGAAGAATAATCACATCAAAAGGTACCATCTGGAAAGAGCTGTGGACTCATAATGCTTGGATCTTCGTGACTGCGGTCCAAACAACAGTCATTGTAACATGCGGTACTGAGCGCGAAGAAATTTTCCTCAACAAAACTGGAATCATTCACATCACTCCCGACTGCTGCATTCAATCCAAATATGTGCGGCTGGAAGCCAAGCTATTTGAAACAGTGCCGATTGTGACGCACTTCACCAAATATATGGCGATTATCAACGCAACCATCAGCCCGGTTCCGATTCAAATATTGAACGAAACTGTGATTCCTTAAGAAAGTGATTTGGCAGAGGTCCTGAGGGATAACGAGCAAGAGGCCTCAGACTCTATTCAACAGCTTCACGACGCGAATTGGAAGGCAATTTGGGCCCACCAACATTGGACGACCGGCGCTATTATCACACTTATTGTAGTTATTCTGTGTCTCGCCGCGCTACTTAGGAGAACTCGAGTGTTTCATAGGCAGAGGCGATCTAATAGCACAGAATTACGCGAAGTCAAAAGCAGTGACGATACAGCATTCAACATCAGACGGTGATTTGGATGCGACACCAATAATACCAATAACACCAATACTTGCCGCGTGTGGCAAAATGTTGATGAATCAACAGAATTGACAACTTGGCTTTGGCTGCATATTTGCTGATATCAACGAAAGACGAGCAGTGAACACCTTGGCTGTACGACGTTCGTTCAACTTTGCACCCAAAATGCCATAGTCTGCATAAATTGCAATGCAAACAGATTATGCAATTTTTATTCTCACGCTATGCTGAAGCATAGCAGGATCAAGTTGCAATTTCTGTTTGCATAACTGTTGCGAAGTCAGGCAGTATTGGCCTTGACTTCAAATTAGCTTAATAATGATTATTCTAGTATTTAAGAAATGTTTTTATCAAATAAAATTCAGTTACCAAAATTAGCTCATCGTACATTGTACACATAATTGTACACAGGTTGTAAAAACCACACAAAAGACTAAATACTAAATAAAAATTCATTAGATTTAACCGAATAATACAACTTTTGTTGTTTTTATGAAACCCAAATGACGTTTTTTGAAAGCGAAATGGACGTTTTTCTGTTATCGTCACCTGGCAACACTGATTGTACCTGGTACAGTTAAATGAAATCTAGCGACGGTTTCAAGATAAGTTCTGCCAACAAAAGTGTACGCTCAATAAACTTAAACAAAAAGGAATGAATAACTTCAGAAAAAGGCAACGGATCGAAGCTTGAAATATGAAACTATCAAAGCTGGGCATTAACTAGTTAATTCGTTAATATTTAATTAACGAAGTTAAATTTTTGGTTAACTTTTAACGTTTCAGTTAATTTCGAAAACCATTAACTTTTTCATTTAGTTAAGTTAAATTTCTTTGATTAACTAGCATTAGTTAACTTTGAAACGAAAAAAATTTGTTATTATTGAATGTAAAAAAAAAAGTAAAAATTAAGAATTCATACTATTTTTAATAATCTACCTAGCCACACTGTTGAAAAATTGTAAACACAGAACTCTTTCGTGTTGTTGACAAAAATTTAAAGTTCCAAGTCGAGACGGCGTGCCTAGCCCGCCGTCAAATGTATCGGTTTGGTCGGCTGCGAAATATTGAGTCGATTGTGTCGGCTCAACCGATATTGACATCGATTTGTTCGAACGCCGATTGAAACCGATTATGGTCGGCGCAAAACTGTTTAGCCGCCGCCGCCATTTTCCAATCAACTTGGAACTAAAAAAAATATAAATTAAAATTTTATTTAAAATTTAAATCTTTCCAATAACATTTTTTTGTATTTTCAATTCATGAAATCATAAACATTTCAGTTACAAAACAAAAATGTTCAATCATGAAACACCAACATTTGAGTCTCAATTCATCAATGTGCAGTTTCAAATTCATCAATAGGTAGTTTCAAAAAAATTTAAACGTTTTTTTGTCAAAATCAGAACATTCAGTTTTGCCTGGAAATTGACATTGGTTTGGAACGTTTTGACAACATTTCGTTTTTATTTTTTTCTCAGTGTCAATATAAAGCGATGTGTAGTTTGCGGTAATGGTGGAATTGTCCAAATGTTCCAACAGCCTCGTTGTGAAGAAGTTTTCTCAATTCCGGAAACTCGGGAATTTGAGTCCGGAATCCAGGGATTAAAATTTTTATGCATTGTTTAAGATATTTTTGAAAAATACTTTCGAGCATTTACTTTCAATCTAATTGGTAAATTTAAAAAACCCACTTTTGTAGATTTAGTGCTACAAACACACAAAAATTTACAAGATTTTTGTCAATAACGGTTAACAAACAATTTTTATCGATCTCAATAAAATTTTTTCAATTAAAAAAATTTTTTTTTTTTTGAGCTGGCAGAATTTTATGATTATATTTGGATTCAGAGTGGCAAAAAAAAAAATTTGTTCGATCAATCTAATTTAAAAAGAATTACTTTTTGTTTGACTATATTTTTTAAATAGTATTTGTTTTGTTTAATGTAATATTTATTAAATATGTTTTCTTTGTCGAATTAAACTTAAAATATTTTTGCAACAATTTTTTCTTTCAAATCCCGAAATCCCGGTATTTTCAAAAACACTTCGGGATTGAATGCCTTAAGCCACACACACCAAATACGAATACGATCCCTCCACTGGCATGCTAAAAAAGCCAACTAACTAAATGCAAGTAATTATGGCCCGAACTTAAAAGGGTCGTGGAAGATGCCTGTTTTCTACGATTTCGATAGCCGAATGACGGATTCATATCTTAAGAGCATCATAACTGCCCTTTATTGTTTGTGTGATTCAAAAGTACAACATGACCGGATAAGGGTTAAATTGTTTTGTTTACATTTTTTGACAGGACAGGTCAATTAAATTTCTTTCGAATGAGTACCAAGGACCTTAATCCGTTATGTACACTTCGAGAAAATCCCGATTACCAAAAACTCAACTTATCAAAAAATTGTCAAAATTTAGGGGAATTTTTAATCACACTAACTTTTTTCTGCAATGTTGCTTGTTTTTGAATAGAGTATATTTTTGCATCCAAAAAAATTTGTATAGCTCCTAGGAAAAAAGTTCGAAAAGTAGGTCATTTTTTACTGAGATTTTCTCGAAGTGTACATATATATATAGTGCACCCAAAGCAAGTGAATATAAGGGTTGTAAAAACCACACAAAAGACTAAATACTCCATTAAAATTCATTAGATTTAACTGAATAATACAACTTTTGTTGTTTTTATGAAACCCAAATGACGTTTTTTGAAAGCGAAATGGACGTTTTTCTGTTATCATCACCTGGCAACACTGATTGTACCTGGTACAGTTAAATGAAATCTAGCGACGGTTTCAAGATAAGTTCTGCAACAAAAGTGTACGCTCAATAAACTTAAACAAAACTTAAACTTAAACAAAAAGGAATGAATAACTTCAGAAAAAGGCAACGGATCGAAGCTTGAAATATGAAACTATCAAAGCTGGGCATTAACTAGTTAATTCGGTAATAGTTAATAAACGAAGTTAAATTTTTGGTTAACTTTTAACGTTTCAGTTAATTTCGAAAACCATTAACTTTTTCATTTAGTTAAGTTAAATTTCTTCGATTAACTAGCATTACTTAACTTTGAAACGAAAAAAATTTGTTATTATTGAATGTAAAAAAAAAGTAAAAATGAAGAATTCATACTATTTTTAATAATCTACCTAGCCACACTGTTGAAAAATTGTAAACACAGAACTCTTTCGTGTTGTTGACAAAAAATTTAAAGTTCCAAGTCGAGACGGCGTGCCTAGCCCGCCGTCAAATGTATCGGTTTGGTCGGCTGCGAAATATTGAGTCGATTGTGTCGGCTCAACCGATATTGACATCGATTTGTTCGCACGCCGATTGAAGCCGATTATGGTCGGCGCAAAACTGTTTAGCCGCCGCCGACATTTTCCAATCAACTTGGAACTCTGGGTGCGTAGTGACAATCAAAAAAAAGCGCGTCGGCAAATTCGTTATGTAAAATTTTTACAAAGTTTTAATTTTTTAAGTTAAATTTGCATATAGAGGGCTGAAATCGATCAAAAAAGGGTCTGGGAATGCAGGCATTCAATTGTATATAGTTAATTGTTTTTGTATGCGATTTTTGGAAAAAAAAATATTTTTATAGAGAATTTAACTATTTTATTTAACTTTTAACAAAGTTAACTTTTCAACGCAATTAACTTTTAATTTGACGAAGTTAAATTTTTGATTAACTATTTCCGGATTAACGAAGTTAAATTCTCGATTAACTATGCCCAGCTTTGGAAACTATAAAAGCAACTGATTATACCAGTTTCTATTTTCTAAATCTTGCATTCGAAATATTAGACAAAACGTGTTTAATTGCTTTGGCTGGGGTGTGTATTTACTTGAATAGAAATTAAAGAACTGAGAAATGAAAAATAAAAAAATGTTATGAAAATTTGTTAGTGGAATCCGAAAGATAATGTATGACGAGGTGGAATTTTGTCAAAGCTTTATATGTTCCTATTGAATGATAGCCCCACGTTGGGCGCAAAAATTGTAATGTAGATTAAGTTTAAATTTATCGAAATAAATATTCGAGCTGTTCATAGGTAATGCATTCTGTGGATTCTTGCCTCTTACTACGCTCTTGCCAATACAATTGAATTTCGCATGCAATAAAAAAACTATTTCATTAAAATTTCCATACGTCTTCAATTCACGATTCAGTTGTGCAGATGAGCAGTTTAAATATATGAAATTTGACAGTTCTTTTAAGCAACTGCGCGTTTTTGAGGTGTTTCCCTACTTTAAATGAATACCTTTATTATCTCACAATTCACTTAATCCATCAACCAAAAATTGTATGGTTAACAGGCTCGATACCCACCCTACCTTGGATTAATAGCCTCATTTTATTGACACCCGAATCTACATACATCTCACATCAACCTTAAGTCAGGACACAGAAATGTTAGGGACCAGTGTTACAATATTTACAGATTTATCTTTATTTATAGATTTTTTGAGCTCTGTCAGATCTTAAGATTTTCTCCCAAAAATTACAGATTTTTTGTAAATGTAACAGATTTTACAGATTTTTACAAAATAAATTCAAATATACTCTGATTTTTCTTTAAATGTATTCTTATCTCAATAAAAAACGTATTTTGGAGTAAATGAAGATCATGTAACACATAACAACAAGAAATCTCAATTTTGTTTTGCCACTGTGAGATTTAATAAGAAAAAGAAAATGAACAAGAAAACTAAAAAAATCTGTTTTATCTTATTGTTGCATCTCCAATTATTATGCGGCAAGTGAGCTAGCTTTTTAATTCTAAAAATGTATTTACTTTTGCAAAGTGGTTTGTTATTGAATAGCGCAAATTTTTGCATCAAAAATGGTTATCCTCCAGGAAAAAGGTCGAAAAGTAAGTCAATTTTTATATATGATTTTCTCGCTTAAAGTGTGTTTCGAACGGTGTTTTCAGTAGTATCCAAGTTAAAATTCTTAAAGCCAATATAAATTATTAAAGTAGGCTGTACCTAATTAACTGACAGTTACTATATGTATTTACTAATTGGTCTGAATTTAAAAACAATTTCATACAACAGATTTTTATTGGAAATAAAAGATTTCTTTCTTGGAAATTACAGATTTTGGTAAAAAAAAATATGGTAACACTGTTAGGGACACATAATAGTACTAGTTTACTTGAAAAAATATCATAAATATTATTTAGTCTTTACTTTATAATTTCAAAGTCGCATACAATTTGTTTTTCGCTTTATAAACAATCAAAGTAAGAGCATAGTTGTGATAAGATAATCAAAAAGGTTGATAATATTAATTATGTTAACGTCAGCAACATGTTAATACTAATAGCGTAAATCTGACGTGACCGTTCGTATGCAAGAGAATTTTATGGTTTTTGTTAGGCTTGCCACACTTGGAGAAGCCCAAACCCGGATAAAATAATTAAATAAATAATTTTTTTTAGGCTTGGCCTTTTTTAATTAGAGATAATTTTCAATGAAAAAAAAATTTCCAAACAAACAAAAACAAAATAATAACAAAGAAATTTATACTTCACATTTTTACATTTTCTTACAGCTTATTTCGTGCACCCTAAATGTGTACAGTGACCCAAAAAAGTATTCAACATTTATTAAAATACAGCACTTTCGACATTTTTTCTAATAAAAACCTTAGTATCATTGGAAAGATCTAATCAATAGCTTTTAAATGACTATCACAATAATCCGCAAAGTACACTTCGAGAAAACCACACCGAGAGAAAAAAAACTGTATAATCAACGAAAAAGTAGATAAATTTAACAGTTTTCGCGGTTAAAAACCATCCGATAGTCAAACCTGTTAAATTGACAGTTGATCCGCTGTTGATAACCATGGGAAGATGTCCGACTGCCACCCGGGAACTCCGGGTTCAAATCCCGGTACGACCCTCGTTTTTTTTTTTTTATTTTAAAAAAAGATGAATTTTCACTGTAATTTTTATTTTTTTTCTTAAAATTTTTCTTTCAGTTCCATAAGTTTCACTTTTATGAACGATTCTTCTCAACTCCAAAATCGCCCTGGTCAAGACTTGAACCTGCGTGCTTCTGGTTGATAGTCCGACATCTTATCCATCCAGCCAATGATGTCATTCATGCTGGCATGGCAATAAATTAATAACTTAAATCTGTTGAACAGGTTATGTTCTCTACTATCAGAGTAACCTGAGTTGCCAGCTGAAGGAACTTTCCTTGGTTTCCCGGGGAATATCCCATCAAAATGAGAAATGGGCAAGGAATTCATGAAAATGTGGGAAAACTTTATTAAATACCTACATAAGTAAAAACTGGGAAAGTGGTTTAGTTGCAGTTTAACAAAATGGAGACGAATTTACCGAAAACCTGGCAACACTGTTTGTATCAGAAGAACAGAAAACCTATCTGCTATCTGTTAAACTGTCTGTTACACACTCTGACAAATTATCTATTATCCGAATTTTTTCCTGGAAGTATACCATTTTTTTTGGAACGCAAAAAAAAAATGGTTGGTTTTGTAAAATTTGTGGGAATTTTTTTATCACAAAACTTTCTTTTGCAAAGTAGCTTGTTTTAGAACAGCGCAACTTTTTGCATCACAAGAAAAAATTGTATACATCATGAAAAAATTTCGGAAAATAGGTAATTTTTTAGCCATGATTTTTTTGAAGTGTACTTAAGTTGTCCTGATAGTCATTCGGAAGGTATTGATTAGACCTTTCCAATGGGACTAAGCTTTTTATCATGCAAAATGTTGAAAGTGCTGTATTTTTATAAAAACTGCATGTCGAATACTTTTTGGGCCACGTATATATTTATGGTTTGTCGCAAATTTAATAATGTGGATATTGGGTATCAAAGGGAAGGTCTAATCAATACCTTTCGAATGTGCGATTATTATTTTTTATGAAACAGGTGGCCTCTTACAGCACCTAATTGGAAAGGTATTGATTAGAACTTTCCAATGATACCAAATATTCAATTTAAACATATTTGCGGAAACCATAAATATAAACACATTTAGGGTGCACGAAATAAGCTTTAAGCCACTGTAGTTAAAATAATATTGTAAATTAAAATTAACATTAATATTATACAGTCGAAATAGTTAGAAATCGATTCGGGACCTAAATGAAAAAAATGTTATGTGCACTTATGGCCAATTTGCTACCCATTTCATTTTATTGGTAAACTTTTTTATTAATACAAATTTTTGTTTTTAGATTTTTGTGAATTACTTTTCAAAAATATAAGATAGAAATACACTTATCGGCTCATTGAAAAGGCAATCAAATTTCCTTTACTTCTGTGCAAAGTTTTAATTTATAATCCTTATATTCGTATGTTAGACACCAAAGTTTGTCTTAAATAATATGGTTTATCCTATTATTACATATTAATACTATTCTTTTTTTAAATAGAAAAATGGAACTAGTGATTTCTGTTAGAACGAAGACGATATATTATAAATGGGTAATTCCATGTCCTTTTAAGTTGAGAATGTTAAAAACCGCTACTTGAGCTCAAGTTGAGAACGAACGTTGGAGATTTCAGAAAGCTATTTGATATCCGACCGATAAGTTTATTAGGTATTTCCCAAAAGCACAGAGCAATTGGTTCGGTCGAAATAATCGAAATAATAATTAAATAACAGAAAGAACTCGAATGAAAGAATAAAAGAATGTGTACTTTATTTTCAAATGTTTAACCTAAATAAATTTTAACAAACATTTTTAAAATTAACAAAAAATTACTAAAGCTATGAAAAAAACGGAGAAATTTTTCAAAAAACCGGAGACCGGAGAAACATTTAAATTCCCGTATTCTCCGGGCAAAAACCCTGTGTGTGGCAAGCCTAGTTTTTGTACACTGTTGCACATTTTTTGTTTTTATTAACTACTAGCTTTTCCCCGTGGCGTTGCCCACGTAAAAAATACAGACATTCACAGCAGAGAAGCGAAATGGAAAATTTCCCCTCCTGCACACAGAGCTCGAAATTCCCCGCAAAATTGTTAATTCCCCACAATCTAACATCCCTGATCGTGATGAATAAAAGAGAGAGAGCTCAAAAACTCCATATAAAAAAAATAACTCTCAATTTTCAGCGATCTATACGCAGAATGGAGTGGAAAGCAACACACAATAATGATCTGCAAGCACAGACTATGTCAATGAAATCAAACGAAATCTGTAAGCATAGGCTAAAGTTTTGAAATAGAACTTAATACCGAAAATTAAGATATTAAAGTTCGACAATCAAAAAAAAAATATCCTATTCTCTTCCTTGGCACAAATAGGATGTTTTAAAAAAAAATTTTGATAATCGGTTGGCTAGTTTTTGCTCTTACCTTAAGAGAAAAATATTTTATATTACTCACATATTTTCACTGCAGCGATGACGTTGAAAGATCTTTCTCGTACAGAGGTGAATGATGAGCGATGCTTTGTTGGGGTATAGGGCTAAAGTATTACAGAGTGATTAATTAAAGGAATCCTAATGGTATACGAATAAAAAGTGTCTCTGTGTAGAAGTAATGTGTATTAGATGTGTGTGTATAGCTCAAATGTATAAAGGTAGGGTTATAGCCAATTAAATATTTTACTTAGTTATAAAATTCAATTTTTTTCTTTTAGCGGACTTAGGCAAATTAAATAGATTCGAATTATTTCCAAATCTCTATTCTTATTATTTTTGAGTTTCTTTTTTTTCATTTCTTTAGTTTTTATATTTTTTCTTTTGTTTTTCTATTCTTTTTTGTGTTGTTAAATTTCATCAAAATTAAATATATAGGGGGAAGGCCTGTGTAACACCAATTTAATTCCGTGGCTTGGACTCTGAACCGTAAAGCCAAGTTGTTAAAGTACGATGCGTTTTAACATGCAGGGGGGTCACCTTGAGATCTTGAACGCAATGAGGCAACGATTTCTTCCCTCAACAGGTATAGCCGGGCTACGCAATGATCCCCTAGGGTACACGATTTATTAATTTTTTATAACCTTTTTATCAACTTGCTTTGGGTGGACTATATATATAGATGTATATATATATATATATATATATCCTCAAATCTGCGCGAGCTTTTTCATACACTCCACATGAGCTAGAGAGCTGAAATTTGGAACACTGATAGAACTCCGGCGACAATGCATTCTATATTGGGGTCCATCAGAGGCGTAGGGGGCCGTAGGGGACTCAAACTCCCACTAACTTCCAACTCCTTCAAGCTACAATGATGAAATTTGGTAGGTGAGTTCTTATTGACAAAATGAAATTTTGTACCCTTTGGAAAGGGGAGTGTGGGGGCAAAGGGGAGCGGGATGGAGCCAATTTAAAGTTCTAACTTTCGTATTTTGTAAGCTAGAATTCTGAAATTTTTTACTTAGGTTCGCATTTTGGAAAAAGAGTAAAAAAGGGGAAAAAAAGGGGAAAAAAAGGGGGGAAAAAGGGGGGATAACAATTGTTTTTTTTTAAAAGAGGAAAATAAAAAAGAGTTAAAAACTAGTTTTTTAAAATATAACCCTTTAGCCGACTAAAAAGCATAAAATAAATTTCCTTTAAATTAATTTCAGCAATTTCGATTTAAAATTAAGGGTTTTTGGCGACTTCAAAATCTGCAATGATATTCAGAGGAAAGTACCCAAAAACCCTTAATTTTAGATCGAAATTGCTGAAATTAATTTAAAGGAAATTTATTTTATGCTTTTTAGTTGGTTAAAGGGTTATATTTTAAAAAGCTAGTTTTTATCTCTTTTTTATTAAAAATCAATTTGCATATTTATTTTTAATTTTACCATATAAAAGGGGTTTTTGATACACGTTCAAATTTCCACAAATATGATGCACTTTTTGATCCAGATTTTGTTTATAGTATGCAAATAGATATTTAATATTTAAATGCAAATAGAACTCAATACAAAGTTACGAGTTCTTTTGAACTTTTATTGTAAAGTTACTTTGTTCTTTAAATGTAAGCTGTACTTAAAATTTTTTGAAATATTAGCGGACTTTATTAGCGGAACAATTTTTATGTTTCTTTACACGACCTTCTTGCTTTAAAGATTATCAGAAAAAGAGGGAGATCTTTCCAATTAAGTCTCTCAACACCTCACTAAGCCGACAAGCCAAGGCTAAGTCAAGGGCACGCACAAAAATTCACTACATGTGGGAGTACTCCAGTACAAAAATTTTCTTAATTCATATGTATCCCGTCAACGCATGAGGTTGAGAATTGAAGTTAGAAATATAGATACTGAAAATAACTACTGTAAAACACGTTGGCTGAGTTTGACTATCTCTTTATTAAAGCCCAATGCATTTCTTGCTTATGCGGATTAGCCGCTATGTTAAAACCAGTACCCCCGGATACCCGGGTTTTCGGATACCCGGGTTAACCGGGTTACTCGACAACCCGGGTAGATACCCGGGTCAAACCCGGGTTGATCGAACTACCCGTGTTTCTCGGGCTACCCGGGTTTTACCGAACTACCCGGGCTTGCCAAAAATAAAAAATATATAAATTTTTAGTGTTTTTTTAAATTGCATTGCAAAACTGGATAAAAAAATAATTGAATACAAAAAATAAGAACTTCACTTCTTGTGAAATATAACATGGATCCTTGAGAAATTCAGAATGCTTGCTGTTATGGCCAAAATGTGTAAATTTAAGAACAGAAAAAGGTTAGCTTATAGCATAAGGCAGATAAATTGTATTTGGATTAAAATGCCGTCAGTATTGGCCAAACGGCGCACAAAAGACCGAACCTAATCACTCCTCCAAATTTGGTTAAAATGCCGGCAGTATTGGCCAAAAGACCGAACCTAAAGTACAGGTTTTTAAAAAATTAAATAAAATTAAAAAATCTACAAATTATTTGTTAAACATTTATTTGTGGAAAACCCGGGTTGCTCGCAATACCCGGGTAGTTCGATCAACCCGGGTTTGACCCAGGTATGTACCCGGATTTTCGGTCTAACCTGGTTACCAGTTACCCGGGTTACTCGAAAACCCGGGTTGAACCGTAGGCTCTGGTTAAAACTAATTCATTTGTGTTCTTACCCTCTAGAAAATGGAATGATTCTAGAGCGATTGCCAGAAGCCTTTCGGGGAAGCTTGGAAGCATTCCTTTCAAATGGAAACTTAATTTCAATTTAACATTAGATGTCATAAAGAAGCAATGTGGAAGAATTCCGCTACATATCATATCAATAGGTTATATTTCTTCTAAAGAAGAAATATGGACTTCCCGTTCCCTTCTTTAGGAGAGAGAAAATAAGTTCTAAATTTTAAGTAGTTACACACAAAAAAAAAGTCGGTAGATTTAACCGAAAAAGATGGTTAAAAACGCTCCAACACTTCTTCGTCGGTTAATCTAACAATTCGAAAATTGTTTCGATACATATTTTTTTTAGTAAGAAAACCAATAAAATTTATTGGCTTACAATTTTAATTGTGAACATACAACAAAAATTGGTTTCGATACATATTTTTTAGTAAGAAAACTTTTTTCGTTGAATTTGTATTTTTTTCATTTGAAAACAAAAAAAACATATCAAACACAAAAATTAATTTCAAAAATGCAAAATTGCATGTTTAAAAAAAATAAATATTAGCTTGAGAGCATAACTGACACAAGCTCTTATTTTCCAAAAATTAGTATTACAAATGCAGTAAACTCTGCAAAAAAACTCTGTTTGGCTCTACTCAAGCTGCGTCTATAAGGCACAACATTCATAACACGATTGGGACTTCTTCTTTCTTTGAATCCCAACGATTCAACTGAAGATGCGCGAATGGTAAATTGCACAAGTTGGTGAAAATTTAAATTTAATCAATAATTGCTGTAAAAGAACCTAAAATTTCTGTACAGCAACATTTTTTTCGGTTATTTCAACTATTTTTTTTACCATTTTTTGTCGGTTAAATCTACCGACGAGCTCGGTAAAAAAATTTACAATTTTCATACATTTTGAAATGAGGTACGTCAACCACTTTTTTCGGTTTATTTTACCGACCTTTTTTTTCTGTGTACTTTGCTGCAAAGAGCCCTGAATTCATTGAGAAGTGAAATGTGTTTGAGAAGGCTTCACAATTTAATAAATATATATTCGTAATTAAATGAATACTCTCTACTCTACTTACCGCGACGATATTTGATTCCTTAAATCTTCCTATTTTTTTTAGTAAGAAAACCAATAAAATTTATTGGCTTACAATTTTAATTGTGAACATACAACAAAAATTGGTTTCGATACATATTTTTTAGTAAGAAAACTTTTTTCGTTGAATTTGTATTTTTTTCATTTGAAAACAAAAAAAACATATCAAACACAAAAATTAATTTCAAAAATGCAAAATTGCATGTTTAAAAAAAATAAATATTAGCTTGAGCGCATAACTGACACAAGCTCTTATTTTCCAAAAATTAGTATTACAAATGCAGTAAACTCTGCAAAAAAACTCTGTTTGGCTCTACTCAAGCTGCGTCTATAAGGCACAACATTCATAACACGATTGGGACTTCTTCTTTCTTTGAATCCCAACGATTCAACTGAAGATGCGCGAATGGTAAATTGCACAAGTTGGTGAAAATTTAAATTTAATCAATAATTGCTGTAAAAGAACCTAAAATTTCTGTACAGCAACATTTTTTTCGGTTATTTCAACTATTTTTTTTACCATTTTTTGTCGGTTAAATCTACCGACGAGCTCGGTAAAAAAATTTACAATTTTCATACATTTTGAAATGAGGTACGTCAACCACTTTTTTCGGTTAATTTTACCGACCTTTTTTTTCTGTGTACTTTGCTGCAAAGAGCCCTGAATTCATTGAGAAGTGAAATGTGTTTGAGAAGGCTTCACAATTTAATAAATATATATTCGTAATTAAATGAATACTCTCTACTCTACTTACCGCGACGATATTTGATTCCTTAAATCTTCCTATTCCGTTGTGTGGAAGATTTCCTTACTGGAATACCTTCCTCGCTTTTCTAGAGTGTATAATTATACACACATACAATTGGGTTCGCTCATAAGTGCAGGTGTCAAATATCCAGCAGCTTATGACGGATACCAATTGAATGTGTCCACTCAGCATAAAGCTAGGTGTTCGTTATTCTTGTTGCTACTATAAACCTACTGTATATTGTGCGGGCATATCAGCACCACACCTCCCTTTTTAGGAAGAATGAATTTATATATTTTAATTTTGAAATTTATTCTAAATATTAATGGCGCATATTCATAGTCAAATTTCAGTCTATTATCTGTCAACTTAGTAGATTACTAAAGTTAAGTTGGAGTTTAATTTGACTATGAATATGGGTAAATGTTTATAGTAGTTTCTTACAAATTTGAAGTTATAATGTAATTATTAAATATAGTGAATATTTAATTAAAGATTTTATTTATTGGTTTTTTTTATAATAACGATTTAAGGAATTAAAGAACTAAAGAATAATTTTTAATTTGATTTATGAATTCAAGATTTTTAATTTTTATTTATGTATATTCTGTTTAATTATATTTTATTCTTTGTTGTAAATTCGAAGTCTGTCCATGTGAACTTCTGTCAGTTTGTCATTGTCGTCGGTAATTTCTACATTATTTCTATTATCTAATCTTTTAACTTTAAATTGGCCCTTATATAAACTGTCTAATTTATGTCCTACTTGTTTTACTAAGACTAAATCTCCTATGTCTATTTTAATTCTATTGGTATTTCTATCAAAATTGACTTTTGAGGTCTTTTTATATTGTTCAATCAGGTTAGTTGCTCATTTGTGAGCATTATGCAACCGAAATTTGATTTCTTTCTCATAATCATCCACATTGTAAACGGGATCAATTTTTTCTCTCAGTAAGAAATCAAATATTGTCGGGGATTTACCAAAGACTACTTCAAATGGGCAATAACCATGCACCATTGACGGTGTGGTATTGTAGCAATACGTAAAGTATTTTAGCCATTCATCCCAATCGGTTTTGTCTACTGAAATATACGATCGAACGTATTCATTGAATGTTCTATGACTTCTTTCTGTACCTAGTGTTTGATGATGGTAAGCTGTTGAAGTAACATTGTCAATTTTCAGCAGTTTACAGATTTCGTCAAATAGTTTGTTTTTATACTCGTTTAGTTTATTTTATACTCATGTCAATAATTACTTTTTTCATAGGAGCGTAAATGAGTATAAAATTTTCGAATATTGTCTTAGCGAAAATATTTGCCCTGTTATCGACAATTGGTACTGATATTAAGTATTTTGTTAAATCGCATATTATTGTGACAGCATACATTGTCATTTTCCGATTTTGGAAATGTTCCATTGGTATCTATCAATACGACATCAAATGCAGTTACTGGTGTTTCAGTCAGAGGCGCAACCAAGGGGGGGGGTTTTGGGGGTTTTAACCCCCCCGAAATTATTTCGCATTACGATGATGACTTTCATGTATTTTTCACCATGTTGCATTCAAAAATTGCCAAAATCCTTATACACTACGATAAAAACAAAAATTTAGTATAGGCCTTTATTAGTCTTTTGATCCGAAAATTATGAAATTACGATTTAATTCGATTAATACAAACATTATTTTACGAAAACTCAGTATTATAATCTGCTGACGACTAAACCTTATCTTCTAGCTACAGTGGTATTCATAAGTATTAAGTTGCTGACAACACCAATTTCTATGTTCTTCACCAAAGACAAAGAAGATGATGAAATGGAGAAGCGTCGTTGTGAAATTCGAGGTAAACTTTTACGATAGAATGTAAACTCATCACGCTAGACTAGAAACATTGGCGCATATTCATAGTCGTATTTAGTATCATTCTAAGTATAGACTTTACCTAAGCTGTTAAGTTAACAGTGTTAACTAAGTCATTCATAGTCGATTTAGTATCGATTTATCTACTTAGTAGCTGCTAAATATTTAGAAACAGCTGCAGCCTTTATTAAGTCAATACCAAAGTAACATTTATACGTCAAAGAAGGTGACATGGATGATTTCGTGATTTTCGCGATTGAAAACCACCTTACAAGCAACCAAACAACAGCATAAGGGGATTTTAAATGTAATTGTTGCTATTGCCGTTCTCCACAACATAGCAAAGGAGAGGAACCTGTCGTGTAAGTTTACAATATGGTATACAAAGTGTAAATAATTGTGATTCCAATAATTTGCAGTCTTGGATACAGAATTTAACAACCAGACACCAGCATTTAACTTTTGTATTCATCGTCAAAACAGCACAGCCGGCAGCCACAAACAAAAAGAAAACAAATGAAAATTAGGAATGCGTTTACTTCGATATCAATATTTGATATCATATTTGGTATCGAAAAAGCTGTTTTCACAATAATTTGATTGTTAAGTTCGCATGTATATTACAAATGTTAAAATAACATGTTAATAAATTAAAAGATGTTTCTTTATTGAAAACTGTTATAATGCATCAAATATGTTCCAATTTATACTGCAATACTCCTTGACATTTATTGCAAAAAAAAAATTATCGATATTATCTACACTACAGTCATCTCTTGAACATATTAGCTGTTTTCTAAGTTGATACTACTTCGTAGCTGCTAAAAAATCGACTATTAATAGAGACGTGTTTTAAGTTGGAATCTAAATTTGAGTTGGAGATTAGTTGGTATGAACTTAGAATCATGACTATGAATATGCGCCATTGTTTGAAAAAATGCATGATATAGAGAGTTAAATTTTCTGCTAAAAAATTTGTTCATTGTAGAGGCAATGTCAAACACTCTCTTTTGATGCGGTCGCAAACTTTTCGGCTCCACAAAAAAGAAAAAAAATACACGAAAATATTACATTTAAATGATCCTTCTATAATTCAAAAAAGAGCTATTACACATATCAGCTAAAAAGGTCCAAAGGTCTCTCTGTTGTCCTGAAAGGCATTGACTCGTTTGTTGAATGCAATGAATTCAAAAGCGCTTTAATTTAAGAGCGCTTCCACGATAAATCCGTTTTTAACATACAAAATCGAGATAAAATTCCCCAACCACTATTTCGAGTGGAACTGGAATTTGATCCAAAGTCCCTAAAAAAGGGGGAATCTCACCCAATTTACTCACTGCGGTATCTCCTCCATCGCAAAATTACAGTGGAAGAGCCTCATAAGCACCGAGGACCAATTCAGTACCAAAATTGCCAAGAATACGGTCACACAAAATCGTATTGCACACTTCCAAGCGTGTGCGTAATATGTGGCGATCTCCACCCCACAAACTTGTGAAAAAAAACTAAAGAGGATGCAAATGTTAAAAAATGCAGCAATTGCGGTGGCAACCATACAGCAAACTATAGAGGCTGTCCAATCTTCAAATCCTTCAAAAGCAAGGCTATTCCCAAAGCTGATGCTTTACCGCTAAAACAAGATTTAAAAAAAATCTCAACAAATCCCTCACAATCCAATGCAGCTACTTATGCAAATCCCATTATAAATCAAGGCGTTTCCTACGCCAGCGCTTTAAAAGGACAAAACTCAGTATCCGAGTATACGCAACCAACTCCCCCTAGCAGTTCTCTTGAACAAACTCTGCAAGTGTTTATACAAAAATATGTCTCAATTTATGTCCAGTATGCAAAATATGATGCAAGAAATGATTAAAAATCAAAGTCTTTTACTACAACATCTCATGTCTAAGCCATGAATAGTTAAAAAACATCATTTTGGAATGAAAACGGCCTGTGTCTTCACAAACTAGAACTTCTCGAGTTCTTGAAAGAGTCCAGCATAGACGTTATGCTAATTTCTGAAACTCACTTCACCGAAGCAACAATTCCAGACTTTTTTCCATTCTCTTGGATCAAAGTTTCTCGCTGCCGGCGACTTCAACGCCAAACATACATACTGGGGCTCTCGCCTTATATCACCAAAGGGCAGGCTCCTGTTGAACACTGTCAACAGGCCTTGACATTGTCTCCTCTGGCACCCCAACTTATTGGCCAACTGACAGTCGAAAAACTCCCGACGTCATTGACTTTGCAGTATTTAAAACTGTAAGAAGGAGCCAATTGACTATAGAATCTTCTCTAGATCTCTCATCAGACCATACGCCTACTATTATCACAATAAAGTACATCCCAAGCTCTGAGGTCAACCCGCCAGATAAATTGACTAGTAAACTCACAAACTGGCTCAAATATCGGAAGTATATAAGCTCTCACATTAACCCTAATGTGTCACTAAAAACGAAAAACGAAATAAACACAGCTTTTAGTAAATTCACACTTTTGCTTTCCCAAGCAGCTAAAGCGGCCACTCCCGCCCAAATCCAACTCGAAGCTATACAAAATGTACTCCAAAACATATAGAGCAGCTTCTAAAAAATAAAAGAAAAATACGTCATGAATGGCAAAATCATAGATCGCCCACTTTGAAAAAACAGTTAAAAGGTATCACTCGAAATCTACACAGCTTAAGTGGAAATCCGAAAGAGGCTTTCAACAACTCGTTGAACATCTTGCACCCACAAAATCAACAAATTACTCTCTCGGGCGAGCTGCTAAAAATATGAAAAAACCGGTACTGGCAGAACCTCCCATACGGCTGCCAAACGGAAATTGGGCCAGAAGCGATTCAGAAAAAGGTGCTGCTTTTGCTAACC
This sequence comes from Heteromyza rotundicornis, assembly GCA_951394025.1. Classification (NCBI taxonomy): domain Eukaryota; kingdom Metazoa; phylum Arthropoda; class Insecta; order Diptera; family Heleomyzidae; genus Heteromyza; species Heteromyza rotundicornis. Next base: position 34,923,618 of record OX596011.1, on the reverse strand, counting down.
ACCTAAAAACCGTATTCACCCCGAACACTAATCCCACTCAATAACACCTGTACAGTCGCGATGAAAAAAAATGAACTAATGGAGGCAATAAATAAATGTCTGCATCCAAAAAAAGCACCAGGACCGGACTTGATAACGCCCACAATGATAAAAGAACTGCCATCAGTTGCAAAAACCCATTTATTGCACATATTTAACGCAATCCTTAGAACATGTCACTACCCAGATGATTGGAAACTTTCTCAAGTTACAATGATTCCCAAACCTTTAAAAAATCCCAACAATGTGACCTCATACCGCCCCATAAGTATGCTCTCTGTGTTATCGAAACTCTTCGAAAAACTTCTAATAAAACTGATTTCACCCAAAATTACAGAAAAACAAGTGATTCCCGATCACCAGTTTGGCTTCCGCGAAAAGCATGGCACTATCGAACAAGTGCACCGTATTGTAGACTCAATAAAAAGCCCTTTCGAAAAGAAACAGTACTGCTCCGCTGTTTTTCTCGATATTACCCTTCGATAAAGTCTGGCACGAAGGACTTATTTTCAAATTACAGCATATTCTCCCCGCTAATATGCACTGCCTACTTAAAAACTATCTCGCGAATAGACAATTTGTAGTGAAATATAAAAGCTTTGTCTCCCAAAAATACGATATACAGGCCGGAGTACCACAAGGTAGTGTCCTCGTGCCCCTGCTTTATATTCTCTATACTGCAGATATGCCCAAAAGCGACGGAACTCTTATATCGACTTTTGCTGACGACACTGCTATCCTGTGCTCGCACTGAAACCCAGACATGGCAACTCTTTACGTGCAGAAACACTTGGACACTCTAAGTAATTGGCTATCACGATGGAAAATCAAAGTCAATGAATCCAAAAGCTGCCACTTAAACTTCACCCTAAGAAGTGTGTTGGAATTTTGAGAGATTTTAGCTTCTTCGAGCTGTGAGGGATTGGCGCTAGGCACCACAATTAGTGAGATAGTAAAAGAACGAAGTTCCAATTCAATCTGGTTTTATTAGTGGCAAACGCGGCTCTTTTATATCATTACTTATAACTGTTATACATTAGTTCTTAATCTATCCTACTTACTTACACTACAATAATATAATATACTTATGTTCTGCATTTCATTTGCACCCGTTGCCCTGAGTATTCTAATTTGGTCTTGACGAATGGTGTCGTAAGACGGTCACCGAAATTGAGTGCATTTCAATATACACTCAATTGTTGTTGACAACGTCCAGAACCATTTGTGTATATTGGGTCAGCGTACTCAAAAGTGCAGCGCTAGCATGTCGATACATTGTCGGTGCATTTGTACTAATGAAATGTAGGGGTAAGTAATGTAGACTTGTATGTATACACTACAGAAGGGGTACGTGCCCAGCTCTGACGATAAACGGCCAAGCTGTCCCTGAAAGTTCCGAAACAAAGTACCTTGGAATGAATATCGACCGCCGTCTCACATGGCACCAGCACATCCAATCTAAAATCACTCAGATTAAGTTAAAACAATTGGAGCTAAACTGGCTAATCTCACGGGCATCTAGCTAAATCTCACATACTAAGTCCAAATATATAAAAGTATAATAAAACCCATATGGACATATGGAATTGAACTCTGGGGCACTGCCTCTCCTGAGCCCCCTGGTATATAAGAAATGCAAACATTCACAATGATTTGAACATCCCTGCAGTAAAAGACGAAATTCCGAAACATACCTCGAAGTACAAGCAAAAGCTCATGTTTCATCCAAACATTCTAGCTAGAAATTTACTGAGACCTCTGAATCCCTCACGTCTTAAACGAAGCTAATATATAGCTCATACATATATTAGATACGCTAACTCCACATTGCCTAAATCAATGGATGTATGGCAATTTTTACATCTCACAGCATAGCTTAAGCTGAATTTTTCTTTTTTAGAATTAAGTAGAATTATTAAATAATCATTGTTAGACCTAAGTTAATATTGGGTGATTCAAATAAATGAATGTACATTAAAACAAAAAAAAAAAAATTGTAGAGAAAAATTCACTCTATAAATATTCCCAAAATGTTGAGCAAACAAAAATTTAAAAATTTAAAATTTTTAAATTTTTTTCAAAGTTCGTGTAATCTCTGGATGGCCACCAGATATAGAACTTTTTTAGAATTTAAATTTTTGATTGTCATCTGTAATTATACCTCCACACACTCTGTGGCAGGGGTATATTTACTTTGACACAATGTTTGTAACGCCCATAAGGGGGCGTGTCCGGTATGGAAAAGTATATATATTCTTGACCTCCTGAGTCGATTTAGCGATGTCCGTCGGTCTGTCATCACGATAGCGGTCGCAATTTTGGAGATATCGACTTGAAACTTTTGGTACATATTTTTCTCCTCCAAACTCAGATCAGGTTCGAGAATCAGACCAATCGGACAAATAGTAGGCGGGGCTCCCATATAAAACGACAAAAAAAAGCGAATTTGTTTATTGCTGTATTCGATTGGAAATGTTTAGAAATGGTTTTTTGACATAGTCGGAGGTTCCAAAATCACATATAAATGGGTCAAAATCGGGTCTGAGACCAACATTTTTTTTTTGTAGGTTTCGATTGCAAATTTTTAGAAACGCATTTTGGACAAGGTCAGCGTCCGGGGACCAACATTTTTTCGAGGTACTTCCAAATGGGAATTATTGTGTGGGGGTATTTCAGCTTCGGCATAACCGAAGATAGTCCACTCTCTAGTTTGTGTGTTTTTTGTTAGTATTATTACGATCTTCTCGAGAAGTTTGTTACCTTTTTTTTATATTCATTGACCCGGGTCGTCATAAATATTTCGTCACTTAGTGACTGCTGCAGCTTTGCAATTTTATTATCACTTGCTAATTTTTCAAGCAGTCGGAATAATTGATCCAAGTCAATTTTCCCATTAATGATAACAATGCTTAAGGATTTAGTTATACCTTTTTTTTTATCTTTTTTATGTATATACAGCCGCCATTAATTGCTAACCTAGCAATAATGTTTTTGCAACCAGGCGCTTCAAAAATGGTTGGTTTGTTTGATGATTTATTTTGGCTGGCTACTGTCGGAATTTGTCTTATTTCTCTAAAATCTATGCGTGACAATGCGTCTGCCGCATAGTTCTCTTTCCCCCTCAAGTACTCTACAGTAAAATCGTATTCTTCAAGATCAAGTCTCATTCGTGTAAGTTTTTTCATTGCAAACAGATAAGATAGTACCATAAATATATGGTCGGAAATAAGATATCGCCCAATGTATGGCTGCTAATTCCTGTTCTATTGAGGATTTATTGCTTTCACCTTTTGTGAAAAATCTGGATACATATGAAACTGGGAGTTGAAATCCGTTGTGCTCTTGGCTAAGCACTGCGCCGCAAACATATTTTCTTGAATCTCTTGTTATGCAATATCGCTTTTGAAGTCTGGATATTGTAATATATTTGGACTTAATAATGCTGATTCTAAGTATTGGAATGCGTTTTCGCATTCTGAGGTTCATGCGAAATTCGTATTTTTCTTGCATAATCTCGTTAAGAGTCTCGAATGTTCAGCGAAATTCGGAACGAATCGTCTATAATAGTTGCAAAAAGCAACGAATCGTTTTGTTTCATCGGTTTTTTTGGGAGTTGGATAATCTTTAATTATTTTAAATTTATTACCATCTGTAAGGATGCATTTATCCGTACATTTGTGTCCTAGATAAGTCACTTCATGTCTAAAAAATGTGCATTTGTCCGGATGCAATTTTAGATTGTACTTTCGACAAGTACCGAAATAATTTGTTAAATTTTTTAACATATGCTTTTCGGTACGGCCTAGTACAACTAAATCATCCATGTATAGGAATGCTTGTGCTGGTAATAAACCAGTAAACGCAATTGTTAGCATACGTTGAAACGAATTTGGGGAAAGTTTTAATATGTACGGTAAACGTGTGAATCGATAAAAACTTTTGTCTTTATAGAAAGACGTGATGTCTCTCAAACTTTCATCCAGTTCAATTTGATGGAATCCTGAAGTTAAATCAAGGCAAGAGAAATATTTTGCTCTGCCTACTTGGTCAAGAATATTGTCTATTCGTGGCAGGACCATCACAACAGAATCCTGCTGATCTTGCTACAAGAGGCTTGCATCCTGAAGAGATGATAAATAACCAGCTATGGTGGCAAGGGCCTAGCTTGTTGAAACAAGTGTGCACAAAATACCATCCAGCACCAGCAACACCTGACGACATCAACTTAGAGGAACGGAAGGTAATGGTTTCTAACGTTTCTAATGTTTCTGGCGTCGATCTAATAGAGCGCTATTCGGACTACACGAAATTGGTTCGAGTTACGCCGCGAATCTTCAGATTTGTCCACAACTGCAAGACTAAGCTGACAAGATCTAGAAAGTCAACAAATTTCCTAACAACACATGAGCTACAACGATCACATGATATTCTGGTGAGGAAAGCACAGCTGACATCATATGCGTCTGAAATACGAATTTTAAGTCAAGGTAAACAACTGCCAATATCACATAAGCTATCATCTCTCGCGCCCTTTATCGACGAGAATGGCCTGCTCCGAGTCGGCGGTAGACGTCAACGCAAACGTAAGCTACGGCCAAAAGCATCCTCTTATCCTTAATAAGGACCATATATTTACAAAACTAATCGTGAGAGAGTATCACCTCACACCTGGCACTGGGTTCCTGGTGCCACATATATCATTAAGCAATGCGTCTACAAGTGTGCTGTTTGCATGAGGCAACGTGGCATAACGAACCAACAACAAATGGTCAGCATCCCTCAACATCGTTTAACTCCTGGATGTGCATTTCTGAACACTGGTGTTGACTTCGCTGGGCCAATCCAAGTTCGCTCATGGAAAGGACGTAGGTCGAGATTATACAAATGCTGGATTGCACTGTTAATTTGCTTTGTAACTAAAGCAGTCCACATCGAGCTAGTCACCGAATTGTCTACAGCTACATTCATAGCATCTCTGCGCCGCTTTATTGCTAGACGTTGAAAACCGATCCACATATATTCCGACAACGGCACCAATTTTGTGGGAGCCAATCAACAATTGCGAGAACTTTACCAGCATCTAAATTTGAATTCGACACAAGACATCATTACGAGGGAGTGTGCTGACCAACAGATTCAGTGGCACTTTTCTCCGCCGTCAGGCCCCACTTTGGCGGTATTTGGGAGGCTGGGGTAAAATCCGTTAAGCATCACTTAAAACGTACTTTAGCCGACGCGTCAGCAACATATGAGGAGCTTCACACGATACTCTGTCAAATTGAGTGTTGTCTCAAACTTAATTCAATTAAAAGAAAACTCACTCAGCCGATGTTCGGGATGGTCACTTTAAAATGTCTAAATATATACTCTTATGCAACTCTGAAATCTTATGTATTTTTTTTTTGTAATGTCAGCACTCACTATCGAATTAATTTTGTGGTTTCAACAGATAAACTTTTGATATATTTGTAAAAATTAGGATTTTTAAATAGAAAACAATTAAAAATACAACAAAAAGAGTATTTTTTAATTTTTGACCTAAAGCCTATAAAAAATCATAAAATTAAGATTTTTGGCAATTGTTTTTTTATATACTTTCCACATATTTATACCCCCACACTCACTGTGGCAGGGTATACTCACTTTGACACAACGTTTGTAACGCCCAGAAGGAGGCGTGTCCGGTATGGAAAAGTATATATATTCTTGATCAGCATTACCACCGGCGTCGATTTAGCGATGTCCGTCTGTCTGTCCGTCCGTCTGTCCGTCCGTCCGTCCGTCCGTCCGTCCTCACGATAGCGGTCGCAGATTTAGAGATATCGACTTGAAACTTTGGGTACATGTTTTTCTCTTCAATACTGAGATCAAGTTCGAGAATCAGCCAAATCGGACAAAAACTGGGCGTGGCTCCCATACACCGAAAAAAAGGGTAACATTTTTCAAGTCTTCTTTATTGCTGCATTCGATTGGAACTGTTTTGAAACGTATTTTTGACATGGTCCGAGGTTCCAAAACCACATATATAAGGGTCAAAATGGGGTCTTGAGACCAAGTTTTTTTTTTTGGTCGATTTGATTGGAAATTTTTAGAAACGGATTTTGGACATGGTCCGGGCTCCAAAACTATTTATAGGTGGCTCAACATGGGGTCTTGAGACCACATAATTTTATGTTCAATGTACTTCTTCCTACTGTGTGGGGGTATTTCAGCTTCGGTATAGCCGAAGAAAGTCCACTCTCTAGTTTTTTGTTGTTTTAGTTCTTGGTGTGTAGTTTGATGCGATTTACACATTCTATGCGCTGAAGGGGTTTTTTTGCCTCTGATAATAAGAAAAATATTATTGAAGCGGCATTTGTGTTATTTGTATGTACATATTGTACCAGGCCCGTGCGCAGGAATTTACCGTGCTTTACCGGTTTTATACAAAATAAATTTTTAAAAGTTCAGCTAAATCGGACAAACTTCTGTACCTATACATAAAAAAAAGTAATCTAGTAATCGCCCGCATATGTGAAAGTATATATAGTATGTTTGAAAATAACATAATTGGCAGTCAACTAAATGAGTCGCTGATGATAAATCTGGCATATTTTGAAATAGCTATACGACTCAATCCATGCTTGGACTGTTTACTTTTTTCATGTTGCTACTTTCCTGTTTGCTTATTCAAGTGATCTTTTCATTGCATACAACAAAATTATATACTAAAAACAGCCTGACACTAGAAAATGCAAAAAAGTGATGATTTTTCAAATTTTTTTATTGCTCTATTCGATTGGAAATGTTAAGAAATTGGTACATATAATGGGTCAAAATTGGGTTTTGGGACCAAATCTTTTTTTTTGGTGGATTCGATTGGAAATTTTCAGAAACGGGTTTTTTGTTTTGGCTCCAAAATAACCTATTAATTTCTCAAAATGTTAGTTAGATAGTTCACTCTCTATATTGTTATAAGTCATTTAAGTCATACAAGACATTTTCGTTACGCTACATTTAGACAAATAGTCAAATAATAGAAATTTAATTACATAACACCACCCCACCAAATTTGAACATTTTGAATTTGAATTTTATAACGCTGAACAAAATGGCGATCTTGGAATTTTTCTATCACATTTTTGAGAAATGTAGGATCAAGAAGTTAAAAAATTGTCGAATAGGCAAAGCCCAATAATTTATCAAAAAAAAAACGAATCTTTTGAAAACTGTATACGTCATCGTTTTGTGCTAATACTTTTTGTTTTGAATATATGAACGATTTAGTTTAGAGCCATTCATTTTTTCGGTAAAAATTACCAAACTTTGTATTCAAATAAAAAAAAAATAGCTTCATTTAACATAAAAACATACATATTTTTGTTCGAGATATTCATAATACTCTATACCTAAGAATGTTTTTTCTGGGACTAATTTGATCAAAAAAAAAAAGAAAACATAAAAAAATCACCAAATAAAAAAATTTGTGTTGTATAGAAATAGCTTTTAAAATTTTTCATAATGTTTATTTGGCTTAATATAACAAAAAACTTTCCCATAAAAACTGTATTTTTACAGATTTTTTTCAAAATATTCCAGCTTACGAACAAAAATTTGGTTCGCGACATCATAAACAATATATTTTTTGGCCAACAAAATTTTCATAACAACTTGTAAAATTGATAAAATTTGAGTATCGTGTCAATAATTTTGTACTGAAAAATTAACCTCTGAGGGGGGGGGTTGGAACCTCCAAACCCCCCCCCCCCCCCTTGCGCACGGGCCTGATTCTTGGCAACGGAACTTTATCTGCAATTACATAATTTCTTATTAATGCTTCTATAACAAAAAAAAAAATTTAAATCGCATTTATTCATTTTGCAGTTTTCTCATGTACATAATGATTCTCCAAAAATACAGTTTAAATATTGAATATGCATTTTATAGGGAAAAAACATACCTTTAGAAAACATGTAAACTTTTTACAATCGGATGTAAACTCATTACGCTAGATTAGAAACAATCTTGAAATTTCCAATTTTTTTTTACAAAAAAACTTATGTTAAAATAGAAAAAATGTAAAAACTAAAATTTAAATTTTTGAATTGTTTCTAGTCTAGCGCAATGAGTTTACATCCGATTGTAAAAAGTTTATATGTTTTTAAAAGGTATGTTTTTCCCCTATAAAATTTATATTTAATACTAGCTTATACCCACAGCTTCGCTCGCAATAATTTTGTAATTTCATGTTAACGTAGAAATGTTATATGTATTATTTAAGCAACTGAATTAAAAATAGATTTTGCAAGTCATCCCTCTGCCCATTCACCTCACAGCACCAAATCCAAAATTTCAGCGGAATCCCTTGAATCGGACCCGAGTTACAGAGCTTTAAAAATTTAAGGGCGTGGCAGTGGGCGGATCTTAAATTTCCATAGTCAACCCTCATGCACCAAATCCAAAATTTCAGCGAAATCCCTTGAATAGGACCCGAGTTACAGAGCTTTAAAAATTTTAGGGCGTGCCAGTGGGCGGAACTTAAATTTCAATAGTCAACCGTCTGCCCATCCACCTCCCAGCACCAAATCCAAAATTTCACCGAAATCTCTTGAATTGGACCCGAGTTACAGAGCTCTTAAAATTTTAGGGAGTGGCAATGGACGGATCTTAAATGCCCATAGTCAACCCTCAGCCCATTCACCTCCCTGCACCAAATCCAAAATTTCAGCGAAATCCCTCGAATAGGACCCGAGATACAGAGCTTTAAAAATTTTAAGGCGTGGCAGTGGGCGGAACTTAAATTCAATAGTCAACCGTCTGCCCATCCACCTCCCAGCACCAAATCCAAAATTTAAGCGAAATCTCTTGAATTGGACCCGAGTTACAGAGCTTTTAAAATTTTAGGGAGTGGCAATGGACGGATCTTAAATGCCCATAGTCAACCCTCAGCCCATTCACCTCCCTGCACCAAATCCAAAATTTCACCGAAATCTCTTGAATTGGACCCGAGTTACAGAGCTTTAAAAATTTTAAGGCGTGGCAGTGGGCGGACTGCAAATTTTCAGAATCAATAAGTTACCCATTCATTACCCAAAACCACATAAAAAATTTCAACAAAATCGGTTAAGCACTGCATTTTAAAATAATATATGCCACGCCCACCTGAACGCCCAAATTCAATGAAATGAGCAATGCAAGTTGTCACTTTTGGAAAAAATATGTTTAACCATTTAGTGTTATTTAAAAAAACTTTAAAAATTAATATTTTTCAAAGTAAGTGGAATCTATTAAAAAGTAATAACGGAAATGAACAACGAAGGCAATGTTTACTTAATGCATACAAATAAATTCATACATTCGCATAGTGAATACAAAAAGTTTCTCAAGTAAACTCCAATTTTAGTGGTAGTTTTCAACTTTTTGTAGAGCTTCATATTTTCTAGAAATAAAAATCAGTAAATTTAAAGTTCATGTGCTAAAAACTACACCGCACTATTTTGCACTTTTTGAATAATATAAATTTTTCTCAGATAACTTCAATGTGCGATTCGCTGATGTATTCGACGTTCGGAATAGTTGTTTTCAATTATTTGTTACAAAAATGTATTACAAATTATGTTTTCAACATGTATGCTCTCTCCTTGAAAGAAAAGTCCAGAAGGATGTGCAGATCAATTTGTAAAAAGTGGAAGAAGAATCATTGATCTTAATCAAAACGCGGCATGGCTTTTAGCAAAAATGTTAATAAAAAAGCCGGACTTATCCGTATGATTAAAACATTTTAACACTTACATACATTGCCGTTAATAAAATTTCCGAACCCAAAAACTCCGTATACCAAGTTTCGTGAAGATAAAATAATTTCAATATCAGATTTGAAATCAGCGACTCCATAAACCCCCCACATACCAAGTTTCGTAAAATTACAATAAGATTTTGAAATTTCGGCCGCCATATTATATTCGCCATCTTGAATTTTGAAATTTCAATATCAGATTTGAGATCAGCGACCCCAAAAACCCCCGGAAACCAAGTTTCATTCCAATATCATAAATATTTGAATTGTGGCCCGAAAACTCGGCCGCAGGAACCATAGTGCTCTGTAAAAAAGTGAAGTATAAATTTCTTTATTATTATTTTTTTTTGTTTGTAACTTTTTTTAATGGGAAATCCTCTCTAATTAAAAAAAAGCAAAGCCTAGAAAAAAAATTATTTATTTAATTATTTTATTTTGAAAATTTTCGGTTATGGGCTTCTCTAAGTGTGGTAATATATTTTTGTTTGTAGTGTTTATTAACCTTACAAATGCATTATTACTGGTTGCAATTGTATTTGCAGCAAATATTACATCTTGCAACTCTTGATTTGGAATTAATACCTCTTTGTCTGAGTTTTTGATATTAATTTGTCTGATTACTTCAGACCTTGCAGGTGCAGATATGGTACCAATTGAAGGTGAATGTTTCATAGGTATTGCTATATAATTTGGTCGCAAGATTGTCCAATCTTGATCTCTTTGGTAATCAAGTATACAATTGTATTTCTTGATGAAATCAAGACCAATAATTCCATCAGATGGTATTGGAAAATTGTCGTCTACTACATGAAATTAGTGTTTAATTAAAATATTCTTAACTTTTAGGTCAGTTTTGACATTTTCTAGTGTGAGATTCTATTGTTCAAGGTTGACCTTATTGTTATGTATGTTGTTAAATTTAAATTGATATTGTAGATTTTACTTTTGGGAAGTATCTATTGAATACTTGGGGTTTCCTCGTTTTCCGAGTGTTGTGTAACGCGCACATTTCTGTCGTCGTTACACCGAGAGAAAAAAAACTGTATAATCAACGAAAAAGTAGGTAAATTTAACAGTTTTCGCGGTTTAAAACCATCCGATAGTCAAACCTGTTAAATTGACAGTTGATCCGCTGTTGATAACCGTAGCCTAGTGGGAAGATGTCCGACTGCCACCCGGGAACTCCGGGTTCAAATCCCGGTACGGCCATCGCTTTTTTTTTAATTTAAAAAAAAGACGAATTTTCACTGTAATTTTTATTTTTTTTCTTTAAATTTTTCTTTCAGTTCCATAAGTTTCACTTTTATGAACGTTTCTTCTCAACTCCAAAATCGCCCTGGTCAAGGCTTGAACCTGCGTGCTTCTGGTTGATAGTCCGACATCTTATCCATCGCGCCAATGATGCCATTCATGCGGGCATGGCAATAAATTAATAACTTAAATCTGTTGAACAGGTTCTGTTCTCTACTATCAGAGTAACCAGAGTTGCCAGCTGAAGGAACTTTCCTTGGTTTCCCGGGAAATATCCCATCAAAATGAGAAATGGGCAAGGAATTCATGAAAATGTGGGAAAACTTTAATAAATACATACATAAGTAAAACCGGGAAAATGGTTTAGTTGCAGTTTGACAAAATGGAGACGAATTTACCGAAAACCTGGCAACACTGAACAGAAAACCTATCTCTTATCTGTTAAACTGTCTGTTACACACTCTGCGGTTCATAACATCATTTTGATGGTTTTTAAATCTGTTGACATTTGGACTAGTTGGTTGAAAGGCCATGTTACTACCCGGGATGCCTGGGTTCAAATCTCGCTGACTGCTAATTTTTTTATTTTTTCAATAGTGTTCTGAATTGACAGTTTTTCTTAACAGTTCGAGAAGTTGGAAAAAAGTTTAATTCTACAGCAAAAACTGTTAAATCAAACAAAATTACTTTAAAACAACAGTTATTCTGTTGAAAACATAATAACAGTGAACGACTGTCATTTCTACTGCTATCTTTTTTCTCGGTGTAAGGCAATTAACCAAATACCAATTCGTATGGCGTATAATTTGTGTCTACGTGCGGTGTCGTGTTGTATGCAAACATATATAATAGCAAAACACGCATTTCTTTTTGTCGCTTTTGACTAACTGTAATCACAAAACGGGTTTTTAACAGTTATTTGAAGTTGTTTTTGTAAAAATTTAATCAACGCAGCAGCTACACATTACCTGTCTGCATTACTTTAAAAAAAATATAATGCATTGCCTGCAACTTAAACAATAGATAAAGTTGTATTTCCTTATTCCTCCTCCACTTCCATGCTTATTACTTTTTTGAAAATGTAATGCACAAGGAATCACATTACTTTTTTTATTTTCTTCAAAAAGGTAATGATGGCTTACTTGGTAATGCAAGTGACATAGATTACAAAAGAATCAATACCCAAATGCGCGACTGGGATAGTATGCACTCCATTTGCCCCATTCATAATCATCGGCAAGCGAAAGCAAATACTCATTTAAAACACGATGATTACGTTCAAGGGCACCAATTGTTTGATGATGGTAAGGCGAAGAAAATACCTGTTTTGTTTTTAACATTTCGCATATGTTTTTCATTAATTCGTTTCTGAATTCTGTACCTCTGTCAGATTTCAATATTTTGTGTGTGTGGTAACCTGTAATTCTTTGTGTATTCTGGAGTGTTGTCCGTTTTCTGTATTGTTTGTGTATACAAATTGTTTACACTTAAAGGTTCCTGTTCCAAATGAAAAATGTGTTGGTACTGTTTAAAAATTGAAATTAGCTCTTGTTGTGCCAATTCATCATTGTTTTCAAATTTAAATTCTGTTAATAATTTTTCGAAGCGTTCGTCCAAATCAATTTGTTCGGTATTTTGTTTACTATTTTTGTGTTTACAACTTAAATTTTGAATTATTTGATAGTTTTTCAACGGTTTTGTGTCAATCCATAGTTTTAGTACAATTACATTGTGGTCATTCGTATTAAGTAGTTTTATGTGTGCACGACCATCTGCTGGTACTATTGAATTTCCTACGAAAACACCCTTTTCTATTTCTCGATTTAAAACTACACTATCCTCTTTCAATTGTATTGATATTGGTTGTATTATTTCCTTGGTGGTATAATAATGCTATTATTATCTGTTGGTTTATTATTTATTGGTATTATAAATTCCCCATCCTCTATGGTGAAAGTTATTGTAAAAGCTTCAAAATCTATTTTACTCTCATATTTGACTAAAAAGTCTCTCCCAATTATACCATCTGTCGTAATTGGATAATTTGAATCTACCATGCAAAATTTGTGTACTATATTTTTGTTGTCAATACCAAATTCTAAATTTATACTTCCTAAAGGTTTTATTTCCTCATTTGTTATTCCTGTGAATTTACAAATGTCATCTGCGCAATATATTTCGTTGTTACGTAATTTTTGTGATTTACAAATGGATATATCAGCTCCTGTGTCAATTAAAAATGTCAAGCAAGTTACAGCATTCTTGCAACTCAAAATTATGTAATTGGTTATGTTATTTGATAACAAGTAAATTTCTATTGGTATCCCGGCGCAGAACTCTGATTTCCTTGTACTGCAGCCGGGGTTTGGGAGTTTCCCTGTTCATTTACTATATGTACATGTCTGTTGTTTCTATTTGTATTTCCCTGGTGCCTGTTATTTCCACGATTGTTGTAGATTCTATTGTTACTGTTCCAATTAGTTCCGTTCCTATAGTCATTGTTTTGGTTAGTATTGTTAGTGTTGTACCTGTAGCCATTGTTATTGTAATTATTATTTCCAAAATTGTTATTATATCTGTTATTGTTCCGGTAATTGTTGTTATTTTGGTATTGTGTATTAGCGTTGTTTCTATACTGATTGTAATTGTTAAAATTGTTGTTGTTGTTCTGTCTGTCACTGTTGTTAAAATTTCTATTGTTGTTTCTATCGTAAGCATTAAAATTGTTATTACTTCTATGTTGATTATTTTGATAGTTATTTCTAAAATTATTTTGTCCGTTAATTGCAAATACTAGACCTGTTTGTGGTCTACCTTCTATTTCAAGAGCTATGTTTACTGCCTCAGCAAGGGTTTTTGGTTGAGCCGCATAAATGACTGATTGAAATTGTTCATTTATGTCCTCTTTGAATGTCGCTAATGCCCTATTCTGGCCTGATATAATGAAAGCTTCCCTATGGCTCTCATTAATGTTCGCACCCATCCCTGCAAGAAATGGGTCTAGTTCCAAAATGGTTCCGAACTAGTTATGCAGTAGGGGGTACTGGTCGCACCCAAATCTCTTTCACATGTGGTGAAGTGGCGAATTTAACATTGCGTTGTCATTGGAGGAAGCTACCTCCTTCCACCTCTGCATTACCTCCGGTCAGCTCGGAAGTAGCCACTACGATCTAGCTCCTTCCTAGCGGTGGAAAATTGGCCTCTATACAATACATGTATCCAGTTAAGAACCAGTTACTACGACTTAGCTACATACTAGCTTTCGGTAAATCTAAAAACTATTTTCGCAAAAAAAACCCAATCTTCATTTTTTTTAAGTAGCACTTTATTATTATAAATAGTTTTGTATAAATGTAATTATGCTAATAATTTTTAATAACATCGGTCAATGAATGCATTCATTATTCGTGTTTTGGTTGCAATCGAAATCTTGTCGAAACTTGTCGTTTATTTTTTTATTCGTGTGCAAACAAAACACGACTACTGGTTTCGAAGGTATTACCTAAAAACATAAAAGTGAAAAAATTGTAAAAATATAAAACTGTACAAAAAAATAGAAAGAAAAATTTTAAATAAAAATTACATAATGAAAAATTTGAAATCTGCAAAAAAAAAGAAAGGAAGAAACGGTAAAAATTAAAAAAATAGATAAACGAAAATCTGTAAAAATAAAAATATGGAATTATGTAAAAATAAATATAAAAACCATTCTCAACAAAATTAATTTTTTACCTTTTTATGCATTTCACTCTTTGACCATACTGTACGCACTAATTTTAATACTAGAATGCCAAAACCAAAGTCGTTGCTTTTGTATTTATTTCGCGCATCGGCGTGCTTAAAAATATAGGCAGTTTTGAAAAAAATTTCTAGTAGCATTAAATCACTCACAATCACTATTTTTCACATTTTTGTTTATTTTTTCACATTTTTATTAAATTTTATTTAGAAAATTCCAAATTTTTTCAAACATTTTCAATTATTAGAAAATATTTCACTTTACACAAAACGAATGCCATTTCTCCAAAAGAATATTATTTTTCATATGCAAACCGGCTTTATGACAAAAAAACACGCTTTCGAGATATTAACCATTTTTTTTTAACTTTATTTAATTTTTTTGGAATTATTCCTTTTTTATACGAAAACCAATCAAAAATTGGAGCGCCACCTTCTAATTCACTTCACAAATGGCAACTGATTAGAAAAACTGGTTTCCTCACAGATTACTCGGTTTTTGTTCGGCAATCTTCTCTCAAAGATAAACGAAACAAAGCCAAGCGCAAATCACTGAGTTTGGTTTGAACACACTACCTCTGCTTTACCTGTGTTTAGTTCCAAACCAATCTACATCTCTAAATGTGCTTGATTCACCCATTGTAACTATAAAATAGCTGTATACCCTATTGATCCCGCAAAATGGGAGTCAGTTGTTTCTTGCAGGGATGTTGGTTGTTTCCAACACAACTAAGTCATTTTGTGATTGTATTATTTTTTCTTTGAATTGCCCAACTGTTGAGCGTTCTTGTTTTAAGGTACTTAAATTTTTTGAAATTTGTGCTATGGAAATATCTTTTTTATAAGCATTCAGCATTAGTTTTTTTAAAGTATCAAAATCTATTGGTACAGTTACAGTACCCAGTGTAGTTTGTACACTCGCCGATAATTTTACATAATATACAAAATCAACAAGGTCCTTCTTCGCCTCAGGCGTCATTGATTTGTTTAAAATTTCGTATATTTTCAGGAAAGCTTCTAGTTCCTTTTTTGTCCAGTGAAGGCTGGAATTGCCTTCATGGCGGTTTCTAAGCTAAACGCCGACATTGTTTTATCTACTATTTTGTTCTCAATGTCTAAGTCTTCGTCAATACCTTGTCGATCTTTATCTTCTCCTAGTATTTTCCTTGATTCTAATTCTTTTTTAGTATTTTTATAATAATGTCTAAATATGTCTACCTCTGTGATCACATCGTCACCATGCAGATTTGACTTTTCAATAATGGAATTAAATCTGTTTAAACTCTTCTATTTCTTTCAGTTTTTCTGTTATATATTCAATACTATATTCTCTGTTTGGGGTTTTGCGCAAATTGGTTAATATATTTAATAGTTGTTTAGACAAATCTTTTAGTAATTCCATTTAATAAAAAAAAATTTTATTATATATCTCTTCTTTTTAATACAACATTATTTATATTTTTTTTTTGTTCTTTGTTTTTAAACATTTATTAAACGATTAACGTGTTTTCTCACATATTGTTTGTAATATGTGTTTATTCTATGTATAATATAAATTGCAAATGCTAAAATACACAAAAAATAGAAAAATCGAAAAGTTGTCGCTTGATGTTATCGAGTTGTTATTGTCGATATTTTCTGTCACGATGACTTGTTCCTTTGACTGTGGCTTACCCATTTTAAACCACAGTGTTCCTGTCCATTCCATTGACTTATAGATTTTATTGCAGAACGCCTTCTTCTTGGTTCTTATTAGCACAAGTAGGTTCCTCTTATTTTTCTGGTCCGTTGTAATGACCACCATTCGATTCAATTCTGCTAGTTCTTGTCTGTCCTCTTGTCTTTTTTTTGGTTCTACCGACTGCTACGGCGCCTGTATTCTTCGATACTGATAGGCTGTGGCCCCGCCGCCTTCGATGTTGGTGTATACGTCGGCACAATCTGGTCGCTGTTTGCTGCCTCCGGTACGTATTCCTCCTGTTTTTTAGTTCTTCCCCCTTTCTGAAGAGATCGTCGATTTCCGCCTCAGTCTACATTTGCTGACAATTTTCGTTTTGTGTATTTAAAAAATTTTTTTTTTTTTTTTTTTTTTAAAAGACTGTCCTATTTTTTTTTTTTTTATTTTCAAAAATACTTGAATGTTCCAGGATTGGCCATAAAATTTTAATTTGCAATATAATTTTATTGTCTCTTTTTATTTTGAACGTTATGTCCCTTTTACGAAATCCCTTTTGGTCAGTAAATTCCTTTCGTAAAGGCAAGATCGCCATGTAAAGTTCAAAGCGTTTTGGACATTTCTAGCGTTCCACCGCTTATATTTGCATAGGCCATAAGGCCTCAATATGCTCCCTAGTTATTAATACCTCAAAAGTTGGATATCAAGTGTTGTTTATTTCAGAATCACCAGGGCTTTTTATACCCTGTTGACTCCATCAATTTCATTTGATTTTATAAAATATGCTTATAACCAGGGTTGGCAACCGAAACCGTAACCGAAACCGAAACCGAATGATACCGATTCATTTTAGGGAGCGAAACCTAAACCGAAACCGATTCGTCGTAACCGATTGAATGGGTTCAACCAAAACCAATTGAAAAGGTTATGGGTTTTTAATCGGTTTTCAAAAGGTTTTCGTACACAAAATTGACTTGAAGTTTTTTTTCCTAAGAAAAAATTCATCGTATTTCATTTACTTATTTCATATATTTTTAAAATATAGGAAATATTTTTTTTAAATATTCAATAAATCTTTTTATAAGGCCGGCGCACACAGAGGTGATATTCGCTATATAATTTCAGAACCATTTCGATATTTAAAAAATCTAGCTTCGAAAACGCAAAGCGATTTCACCGCAGTAGATTTTGTGTGTTATTTATTATATTGCTATGGAAACAATCAAAAAGTCTGACTGAAATGGTTCTGAAAATAACTATTTTGTTTGTTATTTATTAGACTAATATGGAAACAGTCAAAAGGTTTATTTTCAAACTGATTCGAATTGGTTTTGAAACTGGCTTTTTGTGTTTGTTATTTATTGTATTGCTATGGAAACAGGCTGTATAAAAAACGGTATATCATGGCTGAAGAAAATAAGGTTGATCCACTTCATACAAAATGACATAAATAAGGATTCTGACGTTTCCTTTAATGTTCCAAAAGCTGCCACATTGTTAAACATTTTCTAAGAAACGTGGTGGAGTTGCCAGATATTTTTCATAACTTATCGGCATTTTACTCTTTCCAAGTTTTTTTTTTAGTGTTCCTAGCATAAAATAATTTTTAAGAGTCAGATTTTACAAATGCAACATCGTTTCATGTCGCCATTGCATAAATTCGTCACAAAATCGGGGTTTAAATAGGCAAAATTAGGACTAATTGCCACATCTGGCAGCCCTTTTCTTGAGATTTTTTTAAAATATATCTGGTAGCACAATCCTTATTTATGTCAGATGGTTAAGATGGCGGATAGTGTCAGAAGCGGCACTACCTTATTTTCTTCTACCATGCGCTATATTTTCAAAAATACAATTATTTGTGACAAAATTAATTTCGAAACCGCCTGCGGCACGAATAACGCCTCTGTGTGCGCAGGCATTTTTATGGTTTTTGAAAAGACTTGGAAAATTTTCGCTATTTTTTCGTAGTTTTCGTCCGATTTTGGTGATTCTCGAACTTGATCTCAATTCGGAGATAAAAACGTAAACCTAAAGTTTCACATAGATGTCTCAAAAAAAAAAAATCCAGCCTGTATGGTGACAGACAGACGGGGATATGGCTAAATCTGTTTTCGATGCTGATCATGAATATATATACTTATCCATACCGGACATGCGTCCTTATGGACGTTTCAAACGTTGTGTAGGGTAAAAAAACTAAAAATTTAAGCAGATATTTGTTTGAAAATGCGATTAGATAAGGAAATTCGGTAAATGTAGTTAGATTCAGCACCCTTGATTTATATTGAGTTGATATAAAATTTCCTAATATTGGGCCATCTAGAAACCTTCTAAAACCTAAACCGAAACCTTTTCAATCGCTCCAACCAACCGAAACCTTTTCAAAATCAAGGAGCGAAACCGATAACCAAAACCGATTGGCAAGTGGGAGTAAAACCGAAACCGAAACCTTTATTCGATTCGGTTGCCAACTCTGCAAAAAATTCTTTCAAAAATCAGCAAAAATTTTAAATCGACAAATAATGATAAGGACTCTTAGGTTCATTCATATTGTATTAAAAAAAAAGACAATCACCCTTATTTTCTAAAATACTAGAAAATTTGTAATATTTGAAAAATATATCAAATAAAATACAAATATAAATCAGAACTGGTTTGGAATGTTGCGTTTCCAGCCATAGTATTTCAAAAATATATTGCAAAAAATTACGCTCCATATTTCTTGAAAATATTAATATTCTGAACTGGAACCACAACTCACTTAATAAATTTCTCGTTACTACCCCAAAATTATAAAAAATATGTATCCAATGAAGGTCAATACCAAAAAAAAACATAAGCTTTTTCATAAATTTCATCGTAGTGGTATTTTTGAACGGACATGCCAGCTAATTTTTTTAACAAAGCAACAACAGAAAGCAAAAACAGTTTGAGTCTGTTATATTCAATTCGTTAATTTTGTTCATTCTTTATGTCTAGAAATTAACAAAAAACCAATAATGACAATTATTTCCAATGCATTATTGCATTTGAATAAATGCTGATTTCAGTTTTGATTATGTATTGGTCTTTTTTTTGAATGCAATATGATAGAAAATACATGAACCTAAGAGTCCTCAGCATTATTTGTCCATTTAAAATTAACGAAATATGTCAAAGTTTGTGACAAATGTCAAAGTAATAAATCATTGAGAAATAACAAAGAGGAAATGATTATTACCGAAACACCAGTATCTGCTTTTGATATAATACTGATAGACACCATTGGACCATTTCCAAAATCCAAAAATGACAATGTGCACCGAGAAAAAAGACAGCAGTGGAAATGACAGTCGGGCACTGTTATTCTGTTTTTAATAGAATAACTATTGTTTTAAAGTAATTTTGTTTGATTTAACAGTTTTACTGTTGAATTAAACCTTTTTTCAACTTCTCGAACTGTTAAAAAAAACTGTCAATCTATTTTTCTATTGAATAAATAAAAAATGTTGCAGCCAACGAGATTTGAACCCAGGAGTCCCTGGGTACTAACATGGCCTTTCAACTAACTAGTCCAAATGTCAACAGATTTGACAACCATCAAAATTATGTTTTGAACCGCAGAGTATGTAACAGTGAGTTTAACAGATAGGAGAACATAAAATCGTATATCAGTGGCTGTTAAAAGGTTACTGTTATTTTAGTTCACACAGTGTTGCCATGTTTATGGCAAGTTTGTCTCCTTTAAGTTCAACTACAACTAAACTTTCCCTGGTTTTGACTTATGTACGTATTTATTAAAGTTTTCTCACATTTTCATGAATTCCTTGCCCGTTTCATCTTTTGATAGCATATTCCCCGAAAAACAATGAAAGTCCCTTCATATGGCAACTCTGGTAACTCTGATAGTAGAGAACAGATCTTGCATAGCACATTTAAGTTATTCATTTATTGCCATGTGCGCATGAATGGCATCATTGGCGCGATGAATAAGATGTCGGACTATCAACCAGAAGGTCGCAGGTTCAAGCCTTGTCTAGAGCGACTACAAAAGGACAATTGTAACTTAGTTTAAAAACTTTTATAAATAAAATTAAGAAAATTTAGAATTAAGACAAAAAAAAACAGAAAACATTTTTTTATTAAAAAAAAGGTTTTTTAAAAAAAATTAGCGACGGTTGTACCGGGATTCGAACTCCCGGGTGGCAGTCGGACACCTTCCCGCTAGGCTACGTTTATCAACAGCGCAGCAACTGTCAATTTACCAGTTTAGACTATCGGATGGTTTTTAACCGCGAAAACTGTTAAATTGACCTACTTTTTCGTTGATTTTACTGTTTTTTTTCTCTCGGTGTACTTACCAAGTGACGTAATTAAAACAAACACAAAGACTTACAATTTGAAAAATTATGCCAATGAACTTAGGATTAGATTACATTCAGCTTTCAAAAAAGCAAGACAGATTGTTGAGGTAGTTAAGGAACGTAGGAAGTTAGCATACGATAAGAATTTGAATATAAGCAATTTTAAAGTAGATGACTTAGTATTAGTCAAATTAGAAACTAGGAAGAAAAATCAGAGCCCATATCATGGACCTTATGAAATAATAGAAAGAAAAGGTGTGAATTCAGTAATAGATATCAGAGGAAAACATAAAGAATTCCATAATAATATTTTAAAGAAATTTATTCCATCAAAAGATGATATATAGAAATTCAATATATTTTGTTATAAATTTCAATACTATTAACTAGAATATAATTAATGTATATAATTTAATAAGATTTATTCTCATTTATATATTTGTCTCGAATAATTCATTCTAATATACTATCAGTAATATATTATTTAACAAATTTTAATAATATATATTATCCAAATTTTAATATTGCATATCATACACTTTTCCAACCATCTTCTAATTTGCTTTGTAAATTATTTTTCAAATAATTTCCATCTGAAGGGTATGGGTGTAGTGTATCCATACTCACAAATTTCATACGAACACAAACAACAACAAACCAGCGCTTTAATATTGAAGCTGAATATTAGCGCGCTTAGGCATACAACATTGTTATTGTATATTTGCTTCAAAGTCTGAGCGTCAGCATATGCTACGCTTGGATCATTGAGCTCAATACAATGTTGCTGACGTTTGAGTTTCGATGCATTTGTTTATGCTTCGATTTTTTTGATATTGAAATGATATGTGGAACGAAGAGTGAATGATATGTGTTTCCCCTTAAATTTATTTTGTAGAATAAGCTTATTTTTTAGAATTGTAGTTATAAGCATATTTTTTAAAATCAAATGAAATTGATGGAGTCAACAGGGTATAAAAAGCCCTGGTGATTCTGAAATAAACAACACTTGATATCCAACTTTTGAGGTTGTAACGTCGCAAATTGCTGGGGTATGAACTCGTCGGATGTCCAGGGCTTCGTACACAGAAAATTTGTAATTTGCAGAGACTTTGTATTAAAACAGAATTTTTATTCAATAATTTCAAGTAAGAGTTACAGATATAGTTATTCAGGGGCGAACAGCGGCGTCTGGTCGTCGATGATTGGCTATGTAGCTTCTCGGCGAGGTCGCTGACTTGGAGGATGTGGCTAGCACTCAGAGAAGATGGAACTTTGGGCTTGGCTGCGATGAAAACGATCTATCAGTGGGCGCTTGCGTGATGCGTAGACTTGTGGTTATCGTAGGAGTAATCGTTACCAAAATACTCGCGATTGGCGCAATTATGACGCGTGTTTGCGTGTGCGTCGAAAGTGTGATGTGCGTTCTTGATGCGTAGATGTGCGTCGTTGGCGCGTAGATATGCGTAATGCGCGTGCTTGATGCGTAGAAATAGGCGTGGGCGAGGCTAATACAACACAGGCGTAGCAAGGCGTAGATGTGGGTGTAGCAGAGCATGAACAGCAGGCGAACTTAAGCGTTGCGATGACATAAACTTCAGGAAATCGCAGACCACCAGCGGGCACTCTTCAACCGCTTTCCGTGGGCTCGATTCAACATAAACGTGGACTTCAGGAAATCGCAGACCACCAGCGGGCACTCTTCAACCGCTTTCCGTGGACTCGATTCAACTTAAACGTGGACTTCAGGAAATCGCAGACCACCAGCGGGCACTCTTCAACCGCTTTCCGTGGACTCGATTCAACTTAAACGTGGGACTCGTGTTGGACACTCGCAGATCAGGAAACGGGATACTGTACTACGTTCTCCGTGACTCGACGTGTCGCTAAACTACGACTTAAATGGGACTGCCGGCCTGTACTCGGCGAATATTGATTTCGTTGACTTGACTTCGATGTGACTTTCGACTTCGGTGCGTTGTCACCCTGCTGGTTCACTTGCTCTCCACTTCGCCACTACCTTGCTGCTACGCCTGAAAGATATAACTTCCAAATCGGATTTTCTCGATAGAATTTCTGATTCGGAATTCCAAAAAGAGCTTTAATAAATTTTTATACAAAAATCCTAAATTTCCTATAATTTTCTTATTTCTTTACAACTTTAATTTACTCAAATTATTAATTATTTATAAATTATAAATTTCCTGTAACAAATTGTTAATTAATTATTTCATAAATTCTCTGTAACAAAAACATTAATTATTTTATTAGTTTCCTGTAATAAATCGTTAATTATTATTTCACAAATTCTCTGCAACAAGACATTAATTATTTTATTTAGTTAATCCTTTCCTATTTTAGATGAGATATTGCCATGGTCGATTAGTTCTACGCGTAATGGTGCACTCAAAAGACCTTACCAATATCCACCTTCCCTATGCTTCTTGTTCCTTTAAAAATTCTTCTTATCCCTATCAGGAATAATGCCATGGTCAATTAGTTCTACGCGTAATGGTGCACTAAAAAGACCTTGCCATTGTTCCTTTACATTTCACTTAAGTGAAATATTGCCATGGTCGATTAGTTCTACGCGTAATGGTGCACTAAAAAGACCTTGCCAATATCCCCTTCTATCTCCCTATCTGAAATAATGCTATGGTCAATTAGTTCTACGCGTAATGGTGCACTAAAAAGACCTTACCATTATTCCCTTCTATTCTTCTATGTTTATATTTACATGCACATTCTTCCTAGGTGAAATATTGCCATGGTCAATTAGTTCTACGCGTAATGGTGCACTAAAAAGACCTTGCCAATATCCCCCTCTATTTCCCTATCTGAAATAATGCCATGGTCAATTAGTTCTACGCGTAATGGTGCACTCAAAAGACCTTGCCATTATTCCCTTAATATTTCTACTTCTACTCACTAGCTAGTGTTCACTCACCTGATTCGGAATTCCAAAAAGAGACCGAATCAGGGGTGCGCTGCTCTTTTATAGTCGTTTGGAATCACATATCGTTGGTGTATTGTAGCCATATTTTCTGTAGTTTGATGTGGTGAAATGTTGCCACAAGGTTATGGTCATTATCTTCATGTTTCTATCGTCGTCTCTTTTCCGCGCATAGCCCTTTTATCCGTGTCGCGCGTTGGTGTTAAAGCCACTTTCGATTGTTGAAAGCTGGGTAGCCGTGTACCCCTTTGACCACTGTTCGCCCCCGTTTAGGCGAGTTAAATAGTACTAAATTTAAATTTACATTATAGTTCTTATTATTAGGAATAGTAATGAATATATTATCACATTTTATTTCAGAATTCATGAGTGATGATTATATATCTATATAAATATATATATATGACATAAAATATATATATATATATATATATATATGGAATAAAAATAGAATATATATATATATATAGAAAAATCGAAAATATACGCCAAGACAAATTAAAGAAAAATTTCAAATATTTCGTTAGTGTCAGCGTTGTGACGACACCAACATTTTTGGGTCGTTACTCCCCCTCCTTACTTCGCGGGCGCAAAATGATGGTCACCTTCCCGGTGCGATCGATCCGAACTCTACCAGGTTGGGATAGCCCATTGGGCCACAAGGCATCACTCCCGGTGCGGCCTGTTGCTGGTCTGTTTCTTGTGGTTGCGTATTCGGGGCATCTTTCGGTGAACCCATGGGTTGTTGTTGCAGCGTCTCTATGGCGTCGCTTGGGTCATCTCCCCAATTTAGTGATAGGACTGGGGAGGTTCCGCTGTCGGAAAGGAATTTCTACGGTGGCCCCTATCTCGTCTATGTTGAGTCCGTACATGCTCATATCGTCGGCCGTAACGGGGATGAGGTAGCCGATGTCTTCTGCTGACATCTCTGAGTCCTCTGTGTCTTCGTGTTGGGGCATGGGTTCCCCTGACGCCGCTGCGTTGGGGCTGCCCATGTCCTCTCCTTGCGCATCCTGATCGCGCTGCTTCGGCCCGAGTATTGTTTCGGCCTTATTGTCGTCGTCGTTGGGCGCCTGATGGCCACTGGTCTCGCCAAGGCCTTCGTCGTCGCTGCTGTCTGTTGCCACGTCCGGCAATTCGATGGTCGGTGTCCATCGCTGCTCCTTTTCTGTGCGCTGCTGGATGAGTCTAGCTAGTCGCCGTCGCATGCGGTCTGCTGCGTGTGGTTTCCACCATGAGCCCGGCGGTGCTGCGGGGGCGTGGAAGTCGTGTATGGGCGTTGTGAAAAACTTATCGGTGTAGGCGAGGAGAAATGCGCCGCAGTCGTGTAAATTCGTCTGCTGCATTACCTGTAAGGATACCATCGGCATATGGCTTGCCTCGAATTGTTGCCCTCTGTCGCTGCTTGGATTTACGGCTGCATATTCGCACTGTAAATAGTCACGAATTAGCTCAACGGCCGTCTCTCGTGTCTGGCTGGCCAAGGAGTCTATGACGAGCAAGCATGGGTTGTGCGTGGATTTCGCTTGTCGTCTGCCTGCTGCAACATCCGGAAAGCAAGCCAATACCACGTACCAATGGTGATGCTCGTTGACCGGGAAAATCACGCAGCGTTTGTCGAACAGATCGACTCGTTTGGTCCACCGGCATACGTCTTGGTGGCGTTGTTTGGCCGTGTGTACCCTCCTGTCCAGCAGCTTCTTGAACAGGAAACTGCTCATCACGTGGGTCTGCTTCCGTTGTTGTATGGTGAGGACTTCCTGCCATATATGCGTCAACCCCATGTCGATGAGCACATCGTTCAGCCATTGCCCGCTGGCCAATCGTCGATAATCGTGTATGCTGATATTCCACCCACCAGTGGGTGCGGGGTAGGTGCACAATATCGTTGGCTGGCGGTAATCTGGCGGTATCGTGTCGCGAGAGAGCGTCAATAGTTCGTCCAATGGTGGACGTGATTGCGGTGTCGCCGTGGCCTGCACGGTTGCTACTGCGCTTGCTGCGGCCTGACTGGTGGATGGGCCATCGTCTGTCTCCGCCGTGACTTTGCACATTCGAGGCAATGTTGTTCGGTGGCTGCTTCTGGCGGTTCCGCTTCGTGTTGATGCTCTCGATTGGTTGGTGGTCGTACCTCGCTGTAATGTCCGCGTAGGCCTGGCTTTCGGGGTGCCCGTTTTGCGGCGTTGTGTGCGCAGCTTATTCGGTCCTGCCATCTCCTCCTCCCAATTGTCGCTTAATCGGCGAGTCTTCCGCTGGCCTTCTGCCAACTCCCGATATTTGACTCGAGCCTTTTCGACGCTCTTGGTCCAGCGTTCTTCGTCGTTCATCTCCATTATTTTTTTTTTTAAATTCGTTCTCGTTATTGCGTCTTAGAAATTTTGTATTTGGTTTGCGTGGCTACGTTCACTTTCGCTTTCGTCTACAGAATGGCAAATTTCCTTATTGTCGCTCGAGTCGTAGATCATTTCCCCTCTTTCGAGTCTCGGAGTGAACCGTTACCCCAAGATGGTGATATGGATGCCACGTGTTTGTCTCCTTACGTTTATCGTTGCCACGCTGTTCTTGCGCTGTAGCCCGCTACGGTTACACTGCACATCACGCTGTTGCCTGCTAAAGTGTTTCTGTTTCAAAAATTCAAATGTTAATATTTAACAGAAATTATCGTAATTATATTTATGTTCATAAATTTTGCTCATATATTCGTCTTTCCCTCTTTTCTAAAAGAGACTATCATATTCAGCAACAGGTATTCTCCTCTGTCGCTGCTACTTTGCCTAGCTCCTTACCATTACTTCGCCTGTGTCGCTGCCTCTGGCCCCGACGCACTATCTCTCTCTTCAAATTCTCTTAACTCGCCAACGTGAGCATTCCTCTCTTGCCCATCACGCTGTCTCCTAATCCTTGCCTATCGCACTTGATCCTAAGCCGCTTCCATTGTCGATTCTGTTTCACTTCGGGTGCCCAGTGAAATGTACCCCGACTGAGCAATGTGACTGCCTGTTGAAATATCTCTTCACAAGTCACTGCAATGGCTCTGTGTGTGCCCTGTGTATTTTCCTCTTGTGAAAATGTGTTGTGCAAATCTTGTTGCATGCCAACAGTCTGTTGGCTCCATCGTTGCCTTACTATGGTACTGGTATGCTGTTTCGGGACAGCTCCCCTGTATACGGCTTCCTCTATTTCATCATATTTACCTTGCAGCTCCTCCAATTTAGGCCGCTCCTCCTTCTTGTCAATCACCTCCTGTGGCAACATCTGTACGTTCCAGCGCTCCTCTTCCATATGTATAGGCAGCTCCTCAGATTTAGGCAGCTCCTCCTTCAAAAACTTGTCGATCACCTCCTGTTGTGATACCTGCGCACTCCAGCGCTCCTCTTCCGAATGTGTAGGCAGCTCCTCAGATTTAGGCAGCTCCTCCTTCAAAAACTTGTCGATCACCTCCTGTTGTGATACCTGCGCACTCCAGCGGTCCTCTTCCAAATGTGTAGGCAGCTCCTCAGATTTAGGCAGCTCCTCCTTCATAAACTTGTCGATCACCTCCTGTTGTGATACCTGCGCACTCCAGCGCTCCTCTTCCGAATGTGTAGGCAGCTCCTCAGATTTAGGCAGCTCCTCCTTCAAAAACTTGTCGATCACCTCCTGTTGTGATACCTGCGCACTCCAGCGCTCCTCTTCCAAATGTGTAGACCGCTCCTGGTCCGTATCCTCGTACATCACTTCATGAGCTTCACGCGCTTCACGCGTGCCGTGTGTGCCCTCCTCTCGTAAAACTGTGCTGTGTAAATCTGGTCGTCTATCAACCGTCTGTTGACTTTCCTTTCTTACCTCCATCTGGGTATATTGTTTTGGGATTGCTCCCCTACATACTGGTTTCTCTGCCTCCTCAGGCTGCGTTCGTTCAGGTGTCGTAGTTGCCGCTTCTGGATTCCGAATTTCTGGCCATGGTGTAGCTCCACTCAGGGTCCTGGCCTCTTCCACTGGCGGTTGTATTGTCACCGAGTGTGCTCCCATCGTGAGCGTCGCATTAATATGACCCAGAAAGTCTAAGCCCAATATGAGTCAGTCCGTGGAATTGGGCAAAATTAACACCGGCATTTCGCAGACCTGGCCTCCTAAAGCTATCTCCAGTACCAGCGCGTTCTCTATGGTCACGGCTGACCCATCTGCTAAACGTATTCCGGTCCATACAGGTAAATTATTATGCGGCGTCCATAGCTCAGTAGCCAGCTCCTGGCTGAGAAAACTACGCGTTGCTCCAGTATCGATTGTTGCCGTAACTTCATCTCCGTCAAGAGTAACCATTGCAGAGATACGGCGTCCGTCACAAGTTAGTGTTCGCGGTGTGGGAGAGGATTCGGGGTTGGGGCGCCAGCTGCCTCTCGCTCTCGGCGGTGCCCTCCTTCGTTTCCCGAATATCTCCTGCAGCAATCCATTGATCTTACCCCTTGAGCGCCACAATCCCAGCAGTGTGTCGTCATTGCGTTGTTGCATCTATTGGAAAAATGCCCTTCTTCACCGCATCGGTGGCAGAGTCGTCGTGTATGTGCACGTTGTTGTGCAGGCTGCACTAGGCGGTTTCTCTCTTCTGGCATCCTCCGTGGTACGTTGTGTGGCGTTTCATTCTCCTGCCGTAGACCCTCCATGTCCTGCGCTAAGGCTAGTAGCTCGTCTAAATTGCTGAAATCTTTGGTTCGTATATACCACCTGTACTCTACCTGACAGTTCCGGAAGATTCTGTCTAGTTTCTCCTCCTCAGTGTAACTTGCGTGCCTCATCATGTCTTGAAGGGCGATGACATAGTCCTTGAAGTTTTCTCTTGGTCCTTGTGTACGCCTACGTATGGCGTCATCCAGCTTTTCGAAGTATCGACCAGGCAAAAAGAACTTTAGGAAATTTTCCTTGAACGACTTCCAAGTTTTCCACTGTTGGTTGTTGTTACGGTACCATGTGAGTGCCTTGTCTTTCAACAATTCGGGCATCATTCGTGGCATCTCGTCAATGTTAATGTTGTATGTGACCACCAACTCCTCCAACCTCTCAATGAACGCCAATGGGTCGTTTCCTCCCTCGTATTTCACCGACCACTTCCTGACCTGGTTGATAATAGTGAGGCGAGGCGATTTCCAATACCATTGGTCCTCCTGTGATGCTCCTGTATCCGTGTCTTTTGTATGTGTATCTCTCGTATATGCGCCTCTTGCGCGAGCGTCTCCTCCGTGCGTGTTGTCCATATGTGTACCTCCTGCGTGTGCGTCTTCTGCGGGAATAGTTTTCGTATGTGCGCCTCCTGTGCGTGCGCTTCCTACGTATACGTCTCCTGTGGGTGCACCTCCCTTACGTGCGTCTTCTTGAAGATGCATGTTACGTATATCCGGCATGCTGCTATGAAAGTTATCCTCTGCTGCGACTGCGGCAGCACCTAAATGTTTAATTTCCGCCTTATCCTCGGCGCTCGGGTTCAATGTCTCCGCTATTCGGGTATATTGTGCTTCCAACTCCAGTAAGCGTTCCTCATGCTCAAAACTGGCATTCTCGTCCTTCACGAAGGTAACAAACCTCTTCCGCAACTCTTCTACGGTGCCGCTGTCGTCAAAATCAAATTCTGCAGCAAATCGGCGTAGTTCGTCCTTCCGTAGATAATTAATCCAGGTCGTCTTCACCATGTTTCAATTCTCCTTTAAATCCTTCCTGTATAATTCTATGTCGCTCTATGGTAGCTCTCACTTGATTATTGGGTGTCGATGTTTTTGCTATTTACTCTGTTTAGGGTCCCTGCTCGGGCGCCATCTGTAACGTCGCAAATTGCTGCGGTATGAACTCGTCGGATGTCCAGGGCTTCGTACACAGAAAATTTGTAATTTGCAGAGACTTTGTATTAAAACAGAATTTTTATTCAATAATTTCAAGTAAGAGTTACAGATATAGTTATTCAGGGGCGAACAGCGGCGTCTGGTCGTCGATGATTGGCTATGTAGCTTCTCGGCGAGGTCGCTGACTTGGAGGATGTGGCTAGCACTCAGAGAAGATGGAACTTTGGGCTTGGCTGCGATGAAAACGATCTATCAGTGGGCGCTTGCGTGATGCGTAGACTTGTGGTTATCGTAGGAGTAATCGTTACCAAAATACTCGCGATTGGCGCAATTATGACGCGTGTTTGCGTGTGCGTCGAAAGTGTGATGTGCGTTCTTGATGCGTAGATGTGCGTCGTTGGCGCGTAGATATGCGTAATGCGCGTGCTTGATGCGTAGAAATAGGCGTGGGCGAGGCTAATACAACACAGGCGTAGCAAGGCGTAGATGTGGGTGTAGCAGAGCATGAACAGCAGGCGAACTTAAGCGTTGCGATGACATAAACTTCAGGAAATCGCAGACCACCAGCGGGCACTCTTCAACCGCTTTCCGTGGGCTCGATTCAACATAAACGTGGACTTCAGGAAATCGCAGACCACCAGCGGGCACTCTTCAACCGCTTTCCGTGGACTCGATTCAACTTAAACGTGGGACTCGTGTTGGACACTCGCAGATCAGGAAACGGGATACTGTACTACGTTCTCCGTGACTCGACGTGTCGCTAAACTACGACTTAAATGGGACTGCCGGCCTGTACTCGGCGAATATTGATTTCGTTGACTTGACTTCGATGTGACTTTCGACTTCGGTGCGTTGTCACCCTGCTGGTTCACTTGCTCTCCACTTCGCCACTACCTTGCTGCTACGCCTGAAAGATATAACTTCCAAATCGGATTTTCTCGATAGAATTTCTGATTCGGAATTCCAAAAAGAGCTTTAATAAATTTTTATACAAAAATCCTAAATTTCCTATAATTTTCTTATTTCTTTACAACTTTAATTTACTCAAATTATTAATTATTTATAAATTATAAATTTCCTGTAACAAATTGTTAATTAATTATTTCATAAATTCTCTGTAACAAAAACATTAATTATTTTATTAGTTTCCTGTAATAAATCGTTAATTATTATTTCACAAATTCTCTGCAACAAGACATTAATTATTTTATTTAGTTAATCCTTTCCTATTTTAGATGAGATATTGCCATGGTCGATTAGTTCTACGCGTAATGGTGCACTCAAAAGACCTTACCAATATCCACCTTCCCTATGCTTCTTGTTCCTTTAAAAATTCTTCTTATCCCTATCAGGAATAATGCCATGGTCAATTAGTTCTACGCGTAATGGTGCACTAAAAAGACCTTGCCATTGTTCCTTTACATTTCACTTAAGTGAAATATTGCCATGGTCGATTAGTTCTACGCGTAATGGTGCACTAAAAAGACCTTGCCAATATCCCCTTCTATCTCCCTATCTGAAATAATGCTATGGTCAATTAGTTCTACGCGTAATGGTGCACTAAAAAGACCTTACCATTATTCCCTTCTATTCTTCTATGTTTATATTTACATGCACATTCTTCCTAGGTGAAATATTGCCATGGTCAATTAGTTCTACGCGTAATGGTGCACTAAAAAGACCTTGCCAATATCCCCCTCTATTTCCCTATCTGAAATAATGCCATGGTCAATTAGTTCTACGCGTAATGGTGCACTCAAAAGACCTTGCCATTATTCCCTTAATATTTCTACTTCTACTCACTAGCTAGTGTTCACTCACCTGATTCGGAATTCCAAAAAGAGACCGAATCAGGGGTGCGCTGCTCTTTTATAGTCGTTTGGAATCACATATCGTTGGTGTATTGTAGCCATATTTTCTGTAGTTTGATGTGGTGAAATGTTGCCACAAGGTTATGGTCATTATCTTCATGTTTCTATCGTCGTCTCTTTTCCGCGCATAGCCCTTTTATCCGTGTCGCGCGTTGGTGTTAAAGCCACTTTCGATGGTTGAAAGCTGGGTAGCCGTGTACCCCTTTGACCACTGTTCGCCCCCGTTTAGGCGAGTTAAATAGTACTAAATTTAAATTTACATTATAGTTCTTATTATTAGGAATAGTAATGAATATATTATCACATTTTATTTCAGAATTCATGAGTGATGATTATATATCTATATAAATATATATATATGACATAAAATATATATATATATATATATATATGGAATAAAAATAGAATATATATATATATATAGAAAAATCGAAAATATACGCCAAGACAAATTAAAGAAAAATTTCAAATATTTCGTTAGCGTCAGCGTTGTGACGACACCAACATTTTTGGGTCGTTACAAGGTATTAATAACTAGGGAGCATATTGAGGCCTTATGGCCTATGCAAATATAAGCGGTGGAACGCTAGAAATGTCCAAAACGGTTTGAACTTTACAATGTGATTCCAAAAATGCCAAAACCATCAAAATACTTTGTCGCGAATCCAAACAAATCATAGAAAAATATACATGCATATTAGAAAACAGCAGTAGGAGGGATGAAATCGCCAACAACAACCTGCGCCGCCAATCATAGTAAAAAAAACCAAACGGCAAAAAATTGCAAGATGAATAAAAAAAAATCAAAACAAACGAATCAAGATCTAGTCAAAGAAAACGATCGAAATAAGAAAAGGGACAAAAACACTAATGTAAAGAAAAGCAAAAACAAAAGCGAACCAACAACAAAAACATTTCTACCAGACTACAAAAAATTAAAAAATGTTAGCCAAATGCCGCAGTCTGTACACTCACTGTCCAAATTCCGCAGTCTGCTTACTCACCAGAATTTCACGAGCTCCGAGTTTGCAAAAAGGAAGAGGAAGAGCTTATGACGCTTCTCTATGAATATAAGTTCTCTGATAATTCTCTGAAAGCTAAAATTTCTTTCACAACTATGCAAATTGTGTATGAAAAACATTAAAATATTTCCGAATAAAGCCCGAAATACAAGTTGCGCTTTTTAAGTTGCACTTTCACGAGAACGCGGAAAAATGAGGATTACTTTTTTTTTCTCAGATTCAACTTTTGAATCAGAGCATACTTGATCGATTTCAAATTTTTTTCCACAAGATATAGAAAATTTTTATCGAAACTAAATTGTTTCATGTAAATTTACGTGGGTTTCTTAATTTTGATGGTATATTAATTGATAAGTGGTGTTGCAAGTTTGATGTTGTGAATTGATAATGGAGTGTAAAACGTGATAATATCAATTTATTGTTTTTCATACCAATTTAACAAAAATAGTATCAATATGACATGAAAAACGAATGGAATGATGCAATTCTCATCAATTTAACAAATTTTGTCATGAAATTAAAATTGAAAGGCAGGAAATTTCAATTTTACATGATTTTTTTATTTCAGTGTATCTACTAAAAATGTAGAGATTCTATTGTTCAAGGTTGACCTTGTTGCTATGTATGTCGTTAAATTTAAATTAAAATATTGTAGATTTTACTGATTTTGAAAGTATTTATTGAATACTTGAGGTTTCCGAGTGTTGAGTAACGCGCACATTTCTGTCGTCGTTACGATAGACTTGTGGCCTTTGGTTGTAATTGCTGCGGCTGGTACTGTAATTGTTGTAGTTACCGCGTCCACATGTGCCACTTTACGTCCACGATAACCATTCTGAATACCACCACGATAATTATTTTGACCTCTGTTGTATGGTCTGCCACGATTATTTCCAAAATACAAAATTGCATTTGATTGGCCGTAAGATTTGGTGCAGCTATTCACGAATTTGGCAATTACCTCATTCATTGTGTTAAAGTGAACCGATTCCATGATAAGTTTGACTTTATCATTATTGGAATTTTTGATTATGGCTTTTATAGCCGAGTTTGTTGAAGAATTTTCAACCAATTGTGGCGTTGGTCCGTCAGTTATGAATGCCGTCTGAAGTTTTTTGGTGAGGTCTTCTACCTCCTTTGCGTACATATTTGCAGGCTTCGAACTCTGCTTGATGTTCATCAGCTTGGGTGTAATGACATCAACTGATTCACCTTTGAAGGTGGTTTTTTCCACTACTTGGGCTATTGTAGTTTCAGTTCCTGTTATTAAATTAATTGCGTTTCCCTTCAACTTTGTTTTAATTAGATTAAAAGCAACGATGTTATTACATACGTCAACACTACTACGGGCCTGCGCAGGAATTTCCCGTGGGGGGGGGGGGGTTTTATACAAAATTAATTTTTGAAAGTTCAGCTAAATCGGACTAACATATGTATATATATATATATACAAGAAAAAAGTGATTATTTTTCTATTGCTCTATTCGATTGAGAATGTCAAGAAATGGATACATATAATGGGACAAAATTGGGGGACCCAATTCGATTGGACATTTTCAGAAACGGATTTTGGGTTTAGGTTTTGGCTCCAAAATAACCTATAAATTGCACAAAATGTTAGTTAGATAGTTCACTCTCTAGATTATTATAATTCATTTAAGTTATACAAGACATTTTCGTTACGCTACTTTTAGGCAAACAGTCAAATAATTGAAATTTAATTACATAACACCACCCCACCAAATTTGAACATTTTGCATTTGAATTTTATAACGCTGAAAAAGATGGAATATGTTTAAAACTGTATACGTTTAGTGCTACTACTTTTTGTTTTGAACATATGAACGATTTAGTTTAGAGCCATTTATTTTTTCGGTAAAAATTACCAAGCTTTGTATTCAAATAAAAAAAAAACTAGCTCAATTCAACATAAAAACATACATATTTTTGTTCGAGATATTCATAATACTCAGTAACTAAGAATGTTTTTTCTGGGACTATCTTGATCAAAAACAAAAAAAAACATTAAAAAATCAGCAAATAAACGGACTTGCGTTGTACAGATATTGCTTTAAAAATTTTTCATAATGTCAAATATTTGGCTATATTCCAACCCGTCGTTCCAGATCTTTCATTCCTTTGATATTAAGTATGTGCCGTTCTAATTACGCGCAGAATGAACCTTTTCGTTGTATTTGTAGCGATTTTAATAGCCTGTATTCTGTCTTTGACCTGTCAGATTCACTTAATAAAACAAAAACTTTTATTTTAAATGCTTTGAGTTTTTGGACCGCTTAGGGTCTAACGAAATGACAGGGTTACCAAACTCCACGAAGATCGGCATTGTCGATTTTTGAAAGTGTTGTATTTTTGTTGTATTTTGTATTTATATTTCAGCAGAATTTTGTTTTTTGTATTTTGTATACAAATAAATCGAAATTTTTAGCTGAATTCACATTCGTTCCGTTACTGTTTACTTAACTGTTCTATTTGTATTTGATTTTTTTATATTTCGTATAAAAAAATTAAAAAAAACTTAAATTAATATTTGTAATCTTTGTCGCGTAAATTACCTGTTTTGATTGTTGTGTCTTTGTATTTTTTTTTTATCGAAAGTAGAGAAAAATTATATTTGATCAAATTCATATTTGTCGCATGAATTCTGATGCTTCATAACATTTTCTTTTAATTCTATTGTTTATTATTATGTTTGGAAGAATTCTCTTTTGCATTCATAGCCTAATTCGTGTTTTATTAATAGGCGTTTTATCAGCTGATGATTTTAATCTGTAGCTGAAACGAATTTCAAGATATGTTTACCCGCGATCGGTTGCACAGCGTAATCCGGATTACGGCTGTTCGGTCTCCACATCCGTGCGTCATGCGGATGTGCCACTCGATCGGTTGGGCGGGTAAGTGTGACCGTTAGAATTCGACGTTAAAAAAAAAAAATGTATTTTAAGAAATTTTTTCAAAATATTCCAATTTACAAACAAAAATTTTGCTTCATCTTAAAATTAATTTTCTGGCAAAAGGAAATTTCCATTCCATAAAACCTAGTAAAATCAATAAAATTTGAGTATCGTTTAAATAATTTTGTACTGAAAAATTAATCTCTCTCTTTGGAACCCCCAAAATTAGTGTGGCATCCCTTTTTTGTGTATTATCGAAATACGCGCTTTTTTCTTTTATTAAGTTTTAGCCTTTTCAAAATTTTCAATTAGTATTCTATAGTGTTTATTGAATGTTTCTTCTGAAAAGTAAGCTGTTTTGTAAACGCATTTATATGATCGATTGAAGTATACCTTGATAGGTATAAACTTTGGATCGTATCAGTCCCTCACCCCATTTACTATTTTTATTGAAGAAGCTGTGGAAACACTTCTGAATAGTAAATTTTTGTGAATCTAGCTATATTCAATATTGGAGGAATGCTGGTGTAATTATTGTCGTATTTAATGTATGGGCAATCTGAGAACATATGCTTAAGTTCTATACACGATTGTAATAGCGCGTGCTGCTATTAGGACGTTTTTCACGTTTTCATAAACGGGTAATAGCACGTGCTGCTATTAGGACGTTTTTCACGTTTTCATAAACGTCTGGGTCCTTGGCCATCACTCTATTTTTAATCCATCTTCTTATCCTTTTTATGTCCTGACCAAACATTATTAATATATTATTTATTTTAAAAAAAAAAAATTTACTCAAATATTGTTGTGTATTTTCAGTTATTTTAGTTTTAATCTTTTTTTTTTTTTTAATTTTATTTTACTTTATTAATAGATCTTTTCTAGATTGACCATTGAAGCTTGGCGCATATACTTTTTTTTTATTGATCGCTTGTGTAGAAGGTACATCTTTACAATCAAATGCGCAGCCAACAGTACAAAAATTATTATTAAGTAAATAGTAATGTCACTTTGGAAGACTTCTATATCGCTTACTACATTGGCCTGTGGCCTTTCAATTTTGGTTTTCAAAAAAAAATGTAGACACAAAATTATAAATTTTGCAAGTAAATTGCACCACTAATGTATTAAACAAAAAAACAAACATATGATGGTTTACATGATAAAATTTACAATCTGGTGTACATGTGCATTTTTTTACTTAGCATAAGTTTACTCCATCACTTGTTATATGCTTCACCGAAGGCGCCAAAGTAAAATATTCAATTGTATTAGAATAACCAGCAAAGAGGTAAGATCGCTAATCGACCGTGCAACATCGAAAATAAACCTAATTATTACAAAGTTTACTGAAACTACTCCTTCTTTTTATTTATCGGCTTCCACGGAAAACACTTCGAGAAACAGACTCAATTCATACAGGAACACAAGGTTCCGAGATATCTATTGATCCTCGTCGAACCGGATCTTCGGATGTGTTTTTAATTGGAAGGAACGACGACGACAAATTCGCCGCCAAACATCATCATCATAATCAGCGATCCATATCATCCCCATCCCATCTCAACATCATCATCGGCACCATAATAATCGCGCTTATTAGGATTCAAAAGTAAGTTGCATTTACTCAAATAAATATTTGGTACAAATTATTAAGTGCATTAGAAAGTAAAGTAGAGAAAACGAACGGACATATATAAACGAAACCAAATCACTCAGTTTTATTTGTCTCCTCCGCCCCCACAAAATCTTCATCGTCATCAATTTCGTTTCGTTTAGCCTTTTCAAATATTTGACAAACGAACGCAATTGCTCTACTTCATTCTGCCGAATTCTCACAAAATTGCTTTACTTCGTTCTATAGAACTACTCAAGCCGAGATCGTGTCTCAGTTTTCCGCATTCACACGCACATGTACAGGAATTATTGCTTGTTCGAAACATTTGAACCTTCCGTAGTCTTCTTCTTCCTTGTTCCGATTCTGCCAAATGCAGTCGGACGACAGAGAGGAACGAAATATTTATTAGGTACATAGTGAAGTGTTAAAATACAGGCTCCAACAAAAAATATAATAAAAAGAGAACATAGTGAAATTTGATGAGCGTCAGATGCTGCTTAGAAGACAACAACCACAACTACTTACAACAGAAGGCGAAGAAAGGAGGACAGAGATTAGCTGTAAGCCGAGAAATATGAGTTCGCTACAGTCGGCCAATCTGACTGCAACATATACAAATTTTTTAAGTTTTGGTATTTCCATAACTTTTATCAGTTTAAATCAAATATTTAAGCATATTCATATATTTAGAACACCCTACAGTCCACAATTTCGACCATTAAGAAAATTTATATATTTATATAAGATACAAGTTATATTTTTTAAATTACATTGTAAACTAATACAAAATTGTTCAAGGAACAAAAAATATAAAGTGGTTTCATTGCTTTTTTGCATTTTCGCGTATTTTAGTACATTTTACTAACATTTAAAAAAAAAAAGTGTAGCTACGATTTGGGATTTTTCCGTTGTGTTCACAATGAGCGCACTACAGATCTTTGTATTGCTAGCGGATGCGTTTTTGGAGTTCGAAAAGGAATTCAAAGAGACCATTGAGGATGAACATTCTATTTTCTCAATGGAAGTGCAACGAGAGGAGTTTAAGGCCGAATGGCTGAAGCTGAAACAGCGAAGGTTTGAGAGCAGTTAAGGCAACTTATGGAGACGACAAAATAGCGATTGATGTCGTCAAATCAAAATTTAAAAGTTGGTTCCAGGCATATGTAGCCACTGCAGCACAAATGGGTGAATGCGCTCATAACCTTACCGCTAATCACTCGAACAGTTCTCCTATCCAAAGTGCATCTTTGCAAAAATTTGATAATGCGGTGTGCCCAATGTCTGGCCACAATATCAACTTGCCGCCTTGTGACATAGAAGTGTTTCATGGTGATTATACTACTTGACCTTCATTTCGTGACTTAATCACAGTCTTGTCTATCACAAACACGCGCCTTACCCCAGTTGAAAAACTTTTTTATCTCAACCAGAAGACAAACGGTGAGGCGAGCGATATTGCAAAAATGTCGCCTTTAACAAACGACGGGTTCACACAGGCGTGGAAAAATCTTTCAGACCGATTCGAAAACAAACGAATTTTGGTCAACAGCCAATTTCAGGTTCTTTTCAACCGGCTATTAATTCCGAATCGGATAGTGCGTTGCACAAATTGCAGCGTGATATTAACAATTGCATCTCCACATTAAAATTGTATGATATCGATGTCAGCAATTGGGATGCAATTCTTATTTATCTATGTTCATCACGATTGCCCAATGATTCGCTCTCCTTATGGGAGCAAAGTATAAATAAAAAGTCGGAAATTCCGAAATGGAAAGATCTAGATAATTTTCTTACGAATAGATTTCAAACGTTGGAAACTATTTCGAATTTCAGCTCACCTTCTTCGACTTGAAGCAGATCTACGGAAAAGAAGCAATTTTCTCAGCCTCAACGGAGGTTTCAATCTCACAACGTTTTAGTTAATGGAAATTGTAAATGCTGTCCCTCAGAACAGCATTCCCTTGGAAATTCGTAGGCATGAGCAATAATGCAAGGTTAGCAGTAGTGCGTCGACACCATTTGTGTTTAAATTGTTTTGCACATTCGCACCCTGTAAGGGTGCAAGCAAATCTAACTGTGCGACCTGTAAGAGGCGCCATAATTCGCTTTTGCATAGTGAAATTTCAAGTCCACCTGCTTCAAATAATCAGGCTGAATCGTCTCGGCCCCCTCAGGTTCCCAATTCAATTCCAAACTCTGCTAACTCTTCCCATATTACGACAGAAAGTGTTCTGTTAGGTACCGCCATGGTGACCATTTGTCATCTTGATATAGTGTATACAGCGCGAGCTCTTATCGACTCGGGCTCAGAATGCAGTTTTATATCGGACAGATTACATCGTATATTAAAACTTCCACATCAAAATGTCAAGGCTAAAGTTTCCGGTTTGAACAAAGCTGTATCGGTACAACTCAGAAAATGTGCAGCTTTGTCATTGGATCTCCAATAGATTCGAATTTAAGGATCGAGGCAAAGGGTCTCATTCCGGAAACATGCCAACACATTCAATTAATGCAGCGGACATTCAGGAATTTCCGAATCTACAGCTAGCGGATACAAATTTCTACAAAAGTGCAAGAATAGATGTTTTAATTGGAGCAGAACTTTGTCCTAAAATTCTTCGAGAAGGTGTTCGTCAACAAGTATTGGGATCGCTTATCGCCCAAAAAACTGTTTTTGAACGGATTTTTACTGGCCCGTCTGACCTCGATCGAAATTCACACAGCACCTCGGGAGTTTGACTAAGACCGCCGGACCTCGAGAAACAGTACCATCACAATTCATCGCTCATAAAGCCGTCTGCTGTTACCACAATAATGAATCGCCCATAGGGAGTTCGACCAAGACCGCCGCACCTCGAGAAACACAATTCATCGATCATAAAG
Organism: Heteromyza rotundicornis; assembly: GCA_951394025.1. Taxonomy (NCBI): domain Eukaryota; kingdom Metazoa; phylum Arthropoda; class Insecta; order Diptera; family Heleomyzidae; genus Heteromyza; species Heteromyza rotundicornis. The sequence goes on along the minus strand of OX596011.1, from coordinate 34,883,722 downwards.
CATTATTTTGTTAAAATAACAAAAAATCGCAGCAACTTGGGAGTCCGACCTAGATCGTCTGACCTCGAGAAAAATAATCATCGTTCGGGAGTTCGACCAAGACCGTCGGACCTCGACACAAATCGTGAACCTAGAGCGAGCAATAAAGCAAACCATACGCACCATACTAACGCTAATCGTCTAGAATCCGGAGTTCGACCACGACCGTCGGACCTCGATCAGCACTGCCGCAGGAATGATCGTTGCCGGAAGCAGCGTCACCAGGATTATTGGCATCAGGACTGTCGTCGCAACGCATATCGTCGTGAGGAGTCTCAAAGCGATGATCACAAAAAGGAAGCGCGCTAACGACTTTGGTACTTATTTGGGTGTGTGACTTCAAGTAAGGTTTTTTACAGTATAGGACTGAATTGACCTTTTGACTGAATTTCCATTATGGATTTTTTTGTTATATTTATATGCACTTGTTAACTATCTTTAAGATATTTTGCAGTGATGCTGCAAGGCGGGCGGAATATTTACGCCAAGAGCCCACTGTTCTGTGATTTGTATATATATTTATGTTTGAGATGAAGATGGAAGATTTATTTTGAAAAAAAGAAAGATCTAATTTTGTTTGCATTTTATAGTTTTTTCTTCAGTATTAGCAAGCAACATTTTATGACTCTACACTCTCAAACTCCTCTTTTTTCTTCAACAGAGCTTACTTTCCACAGTCGACATGGCCACATTTCGAATTGCCACGCCTCCTTTTGTAAAAATCCGAAATCCGGCTCAAGAATCTCTAGCGAGCCGGATTTCGGATTTTTACAAAAGAAGGCGTGGCAATTCGAAATGTCCAAAAGGAGTCTCACAGAATATATATGTTGAATTGTAGCTTCCTAGGTCCACTGGTGGATTCAGGAGACCTACTATATCTGGTACGCCTTTTTCAAAACTGCCACGTCTCCTTTTGGAAAATCAATGATGCGGCTCGAGAGTGTCAAGCCATGGGTGCATAGGATACATGTGTGAAATTTCAGCTCTTTAGGTCCACTTGTATCCTCTGGAAGGTGAGGACAGACATCCGGACAGACGGACAAACAATGGGAATTTCTATATTGCCATTATAGCAATACATGGCCTTCATGTGAATGTTCATCAGAACGGGTGAATGGTCCGATGAGAGGTAATAGCAGTTTTGAGCTGTCACATTTTGTTGACTGATTAATATTTTTGCAAATACCAAAATCTATAAGATCAGGAAATTTCTTTGAAGTGGAGGGCCAATAAGTGGGATTTCCAGACGATAATATGTCTAGCTTATTTTGTGGATTCATAAAAACACAATATAGTTATTTGCCTTTAGGGTTAACCAGACGAGAGCCCCAAAAGGGATGCTTGGCATTGTAGTCTCCAGCAGAGTTCCAAGCCGATTGAAATTTGTCGGCGACGGCTCGACGACCCTTTTTCGTCGGCGGCGCGGCTGAAGCCGGCTAAGCCGACTTGGAAAATGAGCCATTTGAACTGAAAAGTTGAAAATTTTTTGGCTACATTAAAATAAAAACTAAAGCATAATTTCTTTTACAAGTTTTCATATAAAACTTTTATTTGCATATCGATACCTTAAAGCACAACCATCCTATGTCCATTTTTTCAAAACTCTAGAAAATGAAAAACAAGTTTTCAAATTGGTATATTTTGTATGGAAATGGGTTTTTATTTCTTAATTTTTCAATTACTTCCATTACGATTCCCACAAACCACTATAGCCTATCTGATGCAGCTTCTTCTCAGGATTCGAAAATGGATGGTTGTGCTTTAAGGTATCGATATGCTTGTATTTTGGCATTTTGAAAGTTGAAAAGTTTTTTGAATTCAATTATTAAGTAGCATCACAGTCGCCAGATTTGTCTGTTAACACATCTCCGTTTCAACAATTGAAGCATTGTCGTGAACAAAAAGTTGTCGCTTAATCGTCAATGGACTTAAACGACATCGTTTGGCAGAAACGCAAATACCAGCACCAGAAAAGGCTTCTTCTGACGAAGCTGACGTTGCTGGGATTCCAAAACAAATATTGGCTAGTTGCGCTAGCCTTGGATAAGTCTAAATTGAAAATAAAATACTTATATAAATCTGTGTTAATGAGTATTTTGCAATGAGAAAGGGAACTCAAGTTTCGCATGTCCCTTAAACTACTTCAACTTGTTGCTATATAAACATAAAAATGAATTCGAAATATAAAAATTTACCTTACAATGTTTTTGCCACCATTCCAAACTTTCGACTCTTCTTCAGGCGCATCAAAATATTTATTTATTTCTGCAAGTACATCATCAACAACGCGATTCGTTGTTGAGGCAACAAATGAAAACCGCTGCTTTCTGGTTTTGGATATTTTCTAAAATTAAGAATTTATTAATACTTTTTTATTGAAAATTTAGCATTTAAATTACGTTATCCGCAGAGCTCGTACTAAGCCTGCCTTGAGAATATGCTGAAACGACTTCTCGGCTCTCTTGTATTTTCAGTATTTCCGTGTAAAGAAGTGATTCTTTAGAAATTCCTTCATCGCAGTCGCCCAGGAGTACATCATCGAAATTATTTTCACAGGTGCTTGGTATTTTTTGTAAGTATTTCTCTAAAACCGTCCAGTTTTTGAGACAAGGGTCAAAAAGAGCTGCTATTACATGCATTTTTGTGATTTTAAATCGGCGAGAGATTTTGAGATTTTGAAGAGCGAAATGATACAGGTCTATATCTCTTTTCTTCTAGTTGCGATACTATTTTTTCGTAAAATATGATGCAACTATTGATGGTCGGATAGTCCCGTTCTTGCAAATACATGGTTGTCTTTTCGAATATTTCGAGGAATTTAGAAAACTCGACCATTAGTTGTTTCTCCATGTCCTCCAAAATGTACACCTAAAAATAAAAACGGAAAAATTACTTTCTATCGTATTTACTTTCTATCGTATCTTTCGCACCACTCGAAAGAAAATCGAATGTCGCCAAAATAAGGTGCACTCTAATTTGGATTTTATTTTAAAGCATAAAGCATATAACAGTAATCTTAAGTAACTAATACCTCTTTGCCTGCTTTTAATAAAGGTACGTTGATGGAATTGAAGTTTTGCGTGAAACTTAGGAACATTATTAATAGTGTATTCCATAGTGTGTCGTAGGAATTTTTTAGGGAAGCAGTTTTTTCCGGATTCATTGCCTTTTCGACATTTTCTTCAAAGTTGTCGTCATCGGGTACGCTAGTAGGAAACTCCTCGCCCATCTCTAATTCTGCACCCAATCCATATTCCTCCATCTAAATTTTAAATAGTTCGTCGTCTTCATTTAATTTGTTTAATTCCAATATTTTATCCGTTTTGTATTGTAGCGCTCGGTATATTTGTTTAAGTTTTTTTACGGTATTTCGCAAAGTTGTGTGATTTTCGTTATTTAACACATCGTACAATATCGGAAATTTTGAGTGCAGACAGTATGTTACTGCCACGATCTGTAACGGCACTAATGTGTTTATTTTGCAAGGTGGGGAAAATATTCCGTTTTTAATGAAATGCATCTTATCTCAAAGTTTTTACTTGAAAATTTGTAAAATGTAGGAGACGTTCTTTCGCATTTGCAAAGCTTGATTTCCCGATAGGTTATTCCATATCGACCTGAACGCAAAATCTCGGATGAATATCAGGGCAATTCCGTGTCAAATCGAAACGATGCTATTTTGATGAAAGTGAATATAACCATACCTCATGAGGTGTAGGGTATACCAATATAGCCTCTCGTGGCTGAAACAAGGTGGAGCAAAGATTGCAAGAATCTTTTATGTTCAGAATCAAACAGGTTTATTGTATACATATTTTTTGGCTATTTTTTTATGTATCTTTTTCGAACATATACATTTTTAAACTCGAAAATATCAATGAGTCTACCAAGCGAATTGGCTTATTACCTAAGTGCTAGCAAAATTTGGCGTTATTGTTTTTCGATATAAGGAAGAAATACTATTTTAAAAATATACTAATGAAATTTTTTTTAATTTCTTAATATATTTAACTAAAATACACCTCTTTCTACAATATTTGCCATGTAATCGCCTGTTTGATTCTGAACAAAAAAGATTCTTGCAATCGTTGCTCCATCTGTTTTTTTATCCACCTTCCAAATATCTATAAAATCGGAGAGGTAGAGTGAAAATACCTTGTCGATTTGATATGGAATTACCCATCTTAAATTTGGAAAAGTTTATATGAACTGTTTTGTGTGACCTCATCAAAAATTATTACCTATCGAGAAAGAAATTTTTTTGAATATTTGTTTTAAATCATTTTACATAACAAATTAGTGTTGGCTATCCCAATTTTTTTTGGATGTGAGGTAGTGTTACTTCTTGGTATTTTTTCCGTACATTTTTTTTGGATCCACCCCCCGAAAATAATTCCAGCTACGGCTCTGGAGGACGGTATATAGCACATAGCGTAATATTTGTTGTGCAAAATTGTATAGAGATGGGTTTTGCTTACAGATACTCTATTGAAACCTCTTCTTGTGAGTAATGTTCAATATTATTTTTTATTAAAATACCTGTACCGCCATGTGCTTTTCCGTCAGGAAATCCAGAAATTTTTAAATTCTTTTTACTAGTTCGATGGGTTTCTGACTAGAGTATTTTTGTTATTGAGTCATACAAATAATTTTTTTTCGATCTAACAATAATAAATAATAATTGAAAAGTATTAAAACAAAAATTCAATTAATCAAATTTTTTAATTGAGTTTTACGCTTCGTCCGATGAGTTGAGCATGATTTGTTGTCGTAGCTAATATATGGGGACTAAATTAATTAAGCTTAAGACGTGAAAAATTCAGCGGTCTTAGCAGGTTTCTAGCTAGAATGTTTGGGTGAAACATAAGCTTCTGCTTGTACTTCGAGGTAAGTTTCGGAATTTCGTTTTTGACTGCCGGTATATGCAGATTAAAGTGGAGCGAGCTTATATGGGAGCATTTTTTTGCAGATATTGTTAACGGCAAGTGCGGGATGTAGCTCCAAAGGATTCTAGGTAAGATATGTTATTAGGACTTTATCGATATTTTGACGTTTTGTTCTGCCACAACGCAGTTGCAACATTTCCATCTACACTCAAAGAATTTTTCGTTCGTAAGAAACGAAAAATTAGACAAACACATTTCGTTTGCTGTTTCGTTTGCAACCAACGTTTAAATAACGAAAAAAAAAATGTTCAGCTCAGCCAGGATTCGAACGCGGGACGTAAGGTTTATAAGTTACGCACATACGCACGGTGCCACTGAGCTACTTTCGTTCTGGTTGATAAAAACAAAGCTTATATCGAATTCGTTTAAAAGTTTATTAGAAATTAGTTTTTAATTTGCAGCTATTTAAAAACGTTTCCAATAAAAGTAAATTGCAATATTTTTATTGGAAGTGTTTTTGAATTGTTGCAAATTTATTTATTATTCAGTTTTTTGTTTGTTTTTTCGTTTAAGCTTGTATTCAAAAGTAGTATATTTGCAGCAAACGTTCTCAAAACATAATAATTCTTTGAGTATATATATATATAAAAGAGACGTGTATGTTTGTTACCTGTAGACGCGAAAACTACAGCACCGATTCTCACCAAAATTTATATATGTGTTCTAAGGGTCATGAGTCGTGACATAGGATAGGGTTTGACACGCCCACTTTTACCGCCCACAAGTTAGTAAAAACTGCTATGTCTCATATGTTTTTAATCACAAGAAAATGAAATTTGCCATGAACATACTATAAGACCCCAGCCATAATCTGGGCTACAAATGGCCAGGATTAGACAATGGGGCGTGGCACCGCCCATACAAGTGAATATTTGAAAATGCTGTAATAGCGCTCCCACACAATGTTTTCCAACGAAATTGGCAAATGGCTTCATTGTTTCAACTCTAAGCTAAATGCAACATATTGGTGTAATTGGACAAAGGGGCGTGGCACCGCCCATTCAAACCAATATTTCAAATTGCTATAACTGGCCTCTCATTTAATGTTTTCCAACCAAATTTAGCAAATGGTTTCATGGTTTCAACTCTAAGCTAAATGCAAAATATCGGCGTAATTGGGCAAAGGGGCGTGGAACCGCCCGTACAAACCAATATTTCAAATTGCTGTAACTGGCCTCTCATTTAATGTTTTCCAACAAAATTTGGCAAATGGTTTCATGGTTTCAACTCTAAGCTAAATGCAACATATCGGCGTTATTGGACGAAGGGCCGTGGCACCGCCCATACAATTCAATATTTCAAAGCAACTTTCTTGGGCTCCCAATGAAAATATTTGACAATTGTTTTCATTCATTTATTATGACCTTAAAGGAAAAAATACTTTTTTAGGGCCAGCAAAGCAGACTTGATAAAAAAACTAGAGAGTGGACTATCTTCGGCTATACCGAAGCTGAAATACCCCCACACTGTAGGAAGAAGTACCTCGAATATAAAAAAATGTGGTCTCAAGACCCTATTTTGACCCAATTATAGGTGGTTTTGGAGCCCGGAACATGTCCAAAATCCATTTCTAAAAATTTCCAATCAAATCCACCAAAAAAAATTTTGCTCTCAAGACCCCATTCAGACCCTTATATATGTGGCTTCGGAACCTCGGACCATGTCAAAAATACGTTTCTAAACATTTCCAATCAAATACAACAATAAAAAAGACTTGAACAATTTTTACCTTTTTTTTCGGTGTATGGGAGCCACGCCCAGTTTTTGTCCGATTTGGCTGATTCTCGAACTTGATCTCAGTATTCACGAGAAAAACATGTACCCAAAGTTTCAAGTCGATATCTCCAAAACTGCGACCTCTATCGTGCGGACGGACAGACGGACTGACGGACAGACGGACGGACAGACGGACGGACAGACGGACGGACAGACAGACGGACATCGCTAAATCGACTCAGGAGGTGATACTGATCAAGAATATATATACTTTTCCATACCGGACACGCCTCCTTATGGGCGTTACAAACGTTGTGACAAAGTGAGTATACCCTGCCACAGTGTGTGTGGGGGTATAAAAATAAAAAATCGTTTTATAATCAGAAAAACACGTGTACTTTTTATAAACCCTTATATTAACTTGCTTTGGGTGGACTATATATATATATATATATATATCCTCAAATCTGCGGCGAGCTTTTACACTTCCACATGAGCTAGAGAGCTGAAATTTGGAACACTGATAGAACTCCGGTGACAATGCATTCTATTAAATTGGGGTCCATCAGAGGCGTAGGGGGCCGTGGGGGGAGTCAAACCCCTTTTTTTTAAACATGGCATATCTTCCGATTCCTTCAAGCTACAATGATGAAAGGCAGGTGGGTTCTTATTGACAAAATTATTTTTTATATCCTTTGGAAAGGGGGTTGTGGGGGCAAAGGGTAGCGGGATGGAGCCAATTTAAAGTTCTAACATTCGTATTTTTTAAGCTACAGGGCTGAAACTTTTTACTTAGGTTAGCATTGGGGAAAAAGTGTAAAAAAGGGAAAAAAAAGGGGGAAATTTTTTTGTTGCTAATATTATTTTTTCTGTAGGTCCAAAAAATAAAATTTTTATTTATTGGTTTGGGAGGGGGGCGACCGCCCAATATGGATACAAAAATGCAAAAACAGGTAATTTTCTATGTTCTAAAAGTAATTTAAAGGTTTTTGAATAATTTTTTGGCGCATATGAATGCTATATATTTTAAGTAATTTATTTTGTAATTTTTAAGCTCAGCTTTACGATTTTTAAAAACTTTTGTACTTGCAATAAATTCTATAGTTTTAAAGTAAATTTCATATTTTTTATTTGCTTTTTTTATTTTTAAGTTTTTCTTTATGAATTTCATTTTTTATTTTTATGCTATAAATAAATATGTTTTAATATTTAAAGTTATTAAAAAATTAAGAAAGTGAAGATACATACAAAATACGTAAATTTTCCATAGTGCAAATAGCCCACAAGCGCACACAAGCATAATAAACAACTTCAACGCGCAAGCCAAAGAACATTAAAAAGAATTCGAATGAACTTGGTGCTGTATGGTTTACAAAAGAATTGAGGAAACTTAAAACTTCGAAAACTCGGGCATTTAAAACATATAAAAGAACTTTAAACCTTCAAGATTATTCTAAATATTCGCTTCTGAGACATAAATATCAAGTACTTAATAAAAAATGCTATGATGAATATTTGAACGATTTGAAATCCAAAATGAAATACGATTCTAAAACTTTTTATAACTTTGTAAATTCAAAAAGGAAAAACACTGGTTTTTCAACTACGATGAAATGGAATGATCGTGAGTCCAACAATCCTACTGAGATTTCAAATATGTTTGCTGACTTCTTCAAAACGACATATTCTGATAATACTTATGGCAACACATCATATCCATATAACATCCCCACTTATAATTCCATTTTCAACCCTGTTATAGAATCTGAAGATGTCTTACAACTCCTAAAATCGTAAAAATATTCATATAGTACTGGTCCAGATAATATTCCTAGCTGTATTTTGAAAGTTTGTGCAGAAAATTTATGCATTCCACTTTCAAATATATTCAATGCCTCTATTGAAAGAGGTTATTTTCCGAATTCATGGAAAGAGTCATACATTATTCCTCTTTATAAAAGTGGAACCAAATCATTCGTATCTAACTATAGAGGTATTGCTAAACTTAGCACAATACCAAAGTTATTTGAACAAGTTGTCACAAAGCAATTGGTTCACTCGGTCACAACATTAATATTTCCTTCACAGCATGGTTTTCTGAGCGGTAGATCAACATCTACAAATTTATTGGAATTTTCTACATTAACAATAAAGGGATTTTCAAAGAATCTTCAAACAGATGTCATATATACCGATTTTAGTAAAGCTTTTGATAAAGTTAATCATTATCTGTTGATTGAAAAGCTTAAAAGATACGGATTCCCAGATCTTCTTTTAAAATGGGTAGAATCGTATCTGACAAATCGGAAGCAACAGGTGTTATTCGGATCATCAACATCAAAAACTATAGATGTCACCTCTGGAGTTCCTCAAGAAAGTCACTTAGGTCCTATTCTGTTTAATCTTTTTATAAATGACCTTCCTTCTGTCATTAAACATTCGAATGTACAGTTGTATGCTGATGACGTTAAATTGTTTCTATCCTATGACATCTTAGATCAACATAAGTTGTTACAATCAGATCTGACCAGTATAGCTATCTGGTGTGATAATAACTTAATGGAACTGAACTTGAAAAAATGTAAATTTATGACATTTGCTAGAAGACACCAACTTTCATCGCTGTATCATATAAATAACTGTAATCTAGAAAAGGTTTTTACTTTTGTGGACCTGGGTGTTACTATGGATCCAAAACTTCGCTTTCATCTACATATTGACTTATGTGTGAATAAGGCGAGGGGTGTTCTAGGTTTCATTAAAAGATGGTCAAAAGAATTTAATGACCCATTCGTTACCAAAAGTCTTTACATATCACTTGTAAAACCAATTTTGGAATATGCATCAGACTTGTGGAATCCACAATACAACTGCCACTCTGATAGAATTGAATCGGTTCAAAAACAATTTTTATTATTTGCTTTAAGAAACCTTCGCTGGAATCCGAATCAGAACCTACCTCCATACGAAAATCGTTTAAAACTCTTGGACATTCCTACTCTAAAAAATAGAAGAACGATGCTTAATGTAACATTTTTGATTAAATTGATAAATGGCTCTCTGAATTCTACATTTTTGCTTCAAGAAATTGATTTTAATATCCCAACCCGTCGTTCCAGATCTTTCATTCCTTTGATATTAAGTATGTGCCGCTCTAATTACGCGCAGAATGAACCTTTTCGTTGTATTTGTAGCGATTTTAATAGCCTGTATTCTGTCTTTGACCTGTCAGATTCACTTAATAAAACTAAAACTTTTATTTTAAATGCACTTGATCACACTTAAGCCTTTGTTGCTCTTTGAGTTTTTGGACCGCTTAGGGTCTAACGAAATGACAGGGTTGCCAAACTCCACAAAGATCGGCATTGTCGATTTTTTGAAAGTGTTGTATTTTTGTTGTATTTTATATTTATATTTCAGCAGAATTTTGTTTTTTACTGTATATTGTATACAAATAAAACAAAATTTTTAGCTGAATTCACATTCGTTCCGTTACTGTTTACTTAACTGTTCTATTTGTATTTGATTTTTTATATTTCGTATAAAAAAACAAAATACTAAAATTAATATTTGTAATCTTTGTAGCGTAAATTAACTGTTTGGATTGTTTTGTCTTTGTATTTTTGTTAAGTCTAATATCGTAAAGTAGGCAAAAATTATATTTGATCAAATTCATATTCGTCGCATGAATTCTGATGCTTCATAATATTTTCTTTTAATTCTATTGTTTATTATCACGTTAATCTTATATTATGTTTGGAAGAATTCTCTCTTGCATTCATAACCTAATTCGCGTTTTATTAATATGCGTTGTATCAGCTGATGATTTTAATCTGTAGCTGAAACGAATTTTAAGATATGTTTACCCGCGATCGGTTACACAGCGTAATCCGGATTACGGCTGTTCGGTCACCAAATCCGTGCGTCATGCGGATGTGCCCCTCGGTCGGTTGGGCGGGTTAGTGGGACCGTTGGGATTCGTCGTTAAAGAGAAAGCCATCCAAGTTCATCCGACTATCCAGGTCATTCAAGTTTTTAGCAGATAGTACAAGTATTTTATTTTTTTCTTGTGTGCACACGCAGAGAAAAAAACATGGTTGACCCAATCATATTTTAAGGGCAACATATTATGATTGGCGAAATGATAGCACCAATCCACATGATTGGAAACTGAAAATGTACATGGTTGCAGCCAAAATGTACATGATTGCAGCCAAAATGTACACGATGGCAAAATAAAAATGTACATGGTTGCAGCCAAAATGGACATGATTGCAAAATAAAAATGTACATGGTTGCAGCCAAAATGTAGATGATGGTTACAATCATGTAAACCAATTTTTAGTTAACTTTTAATTAAATTTCAATATTTACTTTTTAATTATTTTAAACTATATTATTAATATTTCAATGTAATATTAGTTGATTGTTTATTATATTAAAGAATTAAAAGTTCATATAACATTTTTTTACTTACTTACGTTTGGCCGTGCCGAAATTTGAACCCGGGACACTTGGGTTGCTGACGAAGCGCGTTAGCAAGTTTAGCTACTACTGCCTTGCATTTATTATGTTCTAAATGCATACATATACTAATCATATGACATTTTCGTGAGTATTCATGCAGGCCAACCATTATATGATTGTCATTATCATTATTGAATATCCAATCATGTTAATTATTGCCTGCATCATATTATGATTTCTGAAATCATTCGCTTTGTCACCCCAATCATAAATGCTCGCTACAATCATAATATTATTACAGCAAAAAATGTATGATCTCTGCGATCATGCTCCAACCATATTTTTTCTCTGCGTGCAGTCGTACGCGCTTGGATCCACAAGGATCGAACACTTGTGGTATCCGTCGACAAGGATACGAGTAGGAGTCGCACTTGGTGTTTGGCGAGTAGCTTGAAACTGGTTTTCGGTGCACCGAAGCTCTACTCTGATGTGGACCAAGGATGATTTTTTCACTACAATATTATAACTTTTCAAAGTGACCAATTAAATACTTTGTTGGACAAAAAAGACTTGGGAATGCGGTGTTCATTGAATTTTATTGAACAAATACTTCAAATTTACAATTCGTTCATGTTAAAATTTAATCAATTTAAAATTCATTACATTTGAAATTTCGATTAATTATAATGAAAAATATTAAAGATATTTAAATTAAGTTTCCTCAAAATGCAACCTTGTTGTATGCGAATTTCAAAAGTTCTGAAAAAAGGCTGTAATTTTCTTCAAGTTTGTGTTTAATTTGGTTTAGGGGGAGTTTTCGGGGTCTCTGATTTCGAATTTGATGTTAGAATTTCGAAATTCAAGATGGCGGATCCAATATGGCGGCCAACATTTCTAAATTTCATCGAAACAACATGAAAGGGGGAGGATTCGCCACTGGGGCGCATATGCCACACCCACTTTTTTAAAAACTAAAAACTCTTTGAAATTGACAGTATGGGTAGTTTGTGCATATATCGATAAAATTTCTTCCCTAAGTACACACCCAGAGAAAAAATCGTGTTAAATTAACCAATTTTTAACCAATTTTGTGGTTAATATTTTTCAAACCGATCTTTCAGGTTGTTTTAACAAGATGCTATTGTTCAAAATGACACTCTCCTATATGTGTACGTGTACATGTGAAGAGGTTTGTCATTAAACTGGGAAAACTGGTAAATATGCGTTCATTCAAGTCATTGCCGGTAGCTCAGAGGTTCGGCAGTCGGCCTCATAAACGGAAGTACGGGGATCAAATCCCCGTTCCGGAAAAAGTTTTTTTAATTTATTTTTTTTTTATAAAATTTTAAACCACAGTTCCTCCAAGTAACTTTTTTACCATTCTTTAACTTATTTACAAATGACCATTACCATTTCAAATAGATACCTTTTCACACTGAACTGGATTTGAACGCCGGACCTTCGGATCTTGAGTTCATCACTTTACCCTCTGTGCTACTGCGCTTCATAAATTCATGTCGTCCAAAGACCAATCTGAATTTGAAATCAAAAAATTTCTATTTAAAAAAACTTTTTTCAACTCAGACGAGATTCGAACACGGGACCTAATGTTTATAAGTTCCGCATCTACACGCTGTGCCACTGAGCTTCTTTCGTTCAGGTCGACAAAAACAAATTTGTTTTGAAATTCAAAAATTTCTTCTGTTTATTTTCAAATTTTCCATTTGACAGAATGGTCGAATATATTTTTATTTTCGAAAAAAATATGTGTAAATGTGTGTGTTTTGCTTCGGAAATTTTTTCTCATTTCTGTGAATGTGTGCGTTTTGCTTCGATTTTTGTCAATGTAGTTGTAGTTTTTTGGAATTGTTTTTGTTTTGCGTACAAATGTTTTTCATGTTAATATAACATGAATAGTGTTAATTAAAATACATGAAGATTTCTCTGGGTGCATGACCTTTCTACCTCAATCGTGATCACGGCAAAACGTGTTTGTTTGTTTTTAGGGGTGCTGCGAAAATTTGGTTGGGTAAGTAAATTTGGTGATAATAAATTCAGTTTTTGCATTAGGCAAATAATACTTTGTGGTATTATTGCCTTGATATTAATGAATGGAATAAAAACTCGACTTGATTCAATTTCTTAAAAGTAGAAATATGAAAAAAAAATTTGTGTGAGTGGAACACCTGGGGCACATTCGCCGAATCGCACCTGGGGCACATACGTCAGTGTATTTGGTATAACAAAACCGACCAACAACATTTTAAAGAGGAGAGAAAGAAGAATCAATAATTTAAGTTCATCAATTTATTTAGAAAAATCGTTTGGAAAGTTGCATTTAACTCGGATCTCATTTACTAATTTTTTTTGCATTTTGTGAAAAATTTTTCTTAAAAAAGTAATTAAGGCATTTGTTTAATGTTTTATTTTACCTTCTGATATTCAATACTTAAATAAAATATTAAATTTACCGAAAAAGTCTGCGCGTTTTTAAATTATACCCCTTAAAAATTCTACCCCATGGGTGGGGCAGTTTCGCCATTTTGGCTATTTTTGAAATTCGTTGAAAAAGTAGTGGAAAGCTTTTAGATATATGCTTTCAGACGTTAAAATATTAAAGTTAATAAATGTAAGTTTCGAAGTGTAAAAAAATTTGTAAGAAAAGATATTTTGTTAATTTTTTAAAAATCTTTGAAAAAACCTGGCGATCGCGCCCCCTTTTACCCTACATATATTCCTTAAATAAAACATAAATTACACCTAAAAAAAACAAAAATACACACAAAAAAAATTTCATTAATTGGTGTTTCGCGGTTTTGTCTGTGGACGGGTTTGTAGGACACTAAGTAAAGAAGGTCCCATGTGCTTCAGTTTTTAATTTAGACAGGGACATTTTTGGGTTTTTAAACGGAGTGGGGAAGAATGAGAATAAATTTTAAAATTCGTTCAAAAAAGGATTTTTTAAATAAATTATTGTACTTTTGCATTTATTATTTTTTACATATATTTGTACATATATTCCCCACATGAAACATAATTTTTTTAATCAAATTAATTCTGTTTATTGGATCTTCTAAACACTTAGAACTAACAATAATTTTTAACGCTACAAATTTAACATTTTTTTTACTAGTTGATCAATCCAACGATTTGGACAACACTATGTAGGTTTAGACGTATTGTCGGGTGGGTCTGACCAAATTTCTAGCTAGAATATTTGGATGCAATTTAAGCTTATCTGCATATTTTGTTGTACGTTTGGGGATCTCATCGGAAATTGTCGGTATTTGTAAATCTCGATATATTTGTGGGGCTGCAACGATTTGACGCAGAACTTTCGACTGCATTCTCAACATTTGATGGGGAAGCTGTTACCCAGAGCTCAATCCCATATGTCCATATGAGTTTAATCACACTTTTGTATAAAAGGGTTTTTTATGTGGTGTTGAGTTTGGATTGCTTCGAGAGGAGCTAATTTGGTTCGAGTTTTTTCAATTTGATTTGTGTAAGTTTGGCTTCGATGTGTTTTTCCCAAGCAAGTCTACGATCGAGATGCATACCAAGGTATTTGGTTTCACGACACCTTGTCCAAGCACTCTCTCTCTTTTGATGAGATTGCAAGTTTTTTCGGCTACATAAAAAATCAAAAATAAACGCGGAAAAAATACACGTAATTAAACATAAAGTCCGCGATAAAAAACGAAAAAGTGACCATCTGTTTTTTGCATGCAGTCGGCATCGTCAGAGCCGCTGCAAAACACTAAAAAACATTCCCCAAAAAAATTGAACGCGTCTCTGACACCGAATTCTGCTTGTCGCTCACACGAAAGCGAAACAGATAAAGAAAGTGCGAAAATGTTGCAACAACAAGAAAGTGCGAGAGCTCCGTGTTCCAGCTTGCTCCCAATAGCGATGACTCCCCTCGTCCATCATCTCAAAATGCAACGCTCTCAAGGCACACTGTATCGTTAGTGTTGCAACTACTCCCGTTCAACAACTTAAACACGGTGGATCTCTCAAGCCTGTTCTCTCATGGAATAAAGAATGTGCAACTCCCAACACACACACAGGTAACTCTGTTTCGCCTTTTGTTCTCGAAATTTCATTTCAGCACAGCATGCAAATTCCCCTTTGCGTTACTCCCGCTCAGAACTTAAATGAGCAAAAAAAATTAAAAACAATAAAACTTCAAAGTAGCTCTATCTCTAGAGAGCCTAATATAAAAGCACCGGCAGCGCAGACAGGCATTGCCGCCTACTTCAAACGAAGAGGTTCTCCTACCGGAAATTTGAATTCCTCAAAAATGCAAAAGACTAATCCCAAAAAGTCTATTGAGTTAGGGCAAAACCGATTTGCCATTCTTGCCGAAACAACGACTTCCGATCCGATTCCGAAAGTCCAAAAACCCCCACCAAATTACTTACGTGAAAAAATCTCAAATCACCTAATAAAAATAATTTCCCAAATCATTGGTGACACATTTCATGTAATCCCTCTTCTTAAGGGAAGAATTCATGAAACTAAAATTCAAATCTAAAGCGAGGCAAATTATAGAAAAATTATCGAATCCTTCGATAATTCAAAAAAGAGCTATTACACATATCAGCTCAAAAGCTCCAAAGTCTCTCTGTTGTCCTGAAAGGCATTGACTCGTTTGTTGAATGCAATGAAATCAAAAGCGCTTTAATCGAAGAGCGCTTCCACGTTAAATCCGTTTTTAACATACAAAATCGAGATAAAATTCCCCAACCACTATTTCGAGTGGAACTGGAATTGGATCCAAAGTCCCTAAAAAGGGGGGAATCTCACCCAATTTACTCACTGCGGTATTTCCTCCAACGCAAAATTACAGTGGATCATAAGCGCCGAGGACCAATTCAGTGCCAAAATTGCCAAGAATACGGTCACACAAAATCGTATTGCACACTTCCCAGCGTGTGCACCCCACAAACTTGTGCAAAAAAACTAAAGAGGATGCAAATGTTAAAAAATGCAGCAATTGCGGTGGCAACCATACAGCAAACTATAGAGGCTGTCCAATCTACAAATCCTTCAAAAGCAAGGCTATTCCCTAAAACAGGATTCAAGAAAAATCTCAACAAATCCCTCACAATCCAATGCAGCTACTTATGCAAATCCCATTATAAATCAAGGCGTTTCCTACGCCAGCGCTTTAAAAGGACAAAAATCAGTCTCCGAGTTCAATCTACCAGGATATAGACTCTATGACTCAAAGCATCCCAGCGGAAACGCTAGAGGTGGTTTCGCTATTCTCATAAAAAGCCGAATAAAGCATTATGCTCTACAGAATTATTGCACAGAATACATTCAAGCGACAAGTATTTCTCTCGATGAATACTTAAAAGACCTAACATTAACAGCTATATACTGCCCGCTCAGACACAAAATAACTGAGCAACAATTCCAGACTTTTTTCCATTCTCTTGGATCAAAGATTCTCGCTGCCGGCGACTTCAACGCCAAACATACATACTGGGGCTCTCGCCTTATATCACCAAAGGGCAGGCTCCTGTTGAACACTGTCAACAGACTCGGCCATGACGTTGTCTCCTCTGGCACCCCAACTTATTGGCCAACTGACAGTCGAAAAACTCCCGACGTCATTGACTTTGCAGTATTTAAAACTGTAAGAAGGAGCCAATTGACTATAGAATCTTCTCTAGATCTCTCATCAGACCATACGCCTACTATTTGTAACGAACAAACTGCCCTCAGTCCAGATGGTATGTGGACTAAGTCCCATGATCTTAAAGCGGGTTCTGCACACCTAGCTATGCTTCGGTCTTAGCTCAGGGAAAATGGGGGTGGGGTTGCTCTTGATCATGGGTAAGGGTGATACACAATTTATATTAGGTGCAGGAAAGGTAAAACGAGATGAACCAAACAAGAAAAAAAACAAAAAAAATCAAAGTGTCTAGGACGGTTCTGTGAACAGGTACAGGTGCTAAGTCCGGATTACGGAAGGGAATAGATGTTGATATCCCTCTTATCTTGTACCCACCCTACCTGCTAACGTATGTAAATCACTTGAAAATGTTAGCCCACATTAATACTCCCGGCGTTATCTTACATTAATGCGTAGAGCCTTACCATAGTGAATAAAGAAAATTTAAGGAATCATTTTAAAATATAAACTCATGGATTTTTATTCATAATCATTGTATAATCCCAACATTGCATATTTGCGAAAATGCGCGCTTATGACAACAACACTTTTAGCCTTGGCTAAAGTCACAGAGCATTGCACTGTGGCGATCACATTTCACGCTACTGCAATGTGTCGCTAAATGCTTATGCTGCAGTCTGTATTGTTGGCATATGTGCACATTTTCTGGATATATTAAAATCAAAATTTATGTTAATATTAAAATGAAAATCAATAAAAGGGCCGATTAACGGCAAATCCAATTCAATTGGACAACAACCACTTCCACGTTGAATACATTATTTCAAGGGAAAGAATATCTAGGTTCAAGCACCTAGTTATTCAATTTGTGTTTGTTGGAACCAGTTCAAGTAAGGTATATCTCGGTTCAAGCACCGAGTTATACATTTTGGTGACCCCGACAAAGGACGCAGCAACCAAACACAACTCGGTTTATGTACCGCTGTTGCGACTGTTTGTCTGTAATTTAAAATACCACAAAATTTGGTGAGAAACACCAGTTTGAATTTGGTGTAAAGCACCAGTTTGGTAACGCAAAAGGATACAGCAACGCAACTCGGTTTATGTACCGCTGTTGCGACTGTTCGTCTTTAAATCCAAATTCCAAAGTACCTTTGTGGCGCACACAAAGGACTCAAAGGCAAAAGCACACCTGTGTGAGCCTACTCATCTCCAGCGAGTAAACAAATCAGCTAAGCAAGGTTCTCCCGTGACAGCACGCAGCTAGATAACCCCAATAACACCCAGTCGAATCAAACCAATACATTATGAGTAATCTGGACGACCTAATAAATCAGCAGGATGAAAATGCCACCAACATACAGAGGATCATCAGCAACTATAAAAAGACGTCTAAAGATAGAAAAACTTTAGAGTACCTTAACAGGAAGGCAACAGAACTGCAAGATTTGTGGACAATATTTCAAAGAGCTGACAACCAAATTCGCAGAGATCCAGCCACACCCGCAGATCACCAGTATTTCGAAAAGGATATTCATGCGTCACTGGGCGAAACATATAACAAAGTCATGGAGGACATTCAAGAGTGCATTAAGGCATTTAATATAAAGCCTGCCGTTGCGCCCAGGGCTAAGGATGATGGCAGTGTAGAGCAAAAGGAAGGTGCTCATTCTGAAAAAACCGTACACTATGGAGTGGCGTCAGTGCTGCGCAAGCAACAAGCATTAATGGCATCCATGAAACGCCTGTTAGCCGGTATCGAAAGCGGAAAGGATCAATCACGGCAATATTTCGAGGGAAATATTGCAAGACTGCAGCGACTATGGAGCGAAGTTGAGAACACGAACTACAGATTATGGGAGGAGGCTTCATCACCAGAAGATGAAGGATATGATTTCAATGCATACCTTGACATGGAACAACAGGTCCACCACAAGATGATCGAGTTGCAGACTCTGGCAGAAGAAGTCCACTCCCGAGAAGGCCACTCTAAAGAAGCTCCACCGCCAGCTGCACCACCATCGTTCCGGTTGCCACAAATAACTATTCCGATGTTCAATGGTGACTATCTGCAGTGGAACCAGTTTTTCGACATCTTCAGCGAAATGGTGCACAAATCGCCAATAGCAGCAGTACAAAAGCTGTGGTATTTGAAGGCCAATTTGACCGGTGAAGCTGAGCGAGTGATAAGGCATCTAGCTCTAACCAAAGAGAACTACGAGACGGCTTGGAAGCTGCTGCAGGACAGATACCAAAACAGAAGATTGCTGGCATCAACGTTGATAGAAAGATTGACAGGACATCCAAAAATGTCAGCTGAGTCAACTTCTTCAACTGCTCTAAAAGGCTTACACGACGTCATTCGTGAAAGTCTGTTAGCATTGGAGAATCTTGAAATATCGACGGAATCTTGGGATCCACTACTGCTGCATTTGTTAATCAAAAAACTAGATCGGCAGAGCCACATTCTTTATGAACAGTCATTGAAGAATCCCAAAGAGCTACAATCAATGAAGAGCTTATTGGACTTCATTGAAAATCGTTTCCAATCCCTGGAGGTCCTCGGTGGTCGAGAACGGACAAACACTCCAAAGGCCACAACAAACACATATAGGGTAGCAACAGCGGTAGCAGCATCTGCAACCTGTAGTTATTGTACCGGTAAAATCACCCCCTATACTTTTGCAAGGAGTTCCTGAAAGTGTCGGCGCAAGATCGACTAAACTGGGCTAAAATGCAAAAAATATGCTTCAATTGTCTCAAAAGCAGTCACACCTCAAAGGATTGTCCGTCCCGAGGCTGCACCAAGTGCAACAAAAAACATAACACATTGTTGCATTTGGGAGAAAAGGAACATGCCAACAAAGAAAGCCGACCATCAACAAGCAATGCAAACAAATCATTCGCCAAGGTAGCAGTGACGTCACACGATGCACCATCAACAAGCAATGCAAACAAACAGGTCATCAAGGTAGCAGCGACATCACCCGATGCCCCATCAAGAGCCAATGATGTTCCAGTGTCACTTCCAGCTGTTGGAGAAAGTGTAAGACTGTCAAAAACCACATTGCTTAGCACAGCCATCGTGTCCGTTACAAATAATTGGGGCCAACGAATTCATTGTCGAGCTATGTTGGACAGCGGTTCACAAACCAACTTCATCACAAAACGATTTGTGAACAAATTAGGACTACAAAGGGTTCCATGCCTCATTGGAGTCGAGGGCATCGGCCAGGTAAAAAGCCGTACCGCCGAAAGAGTTAATCTGCAACTCCATTCAAATGTGACCGATTTCACGAGCCGACTTGAAGCTCACGTTTTGCCAGAAATTGTTTCAAGACAACCATCAAAAACTATCAACATCAATAATTGGAACATCCCTGATGGTATCCACTTAGCCGACCCGAAGTTCCACGAGTCCAAGGAAATCGATCTTCTTCTCGGAGCCGGGATCTTCTATTCATCGTTAGGCACTGGCCAACTAACAATTGGAGTTGGACAGCCGATATTACAGAATACTCGGTTCGGCTGGATAGCTGGGGGTGAATACAACAATCAAGACATTCCCAATGCAGCTATCACCTGCGGAATCTCCACTGAGGATGATTCCCTTAATACAACACTCGAAAAATTTTGGCTACTTGAAGCATGTGACACACGCAAAAACAACTTCACATCTGCCGAACGTCGTTGTGAAGAACATTTTCTGCAGAATGTTCATCGAGACAGCACCGGGCGATTCATAGTAAAATTGCCATTTCAACTCAGTCCGGATCAACTTGGAGAGTCAAGGGATATAGCTCTGCAGCGCTTTATGGCTATCGAAAGGAAAATGACCAAAAATCCTGAATTTAAATCCCTATACACAGCCTTCATGCGTGAGTACGTGCAGCTTGGTCACATGGAAGAGATCGATGCCACAAATGTGAAGGGGCCAAATTATTTTCTGCCACATCATGCAGTGTTCAAGCCAGACAGCTCCACAACAAAACTAAGAGTTGTTTTCGATGCTTCCGCTAAAACTTCAACCAACGTATCGTTGAACAATCTTCTGGCCACAGGACCCACCATCCAAGAAGATGTCGTTACCATTTTAATTCGCTTTCGTCTCCCTCGATTTGTCTTTACAGCAGATATTGAAAAAATGTACCGACAAGTAAAGTTAGATAAAGACGATCAAAGGTTCCAGCTCATTTGGTGGCGAGAAGACCCATCACATCCCATGAAGTGCTACAAGCTTACAACAATAACATATGGCACAACATCTGCACCCTACTTGGCTATACGCACACTTCAAGCGTTGGCTGAGGGTCAAGCCGACAAATATAAATTCGCGGCGGATATTGTGAAATCAAATTTTTATGTCGACGACGTGCTGAGTGGATCTGATCATCTACTCACTGCACGTGAAATGCAGCAACAACTACGCTTCATGTTACAGTCTGCAGGTTTCAAGTTGAGAAAGTGGTGCGCGAACCACCCAAAGTTACTTGAAGACATCCCACTAGCTGATCGCGAAGTCAAAGTGGAAATCGGGGAGACGCACAACGACACCATCAAGACAATGGGATTGACATGGAATCCCTCGAACGACGATTTTAAAATCAAAATTGGAGAAATAAGTACTGGGAAGATCACCAAACGTACAGCGTTAGCCGATATATCCAGAATTTTTGATCCCCTTGGTTTCATCGCTCCAGTCACGACTACTGCGAAAATATTTCTGCAAGAACTATGGAAACTAAAAATCGACTGGGATACGGAACTCCCATCTCCATTGCACAACACCTGGTTGGCCTTCAAGAAAGACTTACTACTGTTACAAAATATCAGCGTACCTCGACATGTCTTTGGCCACACCAAGCCCAACAATCCACAAGTCCATATTTTTGCCGATGCATCAGAGCACGCTTACGGAGCCGTGGCTTACATGAGGACGACGCAAGCTCACGATATCGTGATAATTCGGTTTCTTTGTGCAAAATCACGTGTTGCCCCCACAAAGCAAATAACGTTGCCAAGATTAGAGTTATGCGCTGCAAAACTCGCAGTAGACCTGATGCTGAAGCTCAACGATAGTGCGATATACAAGGGAGTGACCACATATTTTTGGACCGATTCCACGGCAGTGTTGGGATGGATCCACGCGAAGTCATCGAATTATCACACCTTCATTGCCAATCGGATATCCGCAATTCAGCAGGTGACTACTCCACAACAATGGCGCCATGTACCATCTCAAGACAATCCAGCCGACCTCATATCAAGAGGTTTACAACCAGCCAAGCTAGTGGACAATATGTTTTGGCTATTCGGTCCGAGATACCTATACAAAGCTGTGACAAGTTGGCCACTCCAACCTCCTCGTGACCAATGCCTTTTGGAAGTTAGGCAACAGAAAACGTCCACTACAGCATTGCAACCTACATGCCTACACAAAACTGCGACAAATGGGCCACTCCAACCTCCTAGTGACCAATGTATCTTAGAAGTGATGCAGCAGACAACTGCAGCTGCATCATCTACATCTGTATCTGTTGAAAACCGCCAATCCAAACACATATTTGAAAAAATAAACCACAAAAATTCATTTCGACGGCTCCAAAGAATAATAACATATGTGATTCGAGGCGTGAAACACTTCAAACGCGATGCTTCTCACGTCGAAACTGCACCAACCGCAGCAGAAGTAGAGGAGTCATTGATACACATTGTCAAATATTTACAACAGGATGCCTTTGCTGATGACATTAAACATTTGAAGCGTCATTCAAGTGTGAACAATGGAAGCCCCATCAGCAATCTATCGCCATTCATAGATGCCCAAGGCATTTTAAGGGTTGGAGGTCGCATAGAAGCTTCCAGCCTTAGTTTTGATGCAAAACACCAAATGTTGTTGCCGTACGCCCATCCATGGACAAAACTGCTAATGACTGATTTGCATAGGGAGCACCTGCATGCTGGTCCTCAAACACTCACAGCGATCGTGAGACAAAGATTTTGGCCAATCAAAATAAAAACCTTGGCTCGCTCCGTCACTCAAAATTGCGTTCAATGCTTCCGAGCGCGACCAAAGTTGCTAAACCAAGTGATGGGTAATTTACCAGAAACAAGGGTACAACCAGCCAGACCGTTTGTCATCTCGGGAGTGGACTTCTTTTCAAAATCCGAGGAAAACAACCGATGAAAGCATATGTAGCCGTATTTTGCTGTTTTGCCACCAAGGCCGTGCACATGGAGCTAGTAAGTGATCTGACAACTGAAGCCTTCATAGGAGCTCTTAAACGTTTCATTGCTCGCCGTGGACATTGCAAGACCCTATACTGCGACAATGCCACCAATTTTGTGGGAGCGAAGAACCAGTTGAAGGAAATTCACCACATAATTCACGATGACCATGCAACAGAGAAAATTGTCAACGAATGCAGCAAAAGGGACATCGAATTCGCGTTTATTCCACCACGAGCACCACACTTTGGTGGGTTATGGGAAGCGGCAGTAAAGTCAGCAAAGGGATTGCTACAAAAATCTTTGGCATCAGCTAATCTTACTTACGAAGAAATGGGGACAGTTCTTGCCGAAGCAGAAGGCATTTTAAACTCCAGACCTCTCACGCCCATGTCGTCTGACCCAAATGACCTCCAAGTGCTCACACCTGGTCACTTCCTCATCGGTGAGCCATTAACATCTTCAATAGATAGTCATGCGCAACAACCGAACATTAAACTCCCCACGAGGTGGAAGCTTGTGATGCAGCTCAGAACGGAATTTTGGAGGAGATGGTCCATGGAATATTTGAATACCTTACAGCACCGCTACAAATGGAAGGAAGAATCACAAAATGTCAAGCCAGGAACAATGGTTCTAATAAAGGAAGACAATCTGCCTCCATTAAAGTGGCCATTGGGACGAGTAATTAATGTAATTCGAGGTGCGGATGGTCATGTCAGAGTTGCCGACGTTCGTACAGCAAAAAACGTCTCACGAAGGGCAATTCATAGACTGGCACCATTACCAGTCAATGAACATGAGGAAGACAACAATGCAAAAACATCAGCACAACCTCGGACTACTCCCATCAGACTCAACGACAATCGCCCACATCAGTCAGAAGAAACAGTACGCAAAAGGCGGAAAACCTCATCGTTCAACTTAACTACCGGACTCCTAGTGCTCATGCTGGCATTGCCAATTATAATGGCAAAAAATATTGAAAACCTCGAATTCAAACCTGAACCTGGTATACATTTCGAAGGCATCGGTTCAGCATTAATATCTCGCTCAGAATGGAAGTTGATTATCTACTACGAATTGGTCCCATATTGGAATGAACTATCAGCATTTTCCAATGGCACAGCGGCTCTACGACATTTGTGCCTAGAAATAAATCAAAAAAGTACTTGCACGAATGTGGTAACCCACCTTGAACATGTGAGAGATCAACTGAAGCTGGACAATAGTTTTCTAACAGCGAAGCGGGAAAAAAGAGGAGCAATAGACTTGGTGGGAAACATAGCCAATTCGTTATTTGGAATCCTTGACTCAAAATACGCTGACCAACTATCAGATACGATCGACATGGTCAAGGAGAACGAAAGCTACCTTCAACAGTTACTGAAAAATCAAACGTCAGCAATTGATTCGACCATCAACATTATCAAAGGCGATCAATTGTCAATTCAAACCAAATTCAATCACCTTGACAACCAGATTACAGAAATCATAAACAGAATCCATGGCGAAACTTCTCAACACGCAATATTTGAAAGGTTTATCTCGCTATCACTCCAGCTCACGATAATGTCTTCAAATTTGCAACGAATACAAGCCTCAATATTGGACGTTCTCGCTGACACTCATCATGGCAAGATCAGTCCAAGTGTGCTATCACCACAGCAATTGCAAGAAGAGTTGGTAAGAATACGCAATCACCTACCACCACTTCTCCGACTACCAGCTGACTCTTTACATTTGTATCAGATCATGACAATCCAAGGAGGAGTAACTGAAAACCATATAGTATTTCGAGTAACAATACCGCTATGCAACGAAGAGCGTTTCGAGTTGTACAAGATGTTCCCGATACCTACAGTAGTGAACAATAGTATGGTTTCGGTCAAACCCTGTAACGAGATCATCGCAGTCAATACACACAGGGACCAATATTTTCCAATGACTGCCCAACTTCTTCAATCTTGTACGCTGATGAGTATGGATACGTACTTGTGTTACAAAATACAATCAAGATACAACAAAGGTGCCGAGATCTGTTCATGCGAGATACATCTATTCAATAATGAGCCACGCGATAATTGTGATCTGCAAAAAATAATAAGGAATGAAACATGGACTCAAATGGAAAATAAAAATCATTGGATGTATACGTTAAGGAATCCCACCAGGTTAAATGCAGTCTGTGAACGGGATGTACATCAACTTATCCTCAAGGGCTCTGGTATACTCAAGTTGCAACCACAATGCGTTATTAAACATAATAACATCCTAATCCAAGGACACCAGTCTCACACTAGCAGTGCTCATTTTTCGTATACAAGCATCGGCAATTTAAGCGACGTCACAAAGCCAACCCAATTGCAGCCAATCTTGGACGAAACAGATAGTTATCATTATGCCAATCAACTAAAAAATCTGAGCTACTTACAAACCACACTTGCACATCAAACCAATCTTCCAATGCAAATCCAAAATTTCAAAACTCACCATTTCGCTGTGGGTTATACGGCACTCATCTTAGCTGCCGTGGGCATCGTTTATACCATATGGAGGGCAAGGAGTTTGGCTATACTCCACCGCATCGATATCGGCAGCCCACCACAACCCATGCCAAGAACAAATGTCCACCAACCAAATCTTGCTGATGACATTCAATTTCAACATCAAGTTCATGAGCACCCACACGAGACATCAGATGAGATCAGCGTTTGTTGAACAACTGTTCAACGCCGGGGAGAATGTATAATCCCAACATTGCATATTTGCGAAAATGCGCGCTTATGACAACAACACTTTTAGCCTTGGCTAAAGTCACAGAGCATTGCACTGTGGCGATCACATTTCACGCTACTGCAATGTGTCGCTAAATGCTTATGCTGCAGTCTGTATTGTTGGCATATGTGCACATTTTCTGGATATATTAAAATCAAAATTTATGTTAATATTAAAATGAAAATCAATAAAAGGGCCGATTAACGGCAAATCCAATTCAATTGGACAACAACCACTTCCACGTTGAATACATTATTTCAAGGGAAAGAATATCTAGGTTCAAGCACCTAGTTATTCAATTTGTGTTTGTTGGAACCAGTTCAAGTAAGGTATATCTCGGTTCAAGCACCGAGTTATACAATCATCGATCACTAAATTCAATATCTCAAACAACAAAATGAATAAGAAAGAGTTAGTAACTCTCAAGGCCAATATTTTATCAGCATGTTTCTCTTAACATGTGCTCCGAAATCGAATCAATTGCAAAAGAATGTAAAATTTTAGAAAAAGATAGAGAAAAAAAAATACTTAAACTATCATGTCGTGCTTTAATTCAATGACACGACAATGGAACAGAGAGTTAATTTTCTCTTATACTCCTGCGCGACTTCAAATACTTATTCAATACACATTCGTAAATTAGAGCATAATCTTATTCAAAACAAAAGTATAAGAAAAATATAGCAGAATGCGAGAGACAAGCGCATATGCTTGTAATATCGTAAACTGAGTCATTATTTTAGAGGCACTAACAAAAGAAAGGAACATGTAGAAGAAGAATTCGATCTTTCATGATCAATGAATGGAATGCGCTCTTTGTTACGAGGCTGTTAGAAATCTGATACTCTTAATGTAGATACTACAAGTTCCGTTCTTCGGTTTCGATACCCTTCAAAAGAGCATGAAATACCAGCCAAAGTTCATCAATAACATGAGAAACAAAATTCTTACAGAGATATAAATTTGTATTGCAACTTACAGAGAGTATCCATCGAAGTCAGCAGGCGCCTGTTGAGTCGTGGTTGATGCTAATTATGAGGTGGGGGGGGGGGGGGGGTGATAAAAATGATTGTGAGAATTTTGTTCTTATCACGATTATTTGGTTTGTCTGCTGGTTGTCATGTTCTAAACAAAATTTATATTTTTACTATATTTTCCCTTCCCTTACTTTTTCTTTTCTTCAAACTTTACGTTAAAACTGAACTTAATTTAATACATTTGCTTTTTTTTTTTCGAAACATTTAAATTTTTCACTACGATTTGTCCATTATGAATTAAATGACCGATTTCATAAAAATATGACTTTTAGGCTTAAATTATCGACTTTCGATTTGAATTTTAATAAATTTCAAAATTTATGATTTTTTTTTTTTTAAGAAAAGTTTATCGAATAAGAAAAAAAAAACCAAATGCTTGTAAAATTACGGGTAAATACGAAATTAACTCTTGAACTTAATCTGGTGCGAAGGTTTTGGGCAATTAACTGCTGGTGCTAGGGCGCTGATGATGTTGGTGTTATGATTCGCGTGGTTCCTTGTGCCAGGTGGCGTCGGTGGGATTTCTAGATGAGCGGGTGGAATTTCAGATGGCCACAAGTCGCCGGACTATGGTGCGGAATTTGATCGTACAGTTCGGGGTACTCCAACAGGACTACTCCAACCACTCCACGTGGTTTTCTGGGGTTCGCCCTTACCGGTTTTTTGACTGTGTGTTGGTAACCTATTTTGGGAATCATACGGACTTTGGTTTTAAGTGCTCCGGGGCAGATCGCAACTAATGGCCACTCACCAATGTTTGGTACAGGAACCAATTACGAAATGGTGCTGTCCCGCGGCGTGGTCTTCAAAATAGCGTATTGACCGAATGCTTGAGGTTTTCCACGACTTTTTTTTTTTTTTTTTTGAATCAAATTTACACTCAATTACTTGAAACTTATTGGTGTCCCGGAATAAATGTCGTTTAGTCACTGGTGGAAGTCAATTCGACCATGTGGTCTATAGTGACGCCCTTTGTATTCTCTCTTCTGATCAAGAATTGAGGAACTTCAACAATGTTGATTCTGCCACGTTCTAGATGATAAAGAATGATTTCGTAGGTCTGACACAAGCAATAGCTTATCGCCGCTAGGGAAATTTGGCTAGCATTATTCTAGAAACTTTTTGGGACTGTCATTCGCAACAGGGTTGGCATGCATATACCTCAAAATAATTTCTAATCGACGCGAGATGGAGTTAGTGACGTATTCGTTAACTTTAAATAGGGCATACTGTATTTTCTAAACGAAATTATTCACCCTCACAAAGCAGATATTAGCCAAAGCTAGCTACAGGATGATGTCTGGAAAAGGGGAATAACTTCGTAAAAGAAATAATTGCCAAAAAAAAAAAATGTAAAAGTCAAAATGTATAGTTACAGAGATTCTAACTACCAGAGGTCTTTCGCGTGGTACGTGCCGATTATTTTACCTCTGAGATCTTCAAGAGTGTAGTATGAATTACCGAGTTTGGATCTAATTCGAGCTTTTACACCGGTCGGAGCAAGTTTCGCGTTATAATTTTTGATGGCACTACTAAGAGTAAAATTTCTTCTAACCACTTCTTCGCCTACTTGAAAATTTCTTGGACGCGATCGCAGATTATAGGTGTACTTATTCTTCTCATATGAAGCTTTAATTTTTGATTTAATTGTTTCTCTCAAAAGAAAAAAATCGTCTTCGCGACCGATTCTCGCACTACCTTCTGTCAAAATATTTAGATTTCTGAGAATTTTGTAATCGGAACCGTGAGTAACCATGCTTTGTCCGAAGACAATACGATAAGGAGAAGCCCCAATAGTTTGGTGAATGCCATTTCTTAGGGCACTATTTATGCTACTTAGGTACTCATCCCAATCCCGCTGGTCTCGACGTACAAAGGTACGCATCGCTTCGTTAATGGACCTATTTACCCTTTCGGATGCGTTAGACTGGGGCGAGTATACCGCAGTGCAAATATGTCCGACTCCATATTTTGTGAGAAATGCTTCAAATTCCTTACTTTTGAACTGGCTTCCGTTGTCAGTCACCACGGATTCAGGCACTCCGAAACAATCAAAGATGTGTTCCTTCATATATTCTATTATATTTTTCGAAATAAATTTTTTCAAAGGCGTCAAAAAGGTATATTTGGAGAAATGGTCTAGGATAATTAGTATACCAATGTTTCCTCGTTTTGACCTTGGAAACGGACCAATTAAATCCAAATACAACTTTTGAAATGGCCGATCGCTGCTAGCCATCTGACCCATGGGAGGACGCAGAGTGTGCGTTGGAGTTTTGGAAGTTTTGCACAACTCACATGCACCTACATAGTCACGAACTTGTGTCACCATACCAGGCCAATAGAAGTGCCTCCTAATTCGCTCAAGCGTTTTCGCGATGCCACCATGAGCCGATGCGGGCGCATCATGAGCGGCATATATTACATTTTCACGCAACTCACTTGGAATTAACAGCTTCCAATTATCAAACTCATCGCTTTGATCAGAAGGGAATTCTATTCGGTGATAAATATATTTTTCGACAATTTTGAAATCGGGCAAACCAGATTTTTCGAATTTTTCCCTCATCTGTCTGTATTCTTCTGACTCGAAAGCTGGCGAACCTAAATCTATCTCCGGCAGTACTTCTAATTCCACAATTGCAATTTCCTTGTCTTCCTCGAATGCGCGTGAAAGCGCATCGGCAAACCACATTTTCACTACCTTTACGATGTTCGATTGAAAAATTATATCCTTGGAGCTTCAGCGCCCATCTCGCTAACTTGCCATTCAGATCTTTTTGCCTCATTAGCCACTTTAAACTAGCATGGTCCGTGACTACTCGAAAGTCGTGTCCCTCGATATATGGTCTAAATTTCTTTATAGCTAACACCACTGCTAAGCACTCCAGCTCGGTAACAGTATAGTTTCTTTGCGCTTTATTTAACTTTTGCGACATGAATGCAATTGGGCGCTCGTCCCCATTTTTGTCGACTTGCGCCAAAAGACCTCCTACACCGAACCGACTGGCATCGCACTGGACTATAAATTCCCTATTGTAGTCAGGATGTGTTAGAAAGGGGGCCGAGGACAATTTGCTTTTTACGGAATCAAACGCACTTTGGGCCAAAGGGTTCCAAGAAAAGATTTTCTTTTTGGACAATAGTTCTGTGAGATGGAAGGTGAGAGTAGAATAGTCATCCACAAATCGTCGGTACCATCCGGTCATCCCTAAGAATCGACGTAGCTGTCTCACGGATGTTGGAATTGGAAATTCTGTGATGGCAACCACTTTGTCTGGGTCAACTTTTAAAGATCCTTTACCCACGATAAAACCTAAATATTTTACTTCCTCTATACCAAATTGACTCTTCTTAATATTTATCGTTAAACCGGCTTTTCGCAACTGTGATGCTACTTCTAACAAATGGGCGACATGTTCTTCTAAAGTCTCAGAAACGACTAAAAGATCGTCTAAATAGACGAAAACACGAGTTTTCAAATGGTAAGGTATTACTTTATCCATAAGTCTACAAAGTGTTTGAGGCGCATTGCACAGTCCAAATGGCATTCGAGTGAATTGGTACAGAGGCCTATTGAGCACAGTAAACGCGGTCTTTGGTCGCGAGGTTTTGTCTAAACTAATTTGCCAAAAGGCATCTTTAAGGTCGATCTTAGAAATGCAATGGACTGGGGGTAACCGAGAAAGGAGGCCATCAATATTTGGAATCGGATACGCATCCTTGATGGTCACTTCGTTTAATTTACGAGAATCGAGACAGAAACGTACTTTCCCGGGTTTTATAACAAGTACACATGGTGACGACCATGGAGAGCTCTCCGCCTCCTCGATTACTCCTAAATGCAGCATCCTTTCGATTTCTTGGCATAGTAGTTTTTCTCTAGCCGGAGAGATGGGGTAATAACGTTGTTTTATGGGATTCGCATTTCCCGTGTCAATACTATGTTCAAGTAGTGGTGTTAGGCCGAGACCTTCATCTTCAAAAGATGGAAATGCAGAAATTGCTGAGTTGAGCATACGACGTTGAGCTGGGGTCATAGTGATCATGCCGAGAGAATTTTCCTCAGTAGCTAGTTCACTAACTCGACACACCCTTGAAATACTTATATCGAAACTATTCCAAAAATCCATGCCGCAGATTACATCCTGCTGAATCGAAGGAACAATAAGAAATTCGAATTGTTGGTTTTTATTTTCGTAAGTGATAGAAAGAAGAATCGACCCCACGACCAACTGCTTCTGTCCATCTGCAGTTTTAACATTTGTGACACATTTTGTAAAAGTATACTTTTCTATAACAATTTTCGCTAAAGTACCACCTATACAGCTTTTATTCGCGCCACTGTCAAGAAGTGACAAATAAGTTTCACCAAGTATGGTTAAGTTCACATACGGTCGAATATCGCAACCTTTATGCACAATTGCGGAAATTACATATTTGCGTCTAGTCTTTATTTGCTTCCAAAATGTACGCATTCGTGCCGATGCACGGGTGCATTTATTTGAAGGTTGTGCAAAGATTCTAGCGCGAGCAGTTTGGTAATCTTTTAAGCGAACGTGATATGGACGAAATTGAGTACGTAAAGTAGGACAAGAACCAGAGATTGAAGCTTGATTCGACTTAAAATTAGAATTATTTTCCAGTATAGAATGTGGGATTATTTCCGAGGACGATGGTTTGGACGTTCGCCATTCCGCGCGCGAACATCCGTCATGGTGTTTTCCGATTTTATCGAACATTTTGGACATGTTGGCTTATATACATCTACCGCTCCGCAACCATAACAGAATACGCGTCGTGCCTGTACGCACTCTTGATAACCATGTCCCACTTCTTCGCAATTCCAACATTTGAGCGCGCTTTTACTAATAGCATTTATTTCTAGACCAGCTTCCGAAACATTTTCATTCAACTCAAGGGGATTCTCCTGCAGAGAGGTTTCAAGCATCAGTTCTGCGACATGTTTCCGTGTAGGAATTTGCCGAGAGGAAGTATTGAAAGGAACATCCTTGAAAAATTTTTCATGCTTGTGAACTTCGCGTCTGAGATCAGAAATGTATAAAATATTCAAATGCAACAACTCGTGTCGCAAATCAGGCTTTAAATTTCTCATGACAGTTTCTACTAGTTCTGTATCGCTCATAGGTATTCTCAACCTATCGCACATGCCCATTATCGAGTCTAAAAAGTCATCAAAGGATTCAGAATACTTCTGCTTTCTTTTCCGAATATCATCCTTGATATCAAAATCTGTTGCATGCTCTTTGTATTGTCTGCGCAACGCGTTGCACAGCTCAAACCACTCAACATTATCTTGTTGTCGATGGTAACGCCAATACCATTGCTTCGCTTTACCTTCAAACAAAGAGTGGACATGTTGGCATAAAACAGTAAAATTCCCGTTGAGCTGGTCAGAAGTCAGAATATTCACTCTATATATGAATTCGTCTACTGTAATATCGTCTGACGACCCATTGAATTTTACATGCCAACGATGTATGACATTTGAAATTCGTTCGTTACTTCTAGGGTCGTCATTGGCCGCTATGTGGCTGACTCGTGCCCCATTGAGAGAGGGACGATCGAGATTGGGGAGCTGTTGTGGCCAAAACGATGCTTCTTCGTCGCGATCGTTTTCTGGCGGTTGGCGAGTACTAGGTCCTAAATTTAAATTTCTCACAACTGTGCGCAGTTCGTTTGCTATTGTTGAAGAAACTTCCTGGCGAAAGTCATTCAAAGCGTCTGCAATAAGTTTTTGCACTCTAGGCTCAGGTAGTTGGTTATTCTCACCCCAGGTGTTGCGTCTGTCTCTCGAACTGTTTTGGTGCCTATTTTGAACCCTTTGAGGAATAGCAGAGGCGTTGTCTAAGCTTTGTCGTGGTTGAGGATGGTTTCGAGTAAACATTCTAGTGTGAGGTCGCTCACGAGGTATAGCCCCACCTCTGCCCCTAATTGAGGTATGTGTATTCGAAGCATTCAGATCCGAGCGACCTGCTGGAAAATCATTAACTGAGGTTAGTTCGGAAAATGCACAGGCGTGCCGACACACTGGACAGGTTTGACTGGTCTCTAGCCATTGACTTATGCAACTACGGTGAAACTTATGTTTGCACGCTGTTTCAACTTTATCTTCAAAAACTTGAAGCACTTCGCTACATACGGCACAAAACGTATTACTGAGAGATTCGGCTTCCCCTTGAATTGGAATATTTTCGGTACTACGGTTGACTGGCATGATGAAACAATTTTACCCCTTCAACCAAAATATTTGAAAAAAATAAAAAAAATATAACGATGAAAAGTAAAAAAAAATAATTGTTGTAGAATACTACCATATGAACAAGAATTGAAAAAAAAAATGGTTCGGAATCAATCAAAACGAAATATTTGATTTCAATTTGGATTCCAGCGAAACAACTGGAAATGAGACTTCGAAAGTAATATAAAGGTTATTCACTACTTTTGGTAAGGACTTAACTAACACAAAAATAAAAGTAAGGTACACCGGTAAAATAAAAAAAAAAGAATCTTATAGACCCTGATCTATTCACAGAATTTATTGAAAAGGTAAATCAAAACAAAAAAAAATCTACTATGTAACGCGATCTAGTTACGAGTATCTCTCCGAAATAATTCAAAGAGAAATGTCTCAAACTACCGAGAATGCGTCGTAGCGAAATTTACTAATCAATTGTTCTAAGTATACATTGGTATAAAACCGCAATTGCAAATTTCAAAAATTCCAAATAATACTTCGAACTCGAAATAAGGCGATAGTTTGGTGTGAATCCAAACTAAGAAAAATAAAATCTAATCTGCTAGATATTGAGATTCTTCCGGTCAGCATCCAACACTATCAGATAACTGCGATTCCACGAAGAAAGTCAAAATCTGCTAAAATTTAAGAAAATGAGTTTAAGCTAGATAAGTACATAACGGGGAAGGTTAAGGAAGGGAAGGAATCGGTAAATAAGGAAGATCGGGCATGAAGCAAGGGACCATAGACGGTTTTTGGAAAAGGTGTCTTCGATGTTAAATAGCCCCACGTTGGGCGCCAAAAATTATGTAACGAACAAACTGCCCTCAGTCCAGATGGTATGTGGACTAAGTCCCATGATCTTAAAGCGGGTTCTGCACACCTAGCTATGCTTCGGTCTTAGCTCAGGGAAAATGGGGCTGGGGTTGCTCTTGATCATGGGTAAGGGTGATACACAATTTATATTAGGTGCAGGAAAGGTAAAACGAGATGAACCAAACAAGAAAAAAAACAAAAAAAATCAAAGTGTCTAGGACGGTTCTGTGAACAGGTACAGGTGCTAAGTCCGGATTACGGAAGGGAATAGATGTTGATATCCCTCTTATCTTGTACCCACCCTACCTGCTAACGTATGTAAATCACTTGAAAATGTTAGCCCACATTAATACTCCCGGCGTTATCTTACATTAATGCGTAGAGCCTTACCATAGTGAATAAAGAAAATTTAAGGAATCATTTTAAAATATAAACTCATGGATTTTTATTCATAATCATCGATCACTAAATTCAATATCTCAAACAACAAAATGAATAAGAAAGAGTTAGTAACTCTCAAGGCCAATATTTTATCAGCGTGTTTCTCTTAACATGTGCTCCGAAATCGAATCAATTGCAAAAGAATGTAAAATTTTAGAAAAAGATAGAGAAAAAAAAATACTTAAACTATCATGTCGTGCTTTAATTCAATGACACGACAATGGAACAGAGAGTTAATTTTCTCTTATACTCCTGCGCGACTTCAAATACTTATTCAATACACATTCGTAAATTAGAGCATAATCTTATTCAAAACAAAAGTATAAGAAAAATATAGCAGAATGCGAGAGACAAGCGCATATGCTTGTAATATCGTAAACTGAGTCATTATTTTAGAGGCACTAACAAAAGAAAGGAACATGTAGAAGAAGAATTCGATCTTTCATGATCAATGAATGGAATGCGCTCTTTGTTACGAGGCTGTTAGAAATCTGATACTCTTAATGTAGATACTACAAGTTCCGTTCTTCGGTTTCGATACCCTTCAAAAGAGCATGAAATACCAGCCAAAGTTCATCAATAACATGAGAAACAAAATTCTTACAGAGATATAAATTTGTATTGCAACTTACAGAGAGTATCCATCGAAGTCAGCAGGCGCCTGTTGAGTCGTGGTTGATGCTAATTATGAGGTGGGGGGGGGGGTGATAAAAATGATTGTGAGAATTTTGTTCTTATCACGATTATTTGGTTTGTCTGCTGGTTGTCATGTTCTAAACAAAATTTATATTTTTACTATATTTTCCCTTCCCTTACTTTTTCTTTTCTTCAAACTTTACGTTAAAACTGAACTTAATTTAATACATTTGCTTTTTTTTTTTGAAACATTTAAATTTTTCACTACGATTTGTCCATTATGAATTAAATGACCGATTTCATAAAAATATGACTTTTAGGCTTAAATTATCGACTTTCGATTTGAATTTTAATAAATTTCAAAATTTATGATTTTTTTTTTTTTAAGAAAAGTTTATCGAATAAGAAAAAAAAAAACCAAATGCTTGTAAAATTACGGGTAAATACGAAATTAACTCTTGAACTTAATCTGGTGCGAAGGTTTTGGGCAATTAACTGCTGGTGCTAGGGCGCTGATGATGTTGGTGTTATGATTCGCGTGGTTCCTTGTGCCAGGTGGCGTCGGTGGGATTTCTAGATGAGCGGGTGGAATTTCAGATGGCCACAAGTCGCCGGACTATGGTGCGGAATTTGATCGTACAGTTCGGGGTACTCCAACAGGACTACTCCAACCACTCCACGTGGTTTTCTGGGGTTCGCCCTTACCGGTTTTTTGACTGTGTGTTGGTAACCTATTTTGGGAATCATACGGACTTTGGTTTTAAGTGCTCCGGGGCAGATCGCAACTAATGGCCACTCACCAATGTTTGGTACAGGAACCAATTACGAAATGGTGCTGTCCCGCGGCGTGGTCTTCAAAATAGCGTATTGACCGAATGCTTGAGGTTTTCCACGACTTTTTTTTTTTTTTTTTTGAATCAAATTTACACTCAATTACTTGAAACTTATTGGTGTCCCGGAATAAATGTCGTTTAGTCACTGGTGGAAGTCAATTCGACCATGTGATCTATAGTGACGCCCTTTGTATTCTCTCTTCTGATCAAGAATTGAGGAACTTCAACAATGTTGATTCTGCCACGTTCTAGATGATAAAGAATGATTTCGTAGGTCTGACACAAGCAATAGCTTATCGCCGCTAGGGAAATTTGGCTAGCATTATTCTAGAAACTTTTTGGGACTGTCATTCGCAACAGGGTTGGCATGCATATACCTCAAAATAATTTCTAATCGACGCGAGATGGAGTTAGTGACGTATTCGTTAACTTTAAATAGGGCATACTGTATTTTCTAAACGAAATTATTCACCCTCACATATTATGACAATAAAGTACATCCCAAGCTCTGAGGTCAACCCGCCAGATAAATTGACTAGTAAACTCACAAACTGGCTCAAATATCGGGAGTGTATAAGCTCTCACATTAAACCTAATGTGTCACTAAAAACGAAAAACGAAATAAACACAGCTTTTAGTAAATTCACACTTCCAAAATAACTCAACTCGAAGCTATACAAAATGTACTCCAAAACATATAGAGCAGCTTCTAAAAAATAAAAGAAAAATACGTCATGAATGGCAAAATCATAGATCGCCCACTTTGAAA
Organism: Heteromyza rotundicornis; assembly: GCA_951394025.1. Classification (NCBI taxonomy): domain Eukaryota; kingdom Metazoa; phylum Arthropoda; class Insecta; order Diptera; family Heleomyzidae; genus Heteromyza; species Heteromyza rotundicornis. The sequence goes on along the minus strand of OX596011.1, from coordinate 34,847,110 downwards.
AAACAGTTAAAAGGTATCACTCGAAATCTACACAGCTTAAGTGGAAATCCGAAAGAGGCTTTCAACAACTCGTTGAACATCTCGCACCCACAAAATCAACAAATTACTCTCTCTGGCGAGCTGCTAAATATATGAAAAAACCGGTACTGGCAGAACCTCCCATACGGCTGCCAAACGGAAATTGGGCCAGAAGCGATTCAGAAAAAGGTGCTGCTTTTGCTAACCACCTAAAAACCGTATTCACCCAGAACAAAACAACTGCTGATATCCAATTACCAACACTAATCCCACTCAATAACACCTGTACAGTCGCGATGAAAAAAAATGAACTAATGGAGGCAATAAATAAATGCCTGCACCCAAAAAAAGCACCAGGACCGGACTTGATAACGTATACAATGATAAAAGATCTGCCATCAGTTGCAATACCCCATTTATTGCACATATTTAACGCAATCCTTAGAACATGTCACTACCCAGATGATTGGAAACTTTCTCAAGTTACAATGATTCCCAAACCTTTAAAAAATCCCAACAATGTGACCTCATACCGCCCCATAAGTTTGCTCTCTGTGTTATCGAAACTCTTCGAAAAACTTCTAATAAAACTGATTTCACCCAAAATTACAGAAAAACAAGTGATTCCCGATCACCAGTTTGGCTTCCGCGAAAAGCATGGCACTATCGAACAAGTGCACCGTATTGTAGACTCAATAAAAAGCCCTACTTAAAAACTATCTCGCAAATAGAAAATTTGTAGTGAAATAAAAAAAATTTTGTCTCCCAAAAATACGATATACAGGCCGGAGTACCACAAGGTAGTGTCCTCGCGCCCATGCTTTATATTCTCTATACTGCAGATATGCCCAAAAGCGACAGAATTCTTATATCGACTTTTGCTGACGACACTGCTATCCTGTGCTCGCACTGAAACCCAGACATGGCAACTCTTTACGTGCAGAAACACTTGGACACTCTAAGTAATTGGCTATCACGATGGAAAATCATAGTCAACGAATCCAAAAGCTGTCAATTAACCTTCACCCTAAGAAGGGACACGTGTCGTGCTCTGAAGATAAACGGCCAAGTTGCCCCTGAAAGTTCCGAAACAAAGTATCTTGGAATGCAACTCGATCGCCGACTCACATGGCATAAGCACATTCAATCCAAAATCACCCAGATTAAACTAAAACAATTGGAACTAAATTGGCTAATCTCACAGGCATCTAAGCTAAATCTCTCATACAAAGTCCAAATATACAAAAGTATAATAAAACCCATATGAAAATATGGGATTGAGCCCTGTGGCACTGCCTCTCCCTAGAACGTGGAAAAACTCCAGAGAGTCCAATCTAAAATCCTGAGACAAATTGCCAGAGCCCCTTGGTTTATAAGAAATGCAAACATCCACAATGATTTGAATATCCGTGCAGTAGTAAAAGACGAAATTCCGAAACTTACCTCGAAGTAGAAGCAGAAGCTTATGTTTCATTCATACATCCTAGCTAGAAATTTACGGAGACCTCTGTATCCCTCACGTCTTAGACGAAGCTAATAACTTCCCAATATATTAGATACGATAACTCCACATTGCCTAAATCAATGGATATAGGGCAATTTATACATCTCACAACATAGTTTAAGCTGCTGGGGTATAAGGGTTAGTGACGCGAATATATATATAAAGCCTATCCTAATCAAATGTCAACCTCACCTTCACGTTGGTATGCCCTGTTATGACAGACGAGGCTCTGGCGACCGGTTCTGGGCGGGATAAACCCTGACATCCCTGTGCGCGTCTGTTTTCTCCAGCGGCGTACCCTACCTACCACTTCCTAAATCCCTTCCCTTGTCCCATATCCTCTGCAGCGTCTGTTTTCATCAGTAGATGCGGCTGCACTCCGTGCGCGTCTGGTTACCCCATGCTAGGGGCGGCGTACAACGACGTCTGTTCCCTTAGTTAGGGCGGTCGAAACTATGGAAGTCTTTTCGGATGATGGACCAGACATAAAAGAAATCATCTGGGGGATGGATCACCTCCTCAAAAAAGCCAATGTGTGTTGTTTTTCTATGGAGTCCAGAAAAGAAGAAACGTTTACGGTGCGGGTGGTCGGATCCCCAGTACCGGTGGTAAGTGACGAGCGAACAGGTCACTTGGCGTCGTCATCCAGCGACTGTTCAGGTGGTACGGTGGGACATCAGGCTGTACTATCTACTAAAGTGACTGATACTGCGAAAACCGCGGGGCACGCCACTAGAGCTCCACTTTGTCGACAATCGGCAAGTGACTCTGAAGCGGCCTCCTGTAGCATTGGTTCTCGACTTCAGGGCCTTTGCATTGGCAATGCTACCAGTGCGGAACATATGGTTCTCTCTCAGGCAAGCCACAGCAGTGCAATCGACTCCGACACAAGGGCCCAATTGTTGCGGGAGGTTCCTCGGACGGTAGACGCACACCTTGAGGCGGAGACATCCGCATCGAAGGCAAAAACAGCCGAACAGAAGGCCCAAGGGGGTTATAGGCGCTCCCTACAATACCTGAAGTCAATGGGCAAGAAAGAACAGTCAACGCTGTCGATTAGGGACAAGAAGCTGGTCGAGAAGCATAGGAAGAGTGTGAAAAAATACGAGTAAACACGCTGCAAATCCGAAGATGCCTCGACCACGCCTGCCGTCCGCTCTAATCCCGCTACTGCCGTCAGAAAAGACGACCACAAGCGCCCCCTATCAGAGCTGTTAAAAAGGGGGACAGTAAGGTAGATGAGCCAAGCTGTTCTAACCGGCAGCTAGGATCTAGCGAGGCCAAGACGAAGAGGGCTAGATCTGGCGAAGAGGCACCGCGCACGTCGAAAAAAGCGAAACCCGACACAAAAACGACGCCAGTGGAGTTGCAGATTGCAATCATCGATCGATCAGACCTGGACGGGAAGATTTCCCAGGCTAACTGGTTGATCGTTGAAGCAAAAATTCTGCAGGCCATGATTGCGGGTGATGGAGACGATGACGAGCTCGACTTCAATGGGGCTGGCTGGTCAAAAGGCGTAAAGGTAGTTGACTGCGGAAACAGAAAGTCACTAGAATTTCTGTCTCGCGTAGTGAACGGCCTGGGCGCCATTTGGCCAGAAGCCCAATTGGAGATCGTGAGCAGAGCGGTGCTGCCACTGAGGAAACTCGTTTCCATATGGGTTCCCCCACCAGTGCCGGATTGTGACGATTCGATCCTGAAGCTCATCTCCAGACAGAATCGCGACCTGAGTGTCCAAAGCTGGAGAATTATCTCCTCTTTTAATCTTTCCAAAGAGAAACCTAAGCCCTACAGAAACCCTCGGAGGGCCGACTGGAACTTGTTCTCAACACTAGTCGCGAACGGATTTTCAAAGCTTCAAGCCTACTTACAGTCCACAGTGACTGGTGTTGACAGCAAAGTCGGAAATCTGACGACCATTCTGGAAAAAGCTTACAAGTCGTCATGTCCCATCAGTCGTGCCAGTTCAAAGCCAGGTAACTCCTGGTGGAGCACAGACCTACGGCAACTTAGGGGCATAACAAGGAAACTATTCAATAAAGCCAAATTGAGTAGAAGTGAGACCGACTGGCAAACGTATAAAGACAGTTTTAATGAATTTAAGAGACAAATAAGAACAGCCAAGAGGGAATCATGGCAACTCTTTTGTAGCTCCTTTGAAGATGTCAATGAGGCAGCTAGACTTCGCAAAGTACTATCCAAAGACCCTAGTGTCCCGGGGTACCTAAAGAGATCTGACGGCTCATGGACTGAATCTAGTCAGGAGTCACTCGATCTGCTTATGGAAACTCACTTCCCTGACTGCACGGATGCTGGAAATCACAATCTAAACAGGTCACAGATAAGCAACGTGCTCGGAGACGAGTTACCATCAGTAATAACGGAAGAGAAAATAGCCTGGGCAGTAAAATCCTTCAGGCCCTACAAATCTGCGGGGCCCGATGGTATTTTCCCAGCCATGCTACACTACGCTTTAGAGCATATAGTACCACTTCTATTAGATATTTTCACGGAATGTCTGCAAGTAGGGTACGTACTAAGGCATTCAATCCCGAAGTGTTTTTGAAAATCCCGGGATTTCGGGATTTGAAATTACAATCCCGGGATCCTAGGATTTGTTCGGGATTTTCGGGATTTTCCAATTAAATACAATAGTTAATATAAAATTAAAGAACAAATTGTTGCAACAATATTTTAAGTTTAATTCGACAAAGAAAACATATTTAATAAATATTACATTAAACAAAACAAATAATTTAGTAAAAAATTCAGATTTTTATTGAGCTTTTCATAATTTATGTATTAATTATGGGTTTTAGCTCATTTTCCAAAAAATTGATTTTGGAAAGAGGAGTACAACAACTAAGCAAAAACTCAGTCTGGCAGAGTGTACAGCTGTTTCGGATCCAGCCACGGATCCTCGTCAGCACTCTTTATGCATTTTATTTTATCCAAGCGACGATATAAGTAAGTATTGGTATGACGCACAAGAGAATTGTTTCTCCTTTGCATCACACGCCAACTCACTGAAGCAGCGAATGGTAAAATGCAGCAAACTGCTTAGTTGTTGTACTCCTCTTTCCAAAATGAATTTTTTGGAAAATGAGCTAAAACCCATAATTAATACATAAATTATGAAAAGCTCAATAAAAATCTGAATTTTTTACTAAATAAACATATTTGTTGTTTTTGTATTTTCTGGCAAATGAATTGTTGTGTGTGTATCAGAGCACACACAATGTAAAAATTCATTTGCCATGCAACTTGCTTGCTGGGACTTTGAGGAAATTCTTCAACCAGGCATAGTAGTAGGTTGCTATACAACAACAGGTATAAATTCAGTTTGCTGCATTTTACCATTCGCTGCTTCAGTGAGTTGGCGTGTGATGCAAAGGAGAAACAATTCTCTTGTGCGTCATACCAATACTTACTTATAGCGTCGCTTGGATAAAATAAAATGCATAAAGAGTGCTGACGAGGATCCGTGGCTGGATCCGAAACAGCTGTTCACTCTGCCAGACTGAGTTTTTGCTTAGTTGTTGTACTCCTCTTTCCAAAATGAATTTTTTGGAAAATGAGCTAAAACCCATAATTAATACACAAAACAAATAATATTTAAATAAATATAGTCAAAAAAAAAGTAATTCTTTTTAAATTAGATTGATCGAACAAATTATTTTTGCCAGCTCCATTTCATGCTAAAAACGAAAAACTTAAGCCTGGTTTTCATTATGTCAATGGCATCACAATCTGACAACGATTCAGCAAAGTGCTGAATTGTCTGGCCCGTGCCATATGCAAATAAATTTGCCAGCATGTTGGCAAATACCAAAGTAAATACGGTGACGTCACCTTATATTCATTTTTCGATATTTTACATCAGTTCGTTAAATTGACAACGAAATGCCAACCTGTTCTCACAACATATGACAACAATTGCCATTATTTTGACATAATGAAAACCACGCATTACTTTCAGTAGTTTTAGTATTATAGCGGGAACAAATACACCAATTGTTGTTTAAAACTATTGAAATTGGTGTCCATTCAAAAGTAAAACACACACAAAAAACAATTTATCCAATTCGTAAAGTTTTCAATATACGGTTAACAAAATAATTTTAACATATATCTTTTTTGTAAAAAAAAATTGTTTAAATTAAAAAAATTTTATTCAGATCGATAAAAATTGTTTGTTAACCGTTTTTGACAAAAATGTTGTAAATTTTTGTGTGTTTGTAGCACTAAATCTTCAAAAGTGGGTTTTTTTGATTTACCAATTAGATTGAAAGTAAATGCAAGGAATATTTTTGTGGAAAAACGTCAAAAATATCTTAAACAATGCATAAAAAATGCATTTTTGAATCCCGGGATTCTATCGGACTCAAATCCCCGGGTTTCCGTGATTGAGAAAACTTCCGGGATCCCGGGATTTCGGGATTCGGGATCCCGGGATTGAATGCCTTAGTACGTACCGATATTATGGAGGGAGGTTAGGGTAGCTTTCATTCCCAAAGCTGGGAAGGAGAGCCACACCGCTGCGCAAGATTTCAGCCTCTCATCGTTCCTATTAAAAACGATGGAGAGATCTTTACCTGAGAGGTTCCATAAACCCACAACTTCTAAGCAAATCACAACATGCATACCAGAAAGGTAAATCTGTTGAGACCGCTCTCCATGAAGTTGTCGGTCATGTGGAACGTATACTACACATAAAAGAGTACACGTTAGCCGCATTCTTAGGCCATTTTAAATGGTCTAGATGACGTATCTGTGCCATGTCCTATCCAACATTGGATTCATAACATGCTAGAGACTAGAGTTATCAACTCAATGTGGGGTACGGGCACCGCCAGAAAATCCGTACCTAGAGGGACCCCACAGGGAGGAGTAATTTCTCCTATCCTGTGGGTTCTTGTAGTAAATGAAATCCTAAAATCATTTAACTCAAAGGGTATTAGAATAACTGCTTACGCTGATGACGTGTGCATACTGATTTCAGGCAAATTTTTGCCCACAATATCAGAACTCATGCAATCGGCCTTAAAAGAGATTTCAGACTGGACGAAACTAAACGGACTTGGAGTTAATCCCTCTAAGACAAAATAAGTACTGTTTACGAGAAAGACGAAAATTCCCTACTTCAGGTTACCACAACTAGAGGGAATTGAACTTAAACTATCTAATGAAGCTAAATACCTCGGCGTCATTCTGGACCACAAACTTATGTGGAAAAGAAACACAGAGGAGAGAATGAGAAAAGGACTCAACGCGTTCTACATTTGTAAGAAGACCTTTGGGAAAAGATGGGGATTGCAACCACGAATCCTTCACTGGATGTATGCTGCAATAATACGCCCTATCCTCACCTATGGGTCGTTGGTGTGGTGGACCACTACTAATGTTGGAAGCCGCCTCGGACTCCTCACGAAAGTGCAATCGCTAGCCGGTAGATCGATTGCGGGAGCCGCAAGAAGCACACCAAGGGCGGGAATAGATATAATGCTAGGCCTGCCATCGGTAGACCTGTACATACACAGCTGCGCCGCAAAAGGCGCCCTCCGACTGAGGGAGGCCGGCATGTGGAGACAAGCATCGTATGTACATGCCTCGATAATTAACGAAATCTGTAAGCTAGGAACAAGACACGAATCTGAAATCCTAAGGGCACCGACAGACTACATCTGCCCTAGTTATGCATTTGATAGATTCCAAAAATTATTCCCGGAAAGGGAAGAATGGGGCAACAGAACGGTGACGAACGTTGACGACACTGTCGTTTTTACGGATGGATCCAAAATGGATATAGGAACAGGTGCGGGTTTTTACTGTGAAGCGCTTGGTTTCCAAAAGTCCTTCAGACTGCCGGACGCAAGCAGCGTCTTCCAAGCTGAAATCTACGCGATAGAGAAAGCTGCTAGAGCCTTAGCCGATCAAAACATACGCACACAAAATGTAATGATCTGCATAGACAATAGGGCGGTCATACAAGCAATCACGTCGTACACAGTCAACTCGAAAGCAGTAAAGAGGTGTAGGGAAGCACTGCGAATCGTGCAGGGCCACCATCGGGTTACTCTCTGCTGGGTTCCCGGACATAGCGATATAGAAGGGAATGGCAAGGCGGACAAGATGGCCAGGGGAGGCTCTGCTATGGAGATCAGTGCGGCTGACAACTCAATTCTGCAACCGATACGCAACCAATACGGAATAATTGACAGTATGGTAAATAGGGAAATAAACGATAAATGGGCCAATAGACAAGACTGCAAAACGTCTCGACTTCTATTGCCAAAATTGAACTCGAAAAGAACAGAGGAACTGCTATCCCTGGATAGGAATAGGATCCATGCTGGGGAAATGGCACATAGTAACCACAGATATATGTAGGAGCTGCGGAGATGAGTATGAACTAGAAACCATACAACATTTCCTCTGCCACTGTCCCGCTCTACAAACAAAGCGCCAACGAGCATTGGGCTCCCGGTTCTTTGAGAGCACAACAGAGCTGTCAGAGCATACAGTATCGGACCTTCTAAAGTTCATTCGAAGCACAAAATGGATCCTTGATGGACCAAACGTGCGCTGACAATATAGGAGGGAAATTGAGAAAGGGTCTCACATGTACGCACACAAAATGTTAAAAATTAAAAGGTATTCACAATGGGCCACAGATGGCCTCCGAGTGGAAATGGTACTCTTTGTACCACACACTCTTATAACCTAGCCTAAGCTGCATTTTTATTTTTTTTTAAATTAAGTTGAATTTGTGAATTTATGAATAATCATTGTTAGACCTAAGTTAATATTAGGTGACTCAAATGAATAAAAGTACATGGAAAAAAAACGACACTGTGGTCATACATTACCATTTGTTTTAAGGGTGGCTCAAGTATCTTTCCTTAGGGTGAAGATTAAATGGGCGGTCTTAGACTCATTGACTTTAATTCTTCACTGAGATAACCAGTTTTGCAGTGCGTTTAAATGCTGTTGCACGTGTTGTGACGCCATTTTAGGGTCTGGGTGTGAGCAGAATATTAGATGAGATGAGGGTCTGATCATAAGTGGGCATATCAGCTGTATAGAGTATATACAGTAGGGGTCCGACGACGCTGGCTTGGGGCTCACCGGCAAAAATATCAAATCTACGAGAAACGAAACTTTTATGTTTAACTACAAATTTTCTGTGGGTCAAGTAGTTGTCAAGCCAAATGTGCATGCTTGCGTGTAATAGTTTTTGTAGTTTGGATATCAGTCCTCTATGCCATACCCTATCAAAAGCTTGGGTGAGGTCGAAGAATACTGCTGAGCTGTAATGCTTTTTTTCGAATGTTTTTTTGACCAAGTCAACAATGCGATGAACCTGTTCAATTGTTCCGTGCTTTACTCTAAATCCGAATTGGTGATTGGCTATTACACCTTTTGCGAGTATTGTGGGTAACATAATCTTTATCAGGATTTTCCCCAAAAGTTTTGACAGGGTAGAGAGTAAGCTTATTGAACTCACGTTTGAACACTCAAAGAATTTTTTCGTTCGTAAGAAACGAAAAATTAGACAAACAATATTCGTTTGTGGTTTCGTTTGCAAACAACGTTTAAATACCGAAAAAAAAATTTCAGCTCAGCCAGGATTCGAACGGGGGACGTAAGATTTATAAGTTCTGGTCGTTCTGGTCGTTCTGGTCGATTAAAACAAAGCTTATATCGAATTCGATTTTAACAATGTAAACGTTTATTAGAAATTAGTTTTTAATTTGCAGCAATTTAAAAACGTTTCCAATGAAAGTAAAATGCAATACTTTTATTGAAAACTTATTTACATTATTGCAAATTTATTTATTATTTGGGGCAAAACGACTTAATTTGGAGCAAATGTTTTTTGTTTGTTTTTTCGTTTAAGTTGGTATTCAAAAGTAGTATATTTGAAGCAAACGTTCTCCAAACATATTAATTCTTTGAGTGTAGGGTCTTTTCCCGGTTTCGGGATCATCGTTATCTGCGACAGCTTCCAGTCAGTTGGGTAGTGACCTATTCTTAATATAGCATTATATATGTGTAATAAGTGAGTAACAGCAATTGATGGCAGCGCTTTCGCCATTTTAGCCGTTATTAAGTCATCCCCTGGAGCTTTTTTTGGATTTTTTTAACGACGAATCCCAACGTTCCAACTTACCCGCCCAACCGACCGAGGGGCACATCCGCATGACGCACGGGTTTGGTGACCGAACAGCCGTAATCCGGATTACGCTGTGCAACCGATCACGGGTAAACATATCTTGAAATTCGTTTCAGCTACAGATTAAAATCATCAGGTGATAAAACGCATATTAATAAAACACGAATTAGGTTATGAATGCAAGAGAGAATTCTTCCAAACATAACATAATATAAGATTAACGTGATAATAAACAATACCTACAATTAAAAGAAAATATTATGAAGCATCAGAATTCATGCGACGAATATGAATTTGATCAAATATAATTTTTCTCTACTTTACGATATTAGACTTAACAAAAAAAAAAAATACAAAGACACAACAGTCAAAACACTCAATTTACGCGACAAAGATTACAAATATTAATTTTAGTATTTTATTTTTTTATACGAAATATAAAAAATCAAATACAAATAGAACAGTAACGGAACGAATGTGAATTCAGCAATGAATTTGTATACAATAAACAGTAAAAAACAAAATTTTGCTGAAATATAAAATACAAAATACAACACTTTAAAAAATCGACAAAGCCGATCTTCGTGGAGTTTGGCAACCCTGTCATTTCGTTAAACCGATTTAAAATAAAAGTTTTTGTTTTATTAACCCATTCACGACGAGTGTTACCATATGGTACTGCTGATAGCGTTCCACGGTATATTCAATTAAAAAAATATTTGAACAAATATCACTAATCTGTGTTTTGATTTTAATAAAGCATGCTTAGATCTTTCTTTCTGATGTATAACTCTAAGCAATCGCACCTCAGTAGCGACCGTGGCGGATGATTAAAAAGTAGTATTTTTAAAAAGTGGGAAAAAATAGCGAAATAGCTCGACCTTTCCGCTAAGAATATTTTTCATTGTTACAAAAAGTTATATATTACGGATGTTTGTTTTCTATCATTTGAGGAGAATATCAAAGTATAGTAAAACGTATTTCAAAAAATCTTGTATTACTTCGGTGTTACTTTTTTATCACTTTGCATTTTGCTGTTACCATATGGGCACGCTCGTCACAACCCTAGTAAATTTAAATTTGTACTAAGAAACATTTTTTTTTAGCTTTTTTCATATAAAATTCTATATATTTTATCTACAAATTGATTTTAAAGTAAGAGTGTGTACTTGTTATACTTATGAAAAATTAGCATAGCTTCTTGAGTGGATTTTGCCATATCCGTATATCTGAATGTCATTCAGTATGTCCATCCTTCTGACTGGTAAGAAGATTGAAGCAAGCTAGGCGGTCCAAACTTTGGACTTAACTCCTGCAGGTCCTAGAAGGAGTTGATATAGCAAATGGGCTGAATTGGTCAACTGCCACGCCTACCTTCCATACAAGTGAAAATCGTCTTTAGTAACAAATATAACCCAATTTCATGGAAATTGTGGTAGGAAAATTCTCCGTAATATCTTTTGTCCGCTTTGCGTCGGTGGTGAGTGCCGCAAAAGCAATATGAGCAATACTCCGATCATGACATGACATCATGATGGCTAGGTCATGCCGAGCTGAGATGGCTAGGTCATGCCGAGCTTATGAATGTAAAAATTCTACATCTAAAAAATGGAGCACATAGTGCTGTGAGTACCGTCGGTGGAATGAGCGGAAGATGGCGACCAGGTATCAGATGGAAAGGTATGCGGCATATATAGATTCACTTCGACCGGCTGAAACTTACTCAATTGTTTTTTTTAGCAAATTTACATTACGATGAAGACATTTTGGCGAGCACAATTTTCCTCGATTTATCCGGCTGGAGAAGAAGATTAGGAGGAAGATGACGGAGGTACTGCCGATGGTCTTCATCGAACACCTCTTTTACAGCCATGTAAATTGTGTAATTTCAGTCCATATGAAGATATTTCTAATGTTATTGAAAACCTGAGCAGTATTATTGGTGTACGGAATTATACATATTATATACAATGGCGGACTGGTAATTAGGGCCAACCTTTTGTAGTAATTTTGATTGGCTACCCAAATAGAACATCACCTTGATGGCCATTGGAAAGGTCTATTGGACCCCATTATATGATGACTACCAGGACACTTATCAAGAAAATCCTAGTTAAAAACTGACCTACTTTTCTAACTTTTTTCCTGGGGGCTATAAAGTTTTTTTTTTGGGTTGCAAAAATGCGTGGTTTTTGCAAAGGAGAAACAATTCTCTTGTGCGTCATACCAATACTTACTTATAGCGTCGCTTGGATAAAATGAAATGCATAAAGAGTGCTGACGAGGGATCCGTGGCTGGATCCGAAACAGCTGTACACTCTGCCAGACTGAGTTTTTGCTTAGTTGTTGTACTCCTCTTTCCAAAATGAATTTTTTGGAAAATGAGCTAAAACCCATAATTAATACATAAATTATGAAAAGCTCAATAAAAATCTGAATTTTTTACTAAATAAACATATGGAGGGTACGCCAATTAAACCAAAAACAATTTTGTTGTTTTTGTATTTTCTGGCAAGTGAATTGTTGTGTGTGTATCAGAGCACACACAATGTAAAAATTCATTTGCCATGCAACTTGCTTGCTGGGACTTTGAGGAAATTCTTCAACCAGGCATAGTAGTAGGTTGCTATACAACAACAAGTAAAAATTCAGTTTGCTGCATTTTACCATTCGCTGCTTCAGTGAGTTGGCGTGTGATGCAAAGGAGAAACAATTCTCTTGTGCGTCATACCAATACTTACTTATAGCGTCGCTTGGATAAAATGAAATGCATAAAGAGTGCTGACGAGGATCCGTGGCTGGATCCGAAACAGCTGTACACTCTGCCAGACTGAGTTTTTGCTTAGTTGTTGTACTCCTCTTTCCAAAATGAATTTTTTGGAAAATGAGCTAAAACCCATAATTAATACATAATTTATATAAATTTTTTTTTTTAAATTATTTTAAAAAAATTTTTAAATTAAAAAAAAATTGTCGATTAAAAATTTGTTTACAAAATAAATGTTAACACATTGCCAAACAATGTGTTAACAATAATATCTTAAATTAGGTAATTTTGCTAGGGTTGTGACGAGCGTTACCATATAGTAACGGGCAATGGTGGGCAAACAGCAAGCGGTCCAAAAAAAAAATGTTTGGAATTCATTTCTTAGGTCATTTCTAGGTAATCCTGAAAAAGTTCCTATTATTTCGCTCTCGTCATTAATGGGTTAAGTGAATCTGACAGGTCAAAGACAGAATAAAGGCTATTAAAATCGCTACAAATGCAACGAAAAGGTTTATTCTGCGCGTAATTAGAACGGCACATACTTAATATCAAAGGAATGAAAGATCTGGAACGACGGGTTGGGATATTAAAATCAATTTCTTGAAGCAAAAATGTAGAATTCAGAGAGCCATTTATCAATTTAATCAAAAATGTTACATTAAGCATCGTTCTTCTATTTTTTAGAGTAGGGATGTCCAAGAGTTTTAAACGATTTTCGTATGGAGGTAGGTTCTGATTCGGATTCCAGCGAAGGTTTCTTAAAGCAAATAATAAAAATTCTTTTTGAACCGATTCAATTCTATCAGAGTGGCAGTTGTATTGTGGATTCCACAAGACTGATGCATATTCCAAAATTGGTCTTACAAGTGATATGTAAAGACTTTTGGTAACGAATGGGTCATTAAATTCTTTTGACTATCTTTTAATGAAACCTAGAACACCCCTCGCCTTATTCACACATAAGTCAATATGTAGATGAAAGCGAAGTTTTGGATCCATAGTAACACCCAGGTCCTCAAAAGTAAAAACCTTTTCTAGATTACAGTTATTTATATGATACAGCGATGAAAGTTGGTGTCTTCTAGCAAATGTCATAAATTTACATTTTTTCAAGTTCAGTTCCATTAAGTTATTATCACACCAGATAGCTATACTGGTCAGATCTGATTGTAACAACTTATGTTGATCTAAGATGTCATAGGATAGAAACAATTTATCGTCATCAGCATACAACAGTACATTCGAATGTTTAATGACAGAAGGAAGGTCATTTATAAAAAGATTAAACAGAATAGGACCTAAGTGACTTTCTTGAGGAACTCCAGAGGTGACATCTATAGTTTTTGATGTTGATGATCCGAATAACACCTGTTGCTTCCGATTTGTCAGATTCTACCCATTTTAAAAGAAGATCTGGGAATCCGTATCTTTTAAGCTTTTCAATCAACAGATAATGATTAACTTTATCAAAAGCTTTACTAAAATCAGTATATATGACATCTGTTTGAATATTCTTTGAAAATCCCTTTATTGTTAATGTAGAAAATTCCAATAAATTTGTAGATGTTGATCTACCTCTCAGAAAACCATGCTGTGAAGGAAATATTAATGTTGTGACCGAGTGAACCAATTGCTTTGTGACAACTTGTTCAAATAACTTTGGTATTGTGCTAAGTTTAGCAATACCTCTATAGTTAGATACGAATGATTTGGTTCCACTTTTATAAAGAGGAATAATGTATGACTCTTTCCATGAATTCGGAAAATAACCTCTTTCAATAGAGGCATTGAATATATTTGAAAGTGGAATGCATAAATTTTCTGCACAAACTTTCAAAATACAGCTAGGAATATTATCTGGACCAGTACTATATGAATATTTTTACGATTTTAGAAGTTGTAAGACATCTTCAGATTCTATAACAGGGTTGAAAATGGAATTATAAGTGGGGATGTTATATGGATATGATGTGTTGCCATAAGTATTATCAGAATATGTCGTTTTGAAGAAGTCAGCAAACATATTTGAAATCTCAGTAGGATTGTTGGACTCACGATCATTCCATTTCATCGTAGTTGAAAAACCAGTGTTTTTCATTTTGGATTTTCAAAGTTATAAAAAGTTTTAGAATCGTATTTCATTTTGGATTTCAAATCGTTCAAATATTCATCATAGCATTTTTTATTAAGTACTTGATATTTATGTCTCAGAAGCGAATATTTAGAATAATCTTGAAGGTTTAAAGTTCTTTTATATATTTTAAATGCCCGAGTTTTCGAAGTTTTAAGTTTCCTCAATTCTTTTGTAAACCATACAGCACCAAGTTCATTCGAATTCTTTTTAATGTTCTTTGGAACACATGTCTCGAAGATTTTGCGCTCAGCACAATTGAAAATTGATACACAGTCGTCAACATCCTCAAAGTTCATGTCCCAACTAGTTTCAGATAAGAGTTGGTTCATTTTAACAAAATTTGTATTCTTGAAGCAAAAAAATTACTTCAACGGTGTAGAAACTGGTTCCAAGTTGTTTTGAACAAATTCGAAAGATAATTCAAGTGTTGGGTGATGGTTATCTTCTGGACATGCAAAAGCATCACAGCGTTGCACTGAAAACTTCGAAGAGTCGTCAACATAAATTATATCTAAATTAAAGTCTCCAAAAACAACAATGGAATCGGCAGGTTTAACATTTGAGTAAACCAATGATGTAAGCGACACATGTCTTAGATAAACGGTAATACCGGAATTCGGTGGGATATACATACGAGCAAGTAACGAAAATATCGATACTAAAAACTCGAATTCGTACACATATAAATTCCAAGTCAGAGACATCTGAAAGTAGAGCCCGACCGATAAGCATTTTCAGGCCGAAGCCGATGCCGAAGGTCAATTGGCAGCCTATTACTTCGGCCGACGCCGAAGGCCTATACCGAAGCCGATACTTAAATAAAAAACCATTAAAAACTTGTTTTTTAGTGTATGTTCATTCAAATTCGAGTGTATAAATACACATTTAGTTTTTTAAGGAACTCAAATTTTATTTAAACAAATAACAAAAGTAACCAAAAAAATTCACAAACAAATTTGGGCCTCCTAGGTCAAAACTAACAAATTAGATTTTTTAAAATCATTTTTAAAAATTTGGAGTAAAGCATAAAATAATGGGAATTTAGTAGAAATGGTAGAGAATTCTTCAAAGAATAAATCCATCTAAGTAGCTGTTTTTTAAGGACACCCCAAATCCATCAGGTGCTGGGCAAAGGATGTTCTAGTTGATGGTAAATACCACCTGTGAAGCTTTGAACTTTAAATGTAAAATTTTACCAAAATCGGTCCCGGATTTGAGCACCAGAACTACTTTTCATATATGTTGGCGCAGCAATTTGGGCTACATTTCTTTTAGTGAGCCTCCTACCCCTATATTTGAAATTTCATACAGTTTACCAGGACTCCTTTTAACATAGACATCAGGGCGAATATTAAGCTTACAAATCTATATTTAAAATTCAGTAATCCACCCAGAAAATGTCCAAGGATGTAATATGTGGCAGCTGTAACCCAGTGCCACGCAATTTGAGGCGAGATTCACTCAATATTCGATGATTACTAAGTTACATTTTAATCATATTTTTTGTTTTGTGGGCCTCTTATGTCCCATTGGAAATTCCAATGGTTTTCGGTGTCGCAAAAATAAGAAAAAAATTTTAAAAGCTTCGGCCAAAACTTCGGCTATTTTTTGGAAAAACCGAAGCCGAAGACGAACGTGCTATTTTGGCCGATAACGGCTGAAGCCGATGCCGAAGCCGATTAATCGGTCGGGCTCTATCTGAAAGTGTGATTTCCTCAGATGAAAAAAGGTTTTTTTTACTGCAATGAGGACTCCACCACCAATTCTGCATTTACGATCCCTCCGAAAAACTTGATACCCAGCACACAGAATTTCTGAATCAAAAATGTTTGGTTTCGGTATATACCAAGACATTATGACTACAATGGAAACTTTTAATATAAATATGATTCAACTTTGTATTTAGCCCTCGAACATTTTGGTACAGAAGACAAACAACATTATTCGGGATTTTATTTAGTTTTTTTGATTAGAATTTAATTTTCTTTGAGGAAGTTGAACGGGATTTACTAGATTTAATTTTTCATTATAAACAAATTCGCGAACAAAAGTTTTATCCGGCAAAAAAATTTTATTAACAATCTCATCAAACAATTCTGCAGGACCAGATAATTTGAAAGATGAAATGTTTCTAGCGTATGAAAAGTTGAATTTAAAAGCATTTATATTATTACCGGTTTTATTGAGTTTAGAATCAATATAAAATATGATATCTTCAGTTAATGTGTCCGGTGCAAATCTAGACACGAAAATAGATTTTTTTAGGTTGCACAACAACGAGCCTTTCTGGGGTTCTCGTTTCTTGTACTTCCCGCAAACAATCCTTTGGAGAAATAATAATTATGGAAGGACAAACATTTTTATCAATATTTGAGATTCCATTCATATTTTTCTCAGGAGCGTCATCTACCCTCGTTTCCAAAACCGCAGTATCAGGAGAATAAAATGTAACTGGTGAAGCAAACATATCGGAAAAGGATGGAGTTGATGGAGTTGATGGAGTTGAAATTGGTTTTGGGGCAGGTGGTAAAACCCAACAGAATTATTTTGTTTCGGAGCTGTTTCATCCAAACATTTATACTTCTGAAAGTTTATTTCATACTCCTTCAGTTTAGACTGGGCAGCTGCTAAGTCCTTTGACTTGCAATAGCAGTACCTTTTTCGGCACACTTCTAGCCCAGTCTCCGTGGGGTAAACGAATTGGCGATTCTGCAATAATGGGTCGTTTTAAATTTTTTGAGGCACGCCAAAGTGAGTAATTTGTTGAGCTCGTCGGAGTAAGCTTTTCCATGAATTGATGCCGATCATTCTCGTTTTTCGCCTTAAGTTCATTTTGGAGTTTTCGTGTAATGAGGGTCAGCTTTTTTTTCAGATAGGGTGATCTGAACTTTTGCCAATCACACCTTATTGATCTCTTTTCTGTTAAGAGCGCAGCTATGTTTTGTGGCACAAATTTATTTTTTAGGGTAGTGGTATTGATTTTTTGGGACGCTGCCAGTGAGGCGTTTTTAAGTAGAAGAGCCTAGTTACGCACTGCCACATTCAGTTGCTCCTCAGTTTTCAGTGGCACATTTAGGGTAATGTGTGAACTAATATATTTTCTGAATTTTAGCCAATTTGTCGGGTGGGTTGCTTCTGAATTTGGCGCATATTTTACGGTAATAATAGTGGGCAAAGCTGGGCATCAACTAGTTAATTAGTTAATAGTTTATTAACGAAGTTAAATTTTTGGTTAACTTTTAACGTTTCAGTTAATTTCGAAAACCATTAACTTTTTCATTTAGTTAAGTTAAATTTCTTCGATTAATTAGCATTAGTTAACTTTATAACCAAAAATTTTTTTTTTATTGAATATAAAAAAAATTTAAAATTAAGAATTTATACTATTTTTTAACTGATATTGACACTTAACTTAAAAATTATTTCACAAAACAATTAAATACACAGACCGATATATTTCGAAGTGTTCTATATTCTATAGAACATTCTAAACACAATGGCGTGCTCAGCCATTACGTGAGGTTTACATCGTCAGGATGTTTACGAAACGGAATTTTTAGACTTTTTTTCACAACTGTCCACCTTACAAACAAAAATTCGATCGCTGTACCATATTACTCTTGCAAAAAAAATGTTTAATGCCATAATTGCTTGTAAAAATGATTAAATTTGAATAATATTTGGATATTTTGTACAGAAAAATTAAATTCTGGGGTTGTTCTTGCCGGGTGTTAATTTTGCTTCGGCTCGCGAGTGCGTGAAAACAACCAAATTGAACCCGATCATCTTGTACAGAAATAAACTCTCGCTTAGTAACTGCATTTCCTTTTTTTATATTTTTTCCATAGAAAAATATTGAACATTTTTCTTTATTTTTGTACTGTACTTTCTATATACTTACACTTTCTATTCAAATATATTTACTTAAATAAATGTAAATGAAAATATAAAGTGCAGCTTGGTTTATGTATGCAGATGAGTATTTTTATCATAGATAATTTCTTTAAATTACTTAGCATAAGATCCCTATCTGCCAAAAGTTATGCAATTCTTTGTTAAAGAATTGATAATTCATATATAAATCCACTCAAACTTTGAGAAAATCTTTCATAAGTGAGCGCGCTTTTGCAAAACACAAAATGTTAAATAACTCGGAACTCTCAGAATGTCAGATAAGTATGTTATGCTTAGCACGGCAGTATAGCCCAAAAATAAATTATTTATTTGGAGCTCGATAAAATCTGAATTTAACAATAAGTATTATGTATTTAAAATTAGTGTTATAGAACGCCATGTATATATATATTTTAACTTCGCGCCATCTATTGTCAAATAGAATTATTTATATGTAAGCTTAACCGCAGCATCTCTTCAATCGCCAAGAATAGAAGATAAATGCAAAAGAAAGTAGAAAAAGATAAGTTGAGTCGAAAGAAGAAAAGTCGTGCGCCATTTAGAATTTGGTTGCGAAGCGTAAAGGAGGTGATACTGCGGCAAGTATTTTTTGGTTTAATTTGTAATTGTATTTATTTGCATTTTCTTTCATTTTGACAGAAATAAATGTAAACATTAAATTTCAAACCTCCGATTTCGCAACAAGTTTATTTCGCAATTTTACAACTCCCATTGCCGTGGAGTAGGAGCAGAAGTAGGAGCAGATGCAACCGTATACACACTAGTCTCCCGTTGCCGTGGAGCGCCTGCCGTCCGCAATCATTGTCAGTGCTTTGCCTTTGCACTAGCCTCCCTTTGCCGTGGAGCGCCTGCCGTCCGCAGTCATTGTCAGTGCATTGCCTTTACACTGGTCTCCCTTTGCCGTGGAGCGCCTACCATCTGCCGTCATTGTCAGTGCATAGCCTTTGTACTAGTCTCTCCTTTGCCGTGGAGCGTTCATCATCATCGTCTGTGCGCAGTCGTCGCAATAGTTTCTCCTTGCTGTGGAGCGTTTGTCGTCATTGCGCAGTCTTAGCACCAGCTGATCTTATTGTCGTCGTTGTAAGTGAACCGTTTTTCGAGTTACAACTAACGTTTCATTTGCAGTTGGAACACACTTCATTATCCGTTGCAACTGTTTCCCGCTCTGCTGCGAAGGCCGCTGCCCTCTATCACCGCTACAGCTGTTCGTCTCTCTGTCACGGCGTGCGCTGCCGACGCCGTAACAATCTTTTCCTACCGCAAATCGCGCTTAATTTGCTAGCACAGCTGTTTGCACATAAGTATCCTCTGCCGTGAAACGAGTACACATTTGATTTATGGGAAAGTGTTGCTACGAACGCCTACTAGAAAAAGTAAACGCCTTTTAGGACACAAAACGTGCGAGGCGATGTCTTCCGATCAAGCTGCATTATTAGTTGAAATCGGGTCTGATGACAACGATGAACATTTGTCAAGCAACGATAAAGTCGAAAAAAAACTTATTATTGAAGGATGTCGAATGTCAACAAATGTTCAAGGTAATTCAAGGTAATCCTCTGCCACGACGCAGTCAGCGTTCCCAGCTCAGTGGTCCTCTGCCACTACACCGTCAGCGTTCCCAGGGCAGTCGTCCTCTGCCACGACGCAGCCAGCGTCCACAGGACAGTGGTCCTCTACCACTACGCTGTCAGCGTTCCCAGGGCAGTCGTCCTCTGCCACGACGCAGCCAGCGTCCACAGGACAGTGGTCCTCTGCCACGACGCAGCCAGCGTCTGTACCGCAATCAGTCTTTAGCACTGCACCGTCAACTGCCGCATTAAATATGACTTCTGCATCGTTTGGGGCTGCCGAGATTAATTACACACCTGCTATGTCACAGCAGTATTCCGACATTTTGCATAATGGCACGATGCCGTCAACGGCAAACTCAAATACATTCATTTCAATGGCACCTAGGAAAATTCAAGACCTGCCAGAATTTCGAGGGCATCCAGAAGACTGGCCCATATTCTCGACGACATACACGCCTTCAACTCATCGTACAATTATAGTAATTGGGAACATTGCCAACGTCTACAAAGGGCATTGAAAGGGGAAGCTCGCGAGGTCGTAAGGCGCAACTCATACTTTCGCCACTAAAGCAAAAAATCTGGCTGTCTTTCTACAATCGGCTAAAGGCCAACAGCATATAGCGAATCCAACACTACTAGAAGAACTTGTCTCCAAGCTGCCGATGAACAAACGCCTGGAATGGGCGCGTTATGCATCATAAATCCAGCCGTATGCCACGATTGCCAATTTAGCTGCGTCACAAGGTTGCCGGTAATTCTGTACGGTACAAACGGACATTTGAAGGTCTTCGCGCTATTGGACGAAGGGTCTTCGGTAACATTGATGGATTCAGCATTGATGCTGCAACTCGGACTACAATGTCAATGGGTTCACGGAAAGGTAGCACAGGAACCTGCAACTTTGGTCGACGTCGAAATCAGCGGAGAAGGAAAAGCAAAGAAACATAAACTTCGAGATGTATATGCCGTTTGAAATCTTCATTTGAAAACGCAAAGCCTAAATGCAAGCGATTTGTATACCGACCCAAATACCAAGAGACTGCCAGCTCGTAGCTACACCAATGCCACGCCAAAATTGCTCATAGGATTAGACAACTGCCATCTTGGTCTGCTGAGTGAGACCATTCAGCTATCAATAAATGGTCCGTATACAGAATTAGGATGGGTGGTATTTGGGCCAAATGGGAAAACGTCTACCATGTTTTTTAATGCAACATAATGATGACGCGTTGTACAAATTGGTCGCAAATCACTTCGAAACCGAAAGCTTCGGCGTCAAGCTGTCTCCAGCAGTAGAACTAATTTAAGATGTACGTGCTCGCGAGATGTTACAGAAGACGACGATAAAAGTTAATAACAGATTTCAAGTTGGTTTATTGTGGAATCGAGATGATGTCCAGATGCCTGACAGCTACAAAATGGCACTGAACAGACTCGTCGGCATAGGAAGGAAAATGAAGCGAGATGAGCAGTTTGCAGGTGCCTATAATGGTATCATCCAAAGTTACATCAAAAAGGGTTACGCTCGTAAGCAGAAGTAATCGGAATCGGAGATGGTCGGACCGAAAACTTGGTATTTACCACATTTCGGAGTAAGGAATCCCAACAAGCCCGCAAAGCTGCGACTAGTTTTCGATGCAGCCGCCACTGTGAACGGGATTTCCTTAAATTCAATGTTGCTGAAGGGTCCACAGGAGTACCAACCCATGCCATCGGTGCTCTTCAATTTTCGAATCGGAGCGGTAGCAGTCTGCGGCGATATCCGCGAAATGTTCCACCAGGTGTTGATCCGGTCCGAAGACCGATTAGCACAAAGGTTTCTATGGCGTGAGGGAAATGAGCACAAAGAACCAGACGTATACGGAATGCTGGTGATGACATTCGAGGCAGCTTGATCACCTTGCTCAGCCCAGCATATTAAAACGACGAATGCATTGCAACACAGAAACAACGACCCACGCGCCATAAAATCGATAGTTGAGCACCACTATGTGGATGATTTCGTTGACAGCTTTTCAGCGATTTCCGAAGCCATCAAAATCACCACTGAAGTTCGAGAAATACACAGCGATGCTGGATTCGAATTACGAAGATTTTCTTCAACATCAACTGAGGTTCCGTCTTAGCGAACGCACAAAAATGAATTACTTTATAAAAATAATTAAGTAAAACTGAAAACTGATGCAAAAGTAATTTCAGAAACCTTACTTAAGCATATTGTCTTTCCTAAAGAAACGGAAACTTAAACGTGAGGTTTGGTGACATGAACTACGGTGGGATGAGCCATTGACTAGCGAACTAAATTGTAAGTGGAATAAGTGGCGCCAGCTTTTAGAGTGCATACCGAATATTCTAATTCCCCGCCATTACGGTTTCCACGAGTCTTCAAGAGAATTGGAGTTTCTTATGTTCGAAGACGCCAGCCAAGATGCCTTCTCTGCCGTAGCAAAAACTAGGTGCGCTCCTATGAAATTGCTCACGTTTCGCGATCCAAGCACTTCCTGCTGGGGTGCGCGAATATAGCTCGAACGCCAGCCATGTCGGAGCAACTGGAGAAGCCATGTTTTGTACGAAAGCAATGGCGAATTGCACGCCAAATGAGATACCGTTTCTGGCGACGCTGGATTATGGAGTTCTTGCCCACATTAATGCGTCGAACAAAGTGGTGTGAGGCAACTCGACCGATAGAAGAAGGCTCCGTTGTATTCATTTGTGACGTGGACCAACCAAGACGTGAATGGGGCCTTGGTCGTATAGAACGCGTTTACAGAGGATCAGACGGCGTTATAAGACGAGCAGACGTGCGAACCGGTACAGGAATGTTGTGTCGCCCAGTAAATAAGTTAGCCGTTCTCGATCTAGAGAGTGGTGAATCGGACCGATCCACGGAGGAGGGGGGTGTTATAGAACGCCCTTTATTTATATATTTTAGCATTGCGCCAAGTATTATCAAATTGATTTTATTGTAAGCTTAGCCGCAGCATCATCTGCTCAATCGCCAAGAATAGAAGATAAATGCAAAAGAAAGTAGAAAAGATAAGTTAAATTTGTAATTGTATGTAATTGTATTTTCTTTCATTTTGACAGAAATAAATGTCAATGTCTGTCTAATAACATTAAATTTCAAACCTCCGATTTCGCAACAACTACACTGAAATAAAAAAATCATGTAAAATTGAAATTGCCTGCATTTCAATTTATTACTTATTAATTAATACATATCCTATCAATACTACCTAACTCCCGTAATTTTAGAGGAAATAATGATAAAAATTCACATACTTCAACAAGCGACCGCAGCCGGTTCAGCCGTGCCACCATATAAAACGGGCGTTGAATAATTTTAGATGGCTTAGAACTCTGCCAATTTTTCTGTGCCAAAACAATTACACAAATACAGAAAATGTGAAATGAAAATAATGCCTTTTTGAATGAAAATATATGAACACTAAGATAAATTATGCATGTGAAAGTGATTATTTAGTTTTTCGATGCTCAATTTTATCAAATTCTAGTGTAGTGCCGTAGTTACAGTGAATTCAAGCTCTGTAAATTCTATTCAATTTCCAAAATTATTGAAGGACATAAATTTTACAAGGTAGATTGAAATATTAGTCGGTGAAATGCAATACGCATCTATTTTCCTTTCTTTTGCGACATTTTCAGGCATCATAATAATTGTGTATCATATTATATCCATTTTGACATCATATATAAATTGAAACATCTTTAATTTTTATGTGTTCGTTTTTTGTCGTTTCTAAAACGAATACATTTCTCATTTTCTTTTTCTCCTTTTAAGTAATTATTTCTTTGGAGCGAATTATTTTCTCTCTTCACGTTTTCTCATGTAAATTTACGTTGGATCTTTATCAAAATTAAGTTGGAATCCCATCAATTTCCCACTCTTTCTTATGATAAAGATGTAGTATAAAGATGTAGTATCAAATTTGATATGTTCCACTATCGGCCATATTTTTTCAACGAAATTTGAATATTGGAGGGTATTTTTAGCATTTTTTTGGTTCGGTGTAGAGAGCTGAAATACCCCCACACAGTATGATCCATTTAGAAGTACCTCGAACATAGAACGAATTGGTCTCAAGACCCCATTTTGAGCCATTTATAGGTGGTTTTGGAAACTAGGACCACGTCCAAAATTTTGTTCCGAAAATTTCCAATTCAAATTTTTTATTTATTAAAAAAATTAATAATGAAATTGTTTGTGTTTGAAATTTTTTCTTCAAGAAAAAATAAATTTATATTTATAAGAAAATTGGTATTTTCCGTCTTAGCGAACGCACAAAAATGAATTACTTTATAAAAATAATTAAGTAAAACTGAAAACTGATGCAAAAGTAATTTCAGAAACCTTACTTAAGCATATTGTCTTTCCTAAAGAAACGGAAACTTAAATACTGAAAATAAATAAATTCATTAATTTGTACCTTTAATAAATTGAAATTAATGTTTATGTTTATTTATTTAAGCTTACTATCAACAATAAAACTAGAACTGGAAACTGGAAACTGGAAGCAATAAAACATATAAAAAACCTTTTTTATATTTTTTTAAAATGAATTTTGCTTGTAAAAGCAGAGAACATACACGAGAAAGTAGAGAAGCACCACTCGGGATATCAGACTCAAAAACATTTTCACGCAACATTTAACATTTTTCCCTTTGTTCTCTGTTATTTTTTTTGTTTTCTTGTGGTTATTGCGTTTTTCTGATTCTTGTGTTTTTTGCATTCCTTGTGGTTCTTTTCAACTTGTAATTTTTTTGGTTTCATTTTATATGTATTATTTAGGCAACTGAAATAAAAATGGATTTTACAAGTCATTCCTCTGCACCAAATCCAAAATTTCAGTGAAATCCTTTGAATAGGACCCGAGTTACAGAGCTTTAAAAATTTTAGTGCGTGGCAGTGGGAGGAACTTAAATTTCAATAGTCAACCCTCTGCCCATTCACCTCCGCACCAAATCCAAAATTTCACCGAAATCCCTTGAATTGGACCCGAGTTACAGAGCTTTAAAAATTTTAGTGCGTGGCAGTGGGCGGATCTTAAATTTCAATAGTCAACCCTCTGCCCATTCACCTCCCAGCTCCAAATCCAAAATTTCAGCGAAATCCCTTGAATTGGACCCGAGATACAGAGCTTTAAAAATTTTAAGGCGTGGCAGTGGGCGGATCTTAAATTTCAATAGTCATCCCTCTGCCCATTCACCTCCCAGCACCAAATCCAAAATTTCACCGAAATCCCTCGCCAAAACATGATAGCGTAAACGGTGAGGAATGGACAAAAGTCAGCAAAAGGCGCAATAATGGAAATTCCGACATAGCTGTAACTAAAAGCATACCTGACTCAGAAAGAAGGCGACATACGGGGAAACCGCCGCGTCCTAATGACATAGTCATCTCAAGAACAGTGGATATGTCGTATGCCGATATGCTAAAGTCGATAAAAGCGAAACCAGAGTTGAAGCAGCTAGGGGAATGCGTCAACAAAATCCGAAAGACTGCAAAGGGGGAACTACTCCTGGAACTGAAGGGAAACGCTACATCCAACACAAGCGAGCTAAGAACCAGCGCTGAGCTCGCCTTGCAAGGTACAGCGAACGTGCGAAAGCTTAGTCAAGAAAAGACTATCGAGTGCCGTGACATCGACGAAGTTACATGCGCGGAGGAGTTATGCGCAGCAATCGATGAACAGTTCACCAGTGGAACTATCCAAACTGGGGATGTAAAATCAATGCGCACAACACGAGAGGGAACACAAACAGCGGTAGTCCGCCTCCCCGCTAGAGTCGCAAATATGCTTATAACAACAGGTCATGTACGAGTAAGCTGGGTAAGATGTAGGATACGCGAACGCATCAGCCCAACCCGTTGCTACAGGTGCATGGAATTTGGACACATGGCAAAGAACTGCAGAAACCCAGAGGACCGCACAGGAATATGCTTCAGATGCCGCAAAAAAGGGCACTTAGCCAGAAAATGCTAGGAAACCCCACGATGCATAATCTGCAAACCTGGTGATGAGGGAGGAAATGCGCACCCGAGTGGATGTTTCCAATGCCCAGTGTACAAATCGGCACTAAAAACAGCACAAGGCTATGCTTAAGTGCGTCCAAATCAACCTAAACCACTGTGAAGCCGCCCAGGAGCTATTGGAGCAGACGATAAGAGAGCACAAAGCAGATGTTGTACTAATCAGTGAACAGTACAAATCTCCGGCCGTCAACGGGAACTGGATTGAGGAGGACAAAACCCAGAAAACAGCAATCCGGACCTGTGGAACTCTGCCTTTCGAATGGAAAGCCAATAGCTGTCATGATGGTTTCGTATGCGCAAAAATAAATGGAGTGTACGTCTACAGCTGCTATGCACCCCCTAGCCTTATCATAAGCGATTTCACCGACATGCAGAAACAACTGCAACTCTCGTTAAAATATGGCTGACTAATGCATGTGATGCAGTTATGCCACGTAAAGGAGGAGGAAACTGCAGGGCACCACTTTACTGGTGGAACATTAAAATCGCCACGTTGAGATCAGAATGCCACAAGCTCAGAAGAAGACATCAAAGGTCAAGAGGTCGAAGCGACCATGTTCAACTACAAGAAGAGTTCAAGTCCAAAAGAAAAGAACTAAGGAAGGCGATATCCAGTAGTAAAAGCAGTGCCTGGCCTAAGCTGAGAGACGTCGCACAGTGATTTGTCTCCATATGAGCTTGGGACAAAAATCGAAGGAGTATTCTGAATTAATTGAAACTAAGTTTCTAAATGTATTTTGGCCCGCTGATTTCAAAAATGTAATCGGTTTTTCTGTAACCCTTATAGTTTTTGAATAAATCCAGAATTGTATGCTTGATTTTTTTATTTATTTATTATGCATATAATACAACTCTACAATTATATTTCGCAAAAGGTTTCTTAGGTTTAATAACGGATTCTAGTGGTTCTTGATTAGCTGATTTCAAATTTGGTAACCGTTTTTGGCTAGCAGTTGTAGTTTAGCAGGTACATTAATGCAAAAACATTTTTTTCGCCAAGCTATCAAAAATTAATTTTTTTCTTCCAGCATTTGTTATCAAATTTCCCTAATTTGACAATACTCCACGGACGTCAAAAAAATTTTAATCAAATAAAGAAGTTCATATTCTTTTTAGTCAATGAATTACCTTTCCAAAAATATCATATTTTATATAATTGATGACATCAAACTTTCTGAATTTTGTCTATGGGACAAATCACTGTGCGACGTGGAAAAAAAATCCGTGGGACGGAGCCTTCAGAATCGTCTTCACAAAGATTAAAGGCAAAAGTGGAAACGCGCCGGTATCACCCACGATCATGTATGACATAGTCGGTGGTCTATTTCCGAGGAATGAACCGCTTAGACTACCTCGAAAATTAAATGTAAGGATGAGCTATATCCCACCAGTTACCCTCGACGAGCTTCTCGAAGTCGCGGGCAGAATAAAGGCCAATAAAACTCCTGGCCTGGAGTAATAAAAATTGCAATGCGTAAGAGACCATCACTTTCCTGCGACCTCTACACCACGTTCCTAAACGAAGGCACGTTCCCGGTAAGATGGATAAAACAGCGCCTAGTACTCATACCGAAGGGTGATAAGCCCCCAAAACAGCCCTCGTCGTACCGCCCCCTGTGTATGCTGGGTACAACAGGAAAAGTTCTAGAACGCATCATATGAATAAATCCAGAATTGTATGCTTGATTTTTTTATTTATTTATTATGCATATAATACAACTCTACAATTATATTTCGCAAAAGGTTTCTTAGGTTTAATAACGGATTCTAGTGGTTCTTGATTAGCTGATTTCAAATTTGGTAACCGTTTTTGGCTAGCAGTTGTAGTTTAGCAGGTACATTAATGCAAAAACATTAAAAAATCTTTTTAATAAATTTAATATTATAACTATTGAAAAGAGCAATACATTTTTATAATCTTGAATACTTTGTAAAGAAAAATGTATATTCTACTATATTATATTATGTATATTCTACTATTAGGGGTATTCACGGTCTGGTGTACTTGATAGTGCACTTTTATCGAAGTGACGGATTCACTTTTACCATAAATTTTACCTGTATTCTCAATTTTAATAACTCTGGCACATTGTACCCTGTTCCACAGTTTATCGATTTCGTTTGCTCTCGAATTGAGTTTGATGTTTATCCCTAAGAAATCAATTAAAAATTTATATTCTTAAATTTCACAATAATTTATTCAGAATCGTTAGAACTATCACAATCTTCGCTCACTAAGAAACTTATACTATCCTCAATTCCTTCACTGATATTATCGTTTTCAAATACTATATATTTTTTTATATCTTTTATATTTTTTTATTTGTTTAACATGTGCATTGCTTGGTAAAGTAACAAACCCCAAGAAATCCTGAAAAATCTGGAGAACCCGCGATTGCCAAAACCATTCGGTATTGACCGCCTTAGTCAATAGGAAGAAGAGTAAAATAGAGAAAAATTAAATGACATTGGATCAACAATATTTCAATTGAGCTTTTAGTTACTATACATACATTAATATCAATATATTAATAAAAGTACATACATTCATCACATTTTACCATTTTATTTACATTATGAACTTTTCAAAATTTTTTTTTTGATATAAAATTGTCATTTTAGGCATTTACAAAAAAACATTTTTTTCAAAAAGTTGGTAAAAAATGGTGAATTTTTTTTTTTCTAAAAGAAAACACATTAAACTTTAAAAAAAAAAAAATTTTTAGTAACTTTTACGCACTTTTTTTTTACAATCCATAATTTGTTGGGTTTTTTTTTGTTTTTTACTTGAAAAACTTTTTTTTTCATGGTACTCACAAATTTTTACATCGCAGTTTAATGACAATTTTATTTTTCATTTTTTAATACAACAATAACATTTATAAAAAAGTAAAGTTTGTATCATTCTTGCCAAAAATACCTTTTTGGCAATTTTTTTCGCCAAGCTATCAAAAATTAATTTTTTTCTTCCAGCATTTGTTATCAAATTTCCCTAATTTGACAATACTCCACGGACGTCAAAAAAATTTTAATCAAATAAAGAAGTTCATATTCTTTTTAGTCAATGTATTACCTTTCCAAAAATATCATATTTTATATAATTGATGACATCAAACTTTCTGAATTTTGTCTATGGGACAAATCACTGTGCGACGTGGAAAAAAAATCCGTGGGACGGAGCCTTCAGAATCGTCTTCACAAAGATTAAAGGCAAAAGTGGAAACGCGCCGGTATCACCCACGATCATGTATGACATAGTCGGTGGTCTATTTCCGAGGAATGAACCGCTTAGACTACCTCGAAAATTAAATGTAAGGATGAGCTATATCCCACCAGTTACCCTCGACGAGCTTCTCGAAGTCGCGGGCAGAATAAAGGCCAATAAAACTCCTGGCCTGGAGTAATAAAAATTGCAATGCGTAAGAGACCATCACTTTCCTGCGACCTCTACACCACGTTCCTAAACGAAGGCACGTTCCCGGTAAGATGGATAAAACAGCGCCTAGTACTCATACCGAAGGGTGATAAGCCCCCAAAACAGCCCTCGTCGTACCGCCCCCTGTGTATGCTGGGTACAACAGGAAAAGTTCTAGAACGCATCATATGCACGCGCATAGAGAAACTCACAGAAGGAACAAATGGACTTTCCGAAAAGCAGTACGGGTGCCCCAATGGTTGCTAAAAATGCCAAAACCTCCAGGAGTAAACATAATTGGGTACGCAGATGACATAGCGTTTGTAATAGTGGCTAAACGATTAGAAGACGTTGAAAAGCTGTGCAGTGCAACCATGCACCAAATGAAAGGCTGGCTCGAAATAGCCGGTTTAGAACTAGCAGACCACAAAACGAGGCAGTACTGATGAGCAGTCGCAAGAAAGTCGAGGTGTTGCAAATTCGAATAGGAGGACACGTGATAACATCGAACCCAAATATAAAGTACCTCGGAGTACTACTGGACCATAGGCTAAATTTTAAGGACCATCTTAAATATGCGGGCGAGAAAGCCAGAAGGCCAGCGCAGCTCTGGCCAGGCTAATGCCGAACATCATAGGGCCAAGACAAATCATGAGGAAGTTGCTGGCAAGTGTCAACACTTCCATCATCATGTACGCAGCTCCAATATGGATTTCCGGAACGAGGTACAACTCCTACAAGAGGAGAGTAGTGTCAGCTCACCGGCTCACATCCTTGAGGGTATGCAGTGAATGTGGTATGTGGCCGAATGCCAATCGATATTGCGGCGAGCGAAGCAGCGGCCATGCGCAACGTTAAAAACTTACTAGAACGAGACTGCATTCGATCTGATAGCTACAGAAAATGGCAAGAGCGCTGGGATGTGTCGACAAAAGGACGGTGGACCCATATGCTGATCCCAAACATCCAACTATGGATAAAACGGACATACGGAGAGGTAAACTACCAGCTGACCCAATGGATCACTGGTCATGGCTGCTTCAGAGAGTACCTGAACAAGTATAAACATGTGGACGATCCATACTGTTTGTACTGCACACAGAAAGTCGAAAACGCACACCATGTTTTAATAGAATGTGGAAGGTTTGAGGAAGCACGAAACACGTTGGAACAACATATCGGAGGAAAAATCAAGGCGATCCTACTCATTAGCAAAATTATGGCATCGAGCGAAACGTGGGACGTAGGCAACCATGTCATTGCGGAGATCATGCAACGTGTGCGGCAAGATGAACAACGAAACAGAAGGCTGTAACTGAGAAGAGAAGGTTTTAAACATAATCCTGCCTTGTGAAGAAATGCTTTCACTAGTGGTGCCACAGGGGTGATACAGGACACCGAAATACGCGTAGGTGGATAAAAATCCCACACTATTGGCAATGCAGGAGCAACCAATGTCTTCTGAAGATTTCCACCTACCAACAGGCTAAAAAAAAACATACATACATACAAACCTACATACATACTCACGAAGAGTTTTATATAAATAAAAGATTGTGGGTTGACATTTTTGTAATGAACCCTGTTCGGGTGTTGAATATCGATGACGATAGATATATATGTAATATAATTGGTAGCTGCCAGGAGCGGGTAAATAAACGTCTATTCACTTTACGATCTTATTAAAAGAAGAAGGAAGTGAAAGTTTGGAAAATGGCAGAAGGCCTCCATATTGAATTAAACCAGTTTTGGGACACAGCTTAACAGAATGTTAAGCGGTGTTCCAGTAGGTTTAATAGTATAAAGTTGGTTGCCGTACAATTCCGTATACAGGGTGTTTTGGCGTAAACATTGCCGCCCACCTTGCAGTAACCAACGCTGCAAAATAAGTGTAAATTAAATACATGTAGTTTTAAGCAATATAAAAGCATAGTATATTTTAAAAAAAAAAAGATAAATTCATTCAACTATTTAATTCAGGTAATATGTTTAAAGTTTACAAAAAAAAAAATAATGCTAGTAGGTTAGCATGGGCCATAAGGGACCCTACGACCCCGGGTCAGAAGGGACCCGGAGGTCTTTATGTATAGCACGGGCCAGAAAGGACCCAGCCGAAGATCGTGTTCTGGGCAAGAGGCACCCCAGGATTGCAAATCAATCCAGGCTGCACGACCTTCGGGTAGACATCCGAACCCAGAACCATGGAGACGGCCGACGACGTAAAAAAGTTGGGGTCCGCCATGTGCATGTTGGAGAAACACGCCAGAGCCGGGCTCGCCACATCGCTGACCGGAGTTCGAAATTGGAACCGAGGCACGACCTTGCAGTGGACCGTCACTCGCGATGCGGAGTTGTGCTGCGACATCAGCGTCAACACCGCCACCTTGCTACTGTCTACCCTGCTCGTGGGGATGCGGAACTCGGTAACTAGTGACTCGGAGATGCGGCTCATCTCCGAACAGGAGTCGATGAGAGCCCGCGCGAAGTACAGCTTCCCGTTCAGCCGGAAGTGGACCACTGCGGTAGGGCACAGCGCGTTGATTCGCTGCAGTGGAGCAAGGGCTCCTGCAGCCTCGCTAGTGCGAGGCTTCTGGACGCGAGACTTCTCGTTGCGATGCTTCTGGGTGCGGTGCTTCTCACTGCGAGGCTTCTGGGTGCCAGGACCCCGGACGTCCAATCGTGCGCTGGTGTGAAGCATCGTGTGATGGTCCCCACCGCAGTAGTGACAGCGCGAAGTGCTGTGACAATGCTTCGTGGTATGCGACTGGGCGAAACACCGTGCGCAGTAGCGGTGCTTAACGACGGCACGTAGTCGTTTTTCCACGTTCAAGGCGCGGAATCGCTTGCAGAAGCACAAGGAGTGATTGCGCTGACACAACGCACAGACGTACTTCTTGGCCGCGTCGGAGCTGGTTCTGGATTTGTCCATAGTTAAGCTGTAGAAGGAGCATATAGGGAAAAGAGAAAGCGATTGCAGCGGAGAGTTAATAAAGGAAAATGTAGCGGAGAATTAGTTAAAAGAAATTAACATAGAATTAATTCGGAAGGACAATTAATTTTACTAGCGGACGCGTTATTGTGCCGCGTTCGGTGCGGATGTCCGCAACGCGAACACGTCGATCTTGACCGAGATAAATTTTGGTTACTCGTCCTAACCGCCAGTCGGTAGGAGCTAGGTTTTCGTGCCGAACTACTACTAAATCGTCTACCGCTAGGTCACGCGTAGGAAACTTCCACTTGTAACGTTTGTGGAGTTCCTTTAGATATTCCTCCTTCCATCTCAAGCTGAATTGTTGGCTTATGGCCTTGATTTTCTGCCACCTGTTGACGATACTGATCGGATTATCAGTTAAACAGGGTTCAGCTGAAGCCAGTAGGGGGCCACCAATAAGAAAGTGACCGGGTGTAAGGGCGGAAAGCTCTGCGGCGTTTTCGGACAAAGGACTAAGCGGACGCGAATTCAGGCACGCCTCAATACGTGTGAGAAGAGTAGAAAACTCCTCAAACGTATATTTGTGTGGCTGCGGCATCTTCCGGAAGTGTTGTTTGAAGCTTTTAACGCCCGCCTCCCAGAGCCCACCCATATGAGGCGCCCCAGCAGGAATAAAGTTCCAGGACAAGTTGTTGTGATGGAAGGAGTTGACAGCAGCGTCACGAAAATCGCGCAAAAATTTATCAAATTGTTTTTTCAGTATTTTAGCGGCGCCCACAAAGTTGGTGCCGTTGTCGGAGAACACTTTTTCGGGGCAACCCCGACGAGAAGTAAACCGGTAAAAAGCCGCAAGAAAGGCTGGAGTTGATAGATCACTAGTGACCTCTAAGTGAATAGCCTTTGTCGTGAAGCAAACAAAAACACAGACATAAACTTTCGTAACACGGCACGCTCGGCCAGTGTATGTTTTGATGTCGAAAGGACCCGCGAAATCCACCCCCGTATTCTGAAAAGGACGGTCTAAGGTGGTTCTTTCAGGCGGCAACGCCGCCATTATTTGCGCGTTCTGCGTCTTTTTTTGCAAAAGACACGTCTTACATTTATGCAGGGTGGTTTTGATTAGGTTTTTTAATTTAGGGACCCAATACTCCTGGCGAAGCTGTCGTAAGACCAGCTGATTGCCACCATGTAAGGTAATTTTGTGAGTAAAATCCACCACTAATTGTGTGAATCTACAACTGTACGGTAGGAGTATTGGGTGTCGCTCGGAAAAGGACAAAACTTTGCCAAACGGCCATTAACGCGCATGACCTGATTGCGGTCCAAGTACGGGTTTAATGGTAAAACACGGCTTTTTGCGCTTAAGGGCCGTCCCTCGAGCAGATTGTCGTAATCTGAATTAAAATGCGTTTTCTGACACAAAATACACAGGCGTAATTTAACCTGCCTAATCTCTGAGCCTGAGAGGCAACGAGATTCAAAGCGAGAAGAAGCTTTTAAAATAGGATGCGTCCGATTATAGAACCGCAGCATGTAGGCTATCACACGCAGTGCACGCGGAAGCGACGAGAACCTATCAAGAATATCCTCGTAGTTGTCAATAACCGTCGCATGCGACTTAATGGACTTCATTTCGACTGAAGTTTCAAGGTCTTCTAGCGAAAGAATCGGCCATTGGGATTGGTCTAGGCTCAGCCATTGAGGGCCGTGCCACCAAAGAGAACTCTTAAGGAGATCTTGAGGCGATACTCCTCTGCTGCCTAAGTCGGCAGGGTTTTCGTGGGTATCCACGTGGGACCAAGTGTGTATGGAGGCGCATTCCTGTATTTTGGAAACGCGATTGGCGACAAAAGTAGTCCACATACAAGGTGGCTTTTGTAACCAGGATAGGACAATTGTAGAATCAGTCCAACAATAAACTCTTTCGATTTCAATTTCAAACTCATTTGGAAGGGAACATAGTATTTCGGACGCCAAAACAGCACCACAGAGTTCCAACCTCGGAAGGGAAATGGTTTTTACGGGTGCTACTTTGGTCTTTGAAGTCAACAAATGAGTAGTAATGTCCGATGGAGATTTTTGAACACGAATATAGATGGCCGCCGCGTATGCTTTTTCGGAAGCATCGCAAAAAGCATGAATTTGCACTTTCGATTGAGGGGTGTACTGAACCCACCGAGGGATTTTAATTAAATTAATGGAAGTGTAGTTATACAAAAACTCCTTCCATTTATTCGCTGTTGCTAATGGCAACGCGTCATCCCACTCAATCTTGTCCAACCAAACTTGCTGCATTACAATTTTTGCAACGACAACAATTGGCGCAAGCCATCCAACTGGATCAAATAATTTTGCTATCAGCGACAGTACCTCCCGCATAGAATACGACGCTTTCTGTTCTAATGGGGGGCCAATGAAGTAAAATTCATCTAACCTAGCGTTCCAGCGCACCCCAAGAGTTTTGACATTGCTAGTGGCATCAAACTCCAAGAAATCTTCATCAAGTAGATGGTCTTTAGGCAGATCTCGCAGAATTTCTTTACAGTTGGATGTCCACTTTCGCAATGAAAAACCAGCTGACGCCAAGGCGGATGTCAATTCATCACGTGCCTGGATCGCTGTGTCCACATCATGGGCACCAGCGAGCGCATCGTCTACATACATAGACTTTCGAAGAATACGCGCCGCCAAAGGGTGAGTGCTCTGAACATCGTTAGCGAGTTGCAGAAGTGTGCGTATTGCAAGAAAAGGCGCACAATTAACCCCAAAAGTTACTGTCTGAAGCTCAAAATCGGAAACCTCTTCGTTCGGTGAACGTCTAAACAAAATTCTTTGGAAGGGACTATGTTTCGGGTCCACAAGAATTTGACGGTACATTTTTTGAATGTCACTGTTAAATACGAACTGATACAGCCTCCACCTCAAAATCAAAAAAGGCAAATCAGCCTGCAAGACAGGACCAATATGCAGCATGTCATTCAAGCTGCATCCATTCGAAGTGGAGTTGGTTGCATTGAAAACAACGCGAATCGCTGTAGTTCGACTGTCAGGTTTAATAACTGGATGATGGGGCAAATAACAGTGAGAAGGACTGTACTCAAACTTTGGAGCAGGGACTTGTATCATATGATGAAGGTCACCATACTCGGAAATAATGGCATCGTAGAGTGCCTTAAAATCTGGCTTTCGCAGCAGAGATGCTTCGTTTCGGAGAAACTGTTTAAGGGCTATATTTCGTGAGTAGCCAAGTCGAGTCTCAGATGGAAAATTCGACTTAAAAGGTAAAGTTACGATGTAACGTCCAGATGGGTCACGCCGGGTAGTTTTGACGAAATTGTCTTCGCAGAACTTATCGGCCGCAGATACGAACTTTTTCTTGGGAACTTCCTCAAGTTCCCAGAATTTTTTGAGGCTTTTATCTAAGGTTTCATCCGTAGGACAGGAAACCTTAGTAGCAAAACAAGAAATTTGTTTGGTCGGTACAGGACCCGTAAGGATCCAACCGAAGACAGTCTGTTGAGCCATGAGACTGCCCAGAATATCGCGTTTGATTCCATCCAGCGTAACATATGGATAGAGATCGCCGCCGATGAGAATGTCCACCGGCGAACTTTGCCAAAAGTTGGCATCTGCCAACGGAACGTTGGGCAGCGATTGATCACGTAGTGATGCGATAGTGTAAGAGGGCAAATTGTTCGTAATATGGGGCAATACAAAAGCCACTGCTCCGATTTGTATATTCAAATCTAAAGGAGACCCGATCGTGAAACAACACTGTTTGCTAGATGTAGCAGAAATCGATTGATTAATCCCAGAAATTCTGGATTGAGTTGCAGTCGCGGGAAGTTTCAATAACTTCCGCATGCGGTCAGAAATAAAAGAAGCTTCCGACGCAGAGTCTATCAACGCACGGGCTGAGTAGACGGTGCCCAAGTGGCAAATGTTCACCATGGCTGTGCCTAAAAGGACATTAGTAGCGCAAGAGGTGAAGCATTTCCGAGCACCAAAAGGTGGCTCAGCTTGGAGAGAAGTGGACTGTAGTTGTTGGTGAAAAGTTTGTGAATTATGGTTATCCTTAGGGCGAGACCCTGAAGAATAACCTCCACTAGTTGAGGGTTGAACTTGGGACACGTCGTGATTTAAAGGGCGTGACCCTGACGGAAAATTATTTTGCGATGATTGGGGAGCAGGCTGCTGTGTCCCTTCACGATGCAGAAGTGTATGATGACGCTTCTGACAACTGGAGCAGCTGTAATTACTTTTACAACTTTTCACATCGTGATTTTTCGCTAAACAATTTACGCAGTAATTAAGGCGCTTGACATTGGAGTACCGATCGGCGACACTCATATCCAAGAAACGCTTGCAAACGCGCAACGAATGTTGTTGGCGGGGACAAAGCCCACAATTATTATTGTTAGCTACCTTAGCATGATACGAATTGAACTTTCGCGGATTATTCTGAGTTTGACTTAAAATTGAAGATTTTTTTGAAAGAGAACTACTGCAAGTAGGAGCCCTCATGTCCAAACACTCAAGGGTCCTAAACCTATCAGTTAAGAATAGGTCCAAGTCACTCCACTTGGGAATTTCGGCTTTGTCGGTGATACCCTGCTCCCAGATAACTACCGAGCTTTGAGGCAATCGTTGCACACAAAGGTAGATCAGGATCGGATCCCAATGCGAGGTATCCACACCGAAACTTTTTAAATTGTTTAAACAATTGTCAACTCCGCTCTGGAGCGACTTGATTCCCGAAGCGGTCTCAGTAGTAAGCACTGGAAGTTCAAAAAGTAGCTTGATTTGGTTATGAACCAAAATCCGCTTATTTTCGTATCTGCTAATTAAATTTTCCCAAGCAATATTGAAGCCATTGTTGGTCAAAGGGCATTTCTGCACAATTTCACGGGCATCTCCACTGGTTTTCTGAATCAGATGGTAGAGCCGCTCCACGTTACTTAATCGGGAATTGTTAATGTAGATGGCGCTGAATAAATCCCGGAAAGTGGGCCAAGAGAGATAGTCGCCTCGGAAAATGTCCGTATCACACGGAGGAAGCTTCAGAGAAGTCTGAAACAGCGCATCAAGTGGTAGAACCGGAGGAATGTTATCGGACGGAGGCGCAGGCGAAGACTTTAGGACAAACTCATGAAGAAGCTCATTTATTGTTGCCAAACATTTTACATATGTCTGGTATGTATGCGCATACTTTGCCTTGACAACCGCGATATCCGCGTTGATATCCTCCGCCTCCTCCGGATCGGACTCAAGATAGGACAGACATGACCTATAAGCAGGCTTAAGAGCAGACCAGAGGCCTTTTAATTCCTCACTCTGAATGTCCAAAGTGAACTTGCTGTGAGTAGCTGGAAGCAACTCAGCAAAGGTAGCCTCAAATTCGACCAAATGGTCGGAAGCCTGAATAAAAACATCTAAAGCGGTCATGCTTTAAACGCGAAAAAAAAATTTTAAAATTTACAAGAAATTTAAAAAAGTTATTATTATTTTTTTTTTTTTTTAATTCAAAACGAATTTTAAAATGTCCGTTGAATCGCGAAGTACACTAGGATGTACAAAGGTATCGACAAAAAAAAAAAATTAATTCCGAAAATAAAAACTGCCAAAAATTAACTTTGGGAAATAAAAACGAGTAAACGCGCGGTAATAAAAAACGCCGAAAAAATTCGTACAAAGCGACGAACAAGGTATATGGAAAAAAAATCCCAAAAAATTCCCAACAGTTGGATATTAAAACCCACTGCTCACGAATGATTTTTTATATATTCAATGTATTTAAACAATATAGTGTATAACAAAATATAATATATACAAAGAAAGGGTATACGTACGAAATAAAATGTGGAAAATATTTCGCAGCTTTGGAATAAAATTATTTTGAATTATTACAAAAAAAAACGATTTTTATCCTTTACAGTTTTACTCAAAGGCGCTTGGATTGTTCTTTTTTTTTTTTTAAATTTATTTTAAATTGATTTAGTTTAATGTAATTAAAATTTGAATCCAAAATTCAAATTAAAAAAAACCTTTAAATTTGTAATTTAAATCCGCAACAAAATTTTTAAGACAAACTTTGTATTAAAGAACGGATACGCGCAGCCGAATTTATGTAGGGCAAAAACCACAGCACCAAATAAAAAAAATAATTTTTGCTTTAAAAAAAAACTTGAAAAAAGAAAAAATTTCTTTAAAGAAAAGACACTGCCGTTTAGATAAAACCCTTTGAATTCTAAATTCTAAAATTTCCGAAACAATTGCCGGCAAAAAAAAATCCGACGAATTGAGAAACTGAAAATGCGCTTTAAGGGTTTCGCGCTAAAAAAGTGTGCCGAGCGAAGCTCACAAAATTCAAAATAATTTTATTCCTATTGCCGAAATAAAAAAACACCAGCGACTGTGCAGACTCTTCTATTTAAGCAGAAGGCAGAACAAAGCTTCACTTTTAATTTGATTCTGCAAAGGAATCACTTTTAAATTTAAAAAACACTGAATTTAATACAAAATACTGCTTCGGCTGCAGTCGCTGGTTGTTCGCGGGCACTTTTTATTGTAGTTTTTTTTTCACTTTAGAACCTCAATGTAGGTATATATTTATTTATTTATTTAAGTTAATTTAATTTTACTTTACTTTTAACAAACAAAAAGAAAAAGTAAACACAAAAAAACCACAAACCAAAGCAACTGTCAAACTAGATCAGTGCAACGGCTGAGAGCCAAAAGCTTTTGGTTGTGGAACCTATTGAGGATGTGAGCGGCAGGTAAGGTGGCCAACTAACTTTTACTCTCAACTTAAGAAAAATATAGGTTTTCAATTAAACAAATATTTAAGAATTTGACAGAATTCAGTGCTGAAGACTTTTTTTTACTTTAATACGAATTTAAAATTTTCGTTAAAACAACTACGAAGCACTATATACGATTTCGTGTCGTTTTTTCCCGTTTTCACTTTATTTAAGTCTGAATTCGTTCGCTTTGCGGTAACCTTATTTCTCTTTAGGTACTTTGAGCCTTTTCTTTTGTGGCCTTCCGCACTTTCCACCAAAACGAACAAATTAGCACAGAGAGGATTTTACTTTTATAATTTTATAATCTTTAGTTGAGAGTGTTGGATTTTAAGCTTTTGTAATTTGTATGAAAATTACACACAAAAAAAAAACCAAAAAAACTATGCTTTTATATAAAAAAACTACACGTACCTTAGAAATTTTGTATGCCGTTGAATTTTAATTTTTTCCTAGTTGGTGATTCGTCTATCGGTTGCCGGTGGCTTTCTTTCGGAGAAAGAGACGTCTGACGATGAAGATGGAGCGTCGTAGATGCTGCCAAAAAAGAGTGCAAATTAAATTTCCAGATTCCGATCTGGTTCGACTGGACCAATGTTCGGGTGCTCGGGGAGCAGTAGAACGATGCAGGATAAGAAAAAAAACGGCAGAGTTATCAAAAGGAAATCAAAGTCGTGTAGTTTAGATTTTGTAAGTTTTTTATTAGAAAGTAGAGGCAGAAGGATGCTTACTTGAATATCGATGACGATAGATATATATGTAATATAATTGGTAGCTGACAGGAGCGGGTAAATAAACGTCTATTCACTTTACGATCTTATTAAAAGAAGAAGGAAGTGAAAGTTTGGAAAATGGCAGAAGGCCTCCATATTGAATTAAACCAGTTTTGGGACACAGCTTAACAGAATGTTAAGCGGTGTTCCAGTAGGTTTAATAGTATAAAGTTGGTTGCCGTACAATTCCGTATACAGGGTGTTTTGGCGTAAACAAACCCTTTTACTTGTCTCCTGCGAAAGTTTTTGTTTTTATTGGCGGGAAATATTCATACAAAGTCAAGTGCGAAAGTTGAAAGTGCAGAAAAAACAATTTAACAGAAAATTTTAAAAAAGACATTTAAAAAATTTTTTTAAATATTATAAAATGGCAGAAGCAAGATCATCCAAGACCAGAGCAAATTGTTGCATTAGTGGTTGTTTAAATGCGCCCAAGATGCACCTGCATCGCTTTCCAAGAAAGCCAGACCAGCGCCGGATGTGGGCAGAAAATCTGCAGTTTCGCAGCGTCGATATTGTCCATGCAAACTTAAGGATTTGTTCGAGACATTTCGAGCCAAAAGTGGTCGGAACTACGCGGCTTCTTCATGGAGCAATACAAACTTTGCAATTAGGTTTGAAATTTTCCCAATTTAATTTTTTGTTTTCAAAAACTTTTTTTTTTGTTAGGCTATGAAGGGATTCCACCACATTCCACTATCCCAGCGAAAATATGCTGTGTTGAAAATTGTCGACAGACAAAAACTTTCGAGTTCCCGGATGTATTTATTTATTTATTTACGCTTAGTACAAGCTTATATAACTACTTATATCTAACAGTGTTGATCCAATATAAACTTAAAAAACTAAATTAAATATAATGGTGATTGGGATTTAGGAGATTAGGTATTGAATTTCTGAGGGTATATTTGTTTAAATGAAAATCAAAGTAATTGGACATATTATTAACCATGTGAAGCATTCTGGATATTGGTTCATTATAGCCATAATCAGTGTGGTGGAAGGTAATATTAAATAGAGGTATAGATCTAAGGTTACGAGGGTTAGTATTAAGGGAGATCAACTGGAGAAACGCGGGACAGTCTACGGTACCTGATAGAAGTTGATGGATAAAGAGTATATCGGCAGTTTGTCGACGATTTTCCAGGGTTGGTAAATTTATTAATTTTAAGCGATCAACATAAGGGGGCAAGTGGAAACGGTCATCCCAGGGAAGACCGCGTGGGGCAAAACGAATGAATCTGCGCTGTATAATTCTCATGGAGTGAGTAGGTCTAAAAGGAGACCAAACTTGGCTAGCGTATTCAAGTATTGGTCTAACAAAGGTAAAGTAAACTGATTTCGTAACATACGGATTAGTGAATTCCTTGGACCAATGCTTAACAAAACCCAAGGCTGAATTTGCTCTTTTTACTATATCTATATATATAAAAGAGACGTGTATGTTTGTCACCAGTAAACGCGAAAACTACAGCACCGATTCTCACCAAAATTTATATATGTGTTCTAGGGGTCGTGAGTCGTGACACAGGATAGGTTTTGACACGCCCACTTTTACCGCCCACAAGTTAGTAAAAACTGCTATATCTCAGACGTTTTTGATCACAAGAAAATTAAATTTGCCATGAACATACTATAAGACCCCAGCCCTAATCTGGGCTACAAATGGTCCATACAAGTCAATATTTGAAAATGTTGTAATAGCGCCCCCACACAATGTTTTCCAACGAAATTTGGTTTCAACTCTAAGCTAAATGCAACATATCGGCGTAATTGGACAAAGGGACGTGGCACCGCCCATACAAACCAATATTTAAAATTGCTGTAACTGGCCTTTCATTTAATGTTTTCCAACAAAATTTAGCATATGGTTTCATGGTTTCAACTCTAAGCTAAATGCTACATATCGGCGAAATAAGGCAAAGGGGCGTGGTACCGCCCATTTAAACCATTATTTCAAATTGCTGTAACTGGCCTCTCATTTAATGTTTTCCAACAAAATTTGGCAAATGATTTCATGTTTTCAACTCTAAGCTAAATGCAACATATCGGCGTAATTCAATATATATATTATTCAATACTTCAAATTCAATACTTCAAAGTGCCATTTTTGGGCTCCCATTGAATATTCTTA
Source organism: Heteromyza rotundicornis (assembly GCA_951394025.1). Classification (NCBI taxonomy): domain Eukaryota; kingdom Metazoa; phylum Arthropoda; class Insecta; order Diptera; family Heleomyzidae; genus Heteromyza; species Heteromyza rotundicornis. Next base: position 34,804,913 of record OX596011.1, on the reverse strand, counting down.
AACGGGAAATGGTTATATGCCTTCAATGCAACGTATTGGAATTGGACAGAGGGGCGTGGCACTTCCCATACAATTCAATATTTTAAAAAATGTTACACTTGGGCTCCCAATGAACCTTTTTCAACGGGACATGGTTTTATGCTTTAAATTCTAAGCTCAATGTTACATATGGTCGGAATTGGACAGCGGGAGTGGCACTTTTCTTACAATTCAATATTTCAAAATGCTACACTTGGGCTTCCAATAAAAATGTTTGATAATTGTTTTCATTAATTTATTATGACCAAAGGCAAAAACAACTTTTTTTAGGGCCAGCAAAGCGGACCGGGCCCTGCTAGTTATCAATATGGGAGCGAAAATTAAGTTCTCTGTCACAGATAACGCCCAAGTCGCGCAATTCTGTCACTAGTGGTACAGGCTCGTTGTAAAGTAGGTACGTTCTGGGAGGTGGAGGAAGACGTTTACGGGAATATGTTATAGTTTGACACTTAGTGACATTAAGCATTAGGAAATTTTTCGTACAACAAGTTGAAAACATATTTAAATCAGATTGTAATGGCGGAGAATCTGAAGTAGTTGATATAGTTCTATAGATTTTCATGTCGTCAGCATAGACTGATAAATGAGAATTTCTGATGACATAATCCACATCGTTTATTGTCAGGACGAATATTAAAGGACCGAGATGGCTACCTAGGGGTACACCAGATGTGGCGATAAAGGGATCAGATATAGAAGATCTGAAAGTAACCATATATTTTCGTTCTTCCATAGTTTCATAAACAATTCTTTCGAATAATTTAGATATACAAGAGAGTTTATCTATATGTCGATAATTTAGAATGTCATTCTTGCATCCTTTCTTCTGAAGAGGGGTAATGTAAGAATTCTTCCACATTGTGGGGAAAACTCCCTGTGTGACAGAAGACTGAAAGAGAGCGGTGAGGGGAGCTGCCAGGGCATCGGCACATTTTCAAGACAATTGGCGGAAGGCCATCAGGGCCAGGAGAGTATTCATTTTTAAGTTTTTCTATCTTTTCTTCTAGCGATGTAATTGATATGTTAACCGAATACAATGAAGTTTGAGAACATGTGGACATATAAGAAAAATAATCAGTATCAGGTCCTGATTTATGGCAGGCAAATGACTGGCTAAAAAATTGAGCAAACATGTTTGCAATTGATTTTGGGTCGGCTGAGGATATATCAGAAAGTTTTAGTGTGGACGGGAAACCATCTGATTTTTTCTTAGTATTGATGAAGTTGTAGAAGCGATTAGGGTCCGAAATTAAACAAGATTCCATTTTTCGTAGGTAATCGAGATATAGAGACTCGCGGGGATCGGAAAAACTGGTATAGACGCCTTGGTAGTTGGAAAAGTCGGAGTCAGATCGAGATTTTAGATATACAAGCCATGACCCTGCTATAAAATCGCAATGGATGGCCGCTTGTAAGCTGACTGACGCAGACAGAAGGTGGTATATCTGCAAAAAGCATTTTGACAAGAAATATGTTTCGACAAGAAATATGTTTCCCAAAATATTACTAGAATTCGAAAAATACAGTACACTGGAAGGAAAGAGGAAAAGAGTAATCTCAGACGACGACTTGCAGAAATGCGATTGTGCACTTACCTTTGCGAAAAAAGAAAAAGTGTACCAGAGCTCACAAGCAGCAACAATACATAAATGATTTAGAAGCCAAATTAAAAACCGCTATTCTATCCCATACAACAGCAAGTGCATATTCCAAGGACTTCGCTAAGCTTATCGTAGGTCCACCGAATACGACGTACAACGACACTGAAAGGCTTTTAGCCCAAAACATGAATTTGTTGTCTACGCGAGCATACGGTATGATGAGGCTTTCGTTTGCCTTCGTTTGCGCTGGCGTCCTATACGTATCGTACGCGCGGGAATCGATCGCAACGTGATTGAAAACTTGCGCCCAATTGTGGAGAAAATGTCGAAACTGGACCGTTTGTTTGTTCGACATCTAATAAAATCAATCAGGAATAATTTGCTTCTGCATGATTACACCGGATGGAACTGCCAGCTTCCAAGTTATTCGTCAGGTGTACTTCATAGATAAAGCCAACGAAAATTTCAAAATGTGCCCGAAATTAACGGAATCACACGTCTATCCGAATAACTTCGAAAAAAATGAAAGTTTTCAGAGCAACTCAAGTCCTCAGCAATTCAGTTGCAGCTGCTATTGCTTTGACAGAAATGACATCGCGGAAAATGAGAGATTGAGGAAGGCGTTGGTGTATATCGATGGGCTGAAGGTCACTGCAACTCATTTGGCATGTCTTGAGGGATTTTGCTTAACAATAACAGTTATGCTAGATCTTTGCGAGGACCTTTTTAAAACCTACGAAGATTTGCAGTATGTGACATTGGGCAAAATTACTCAAGACGGATAATTTTTTCTCCAAAATCCGAACATCATTAGGGCCGAATAATCACCCTTCTCAACACGAACTGCAATACATTGTCGCCCGCAATTCGTAAAGGTCCATTTCGGATTTTTCGGAAATAAAAATTCGCATAACAATTTACAAAAATATTCCGAACAGTTAATAAAACTAAAAAATTATACGTTCAAAAGATATGCACACAAAGAAGGGGTACTGCTAAAGATAATTTCCGTAATCAGAAACAGAACGGAAAATGCCTTCCGAAATTGGTTTTCAGTTGAAAACGAGTGCAGCAGTCACCGAATGCAGTTAGTGGAATTTTTTGCAACTGTTTTGTTGTACAAAGTGGCTAGCCCAACGAAAAATCCTTGATGAGAAGAAAGATTAAAAACGCAACGGAACCGCAAAAAGGAAGCTAAATTAAAAAGATTAAAACATAATGTGTAGTCAAAGTATTTATAACTTTTTTATTTTGTAACTTTTATAACTTTTTTATTTTATATTATTGTAATTCGTAGTGATGTAATTAATGTAAATGTTTTATACTAAAATAAATGTCAACCACCCACAATATTTTAATAAAGTACTATTTCCTGAGATAAAAATGTATTCATATGGAAAAATTGTCAATAACAAAATTGGGCAATCTGCATCGGTAATTGCAGAAATTATCAAAATATAAATAAGCGAATAAGAGCGAAAGAAAGTGATAGCCAAAAATTTTAAATTTAATTCAGTACGATATTTTATTTTTAGCTTCGATTTTTTAAGGGAAATTTTTTAAATTTTGGTTTTAAAATAGCTATATCAAGAAATAGAAATGTCAAGAAATAGATACATATAATGGGTCAAAATTTGGTTTTGTGACTACATTTTTTTTTTGGTGGATTTGATAGGAAATTTTTAGAATTGGATTTTAAATTTAGGTTTTGGCTCCAAAATATTTTTTGTGATTCGCGGCGAAATACTTTAAACGCAATGCCCCTCACGTCACAGCAGCACCAACAGCAGCAGAAGTAGAGGAGTCATTGATACACATAGTCAAATATCTACAAAAGGATACGTTTGCTGATGACATTAATTGAAGCGTCACTCAGGTATCAACAATGGAAGTGCTCAAAATACTTATGAACCCTTTACATAGCAACTATCGTCTTTTCTGTCCCCCGGCAGAATGTTCAAAATACTTATGAACACTTTTACATTTCTAATATTATCTATAATTATCGCTAGTAATAAAAAATGTCAAACAGAAGATGTTTCTCACACATCATAATCTATGTTTAGTAACACTCAGTTTGAGTTGAGGCTGTGTGGCCATTTACAATTCTAATGTATTCTATTATTATCGCTATTTAGAAAAGTACACACACAAGTAATAAATAGTTTATAGCCTATGCGGGGACGCTTATCGTGCCTCTGCTGATAATATTCTAATTCTGTCTAGTTTAAGTGATGTTTTGTGCCTATATATTTAGGTGTTTTATTAAAATAAAATCAGTACCTTACAAATACTCAAACGACGCGAACATCAGTTTGTACATTGGTCCTTCGAACCTTCGAGTATCATACAAATACTTAATTCGAGAGTATCTCAGAAGTATAGAATGGTATAGTGGTATAGAAAGGCCAAAGCGAGTTGAAATATATTTGTGCATTGGTCCTTCGAGGAAACGAGCTAGTGAAATTGGAAACACAGTCGTTGTAAAATTTTTTAAATTGTCTAAATCGCTAAAGTGCGAACGAAATTTTAAAATTTTATTTAAGTGGCGTTTCTCACGGTTTAAACAGTGAGAGAAGCGTAACCGAGGCTTTAACATCGGAACAGTGAAAAATTTTTTAAATTTTACACCACCATATTTAAAATACACAAGATGTTTGAATGTGACACACCACACATGAGGATATTCCTTAGGAGAATGGGGAACCTCCGAAAGTTAGTCACAAATACGTCGCATGAACTGGAGCACATGTCTGATTATGACATTTTAAACGAACTGTTCGCATCAGTAACGGCAGCATTTGAAGAGCTACCGCCGCATGATGAAACTGACATGATAAATAACAATATAGAACAACAGTGTTGGAACATACAAAAAGAATTAACATATGGCATGGCCTACGTGGACGACGACATAATTGCTTACAAAAAAAAGTCACCGATGAATATTTCAAAGGTTTTTCAAGAAAATTGTACTCGCTCGATACAAGCGAAAAGCTCGCATATGCTATTGGATCATCATTCAAATGCGAGGCGGAAGACACCATTCACAATGGTGATGAAAAGCAGGAAGATGTGAATGCAGCTGAGAAACCTATAGATAGCGCGACGGAAGGCGACAAACGGTGGAATGAAACCGAATGCTGTGAAAAACGCGAGTTGATACCAGAAAAATACGGTATCGAAGATACCGCCAGGGAGAGTCATATTCCGGAAGAGGACAATGGCGACAAGAAGTTGTTTAGCGAGTGTGGGAGCTATATAGACATTCAATCTATTGTGGAAGACGTTCTATTTGTAGAACATAGACCAACTGGGTTTAAGATGAGGAGGTTCACCAAACAGCAACAACCACAAATTGAGAAGACATTTTCTGGTAAAATCCTACAACGCAGATGTTATCGTGAGAGCAAGGAACGAGGTAGTGTTCATCACCGAAACGGCCATGATCAGGATGTCCGTGACAGAGGCGGAAACTATGAAGGAGGACGTCGGTACCGTGAAGCATAGTGCGCACAAAATCAGTGCATAATATCGACGAAGCATCTGGATTCAGTCAGCACAAACAATGAAATACGTATTTTAAATTCTGAAGGAAAATTAATTCCACAAATTAAAAGACACTGTTGGAAATGGTGGAAACGTTGGAAAGATAAACTTGTCAGAATTTTCGGCAAAAAGCAAGCAGTCAAAGGGAATATCTTGATATCGGAAGCAGCTACGTTCATTTCGTATCAACAACACTTCTTTGACGAAGGAAATTGAAAACTTATCCGAGCATCCCATAAAAACCTCTAGGATCGGTTGTCATCAATCACACCAAGGAAATTGATCAACTGAAGAAGCAAACTGCACGCGGATAATCTACATCTCAAAGGTCTAAAATTCCATCACATCAGCGAGCATACTTTTTTGTTCTGGTAGTTTTGTTTATTATTATAATAGCTATAGTTATCGTAAGAAAAATTATTGTCAACGTCTTTTCTATTCCCCGGCAGAATGTTCAAAATACTTATGAACACTTTACATAGCAACTATCGTCTTTTCTGTCCCCCGGCAGAATGTTCAAAATACTTATGAACACTTTTACATTTCTAATATTATCTATAATTATCGCTAGTAATAAAAAATGTCAAACAGAAGATGTTTCTCACACATCATAATCTATGTTTAGTAACACTCAGTTTGAGTTGAGGCTGTGTGGCCATTTACAATTCTAATGTATTCTATTATTATCGCTATTTAGAAAAGTACACACACAAGTAATAAATAGTTTATAGCCTATGCGGGGACGCTTATCGTGCCTCTGCTGATAATATTCTAATTCTGTCTAGTTTAAGTGATGTTTTGCGCCTATATATTTAGGTGTTTTATTAAAATAAAATCAGTACCTTACAAATACTCAAACGACGCGAACATCAGTTCGTGCAGAAGTCTCATCAGCAATCTATCGCCATTTAATTTTAAGGGTTGGGGGGGCGCTTAGAAGCTTCCAGCCTAAGTTTTGATGCAAAATAAAAGATTTAGAGATTTTCAAAATAAAATATTTAAATAAATAATTTGTTTTATGCTTGGCCTTTTGTAACACCGTTCGACACTAAAAAACGCACATGATCGGGACTGACAGATTCTGTTAAAAGGGGGCTAAAAAAGAGTACCCGTCTTCCCATTTTTCTGGATCAATTCTTAAAACCGTTTAAATCGCATTTATGAATTTTGCATTTTTCTCATGTACATAATCTCTCTTGAACAATACAGGTTTGATTGGATTTTTAAAAGAAAATATGCATTTGATAGGGGAAAAACATACCTTTAAAATACATTTTAAAGAATTCAAAGATTTAAGAATTGATCCAGAAAAACGGGAGACACGGGTACTGCGTTACCAAAAGTTTATTTTTGTCGAATGGTGTAATTAGAGACAATTTTCAATTAAAACTAGAGACCGACCGAAATTCGATTTCTGTTTTTCGGCTAAAAAAACTGTTTCGGCCGTGTTTTGGATTCGGCCGAAAAATAAAGTATCGGTTTCGGTCAGATTTTGTTTTCGGAAAAAATCTAAGGAGTGTTCTAAATTAATTGAAACTAAGTTTCAAGATGTATTTTAGATCCGCTGATTTCAAAAATGTGATAGATTTTTCTATAACCCTTTTTATACCTTGCACACTACGGTCCAAGGATCAGAGGTGTCAGCCGATGCGGCTAAGCCGGTCGCCTAGCCGCCGCCGACGATTTTAATAAACGTTAGCCGCCGCCGATGACCCCGGCTAAAAAACGGCTTGCGACTAAGCCGAAAATCTCAATTTTTTTATTCGAATTTAATTTTTTTGTATGATTTGTAACAAAAAAAATCAAAACGAAAAGGACACAGGTCGACATGTTTTCCAAAAAAGTGGAACAAATTTATTTTTTTAAATAATTGTGACATTTTTATTTAAATAAATTAAATGCCAAGCAATTTTAGCAGTAAAAAAGTTGTATTTTGAAAATTTTTAGCATATTCATTAAAAGAAAAATCGGCCGCCGCCGACTGAAATTGGATCAGCCGCCGCCGCCGACGATTATCCATCGGCTGACACCTCTGCCAAGGATATAATGCTTTTGTCTCACCGTTTGTAACGCTAATAAGGAGGCGTGTCCGGTATGTAAAAGTATATATATTCTTGATCAGCATTCTCCTAAGTCGATAAAGCGATATGTAAAAACAATTTCGAAGTGGATTTTTTGGGAAAAGTGAAGTGGCTAGGAACGCCTCTTGCCCATAATTCCTCCCATATATATGTATTGATAGTTTCCAATCTTAAATGTTAAATTCGAGATAGTTTGTGTCCAAATTCATCTAATTAAAACAAGTGAGTACGTTTTAGTCGGTCAAAGCCGACTTATATACTTTACACCTACTGGACCATTTTGGATCCGCCAACTTGTATTTTAAAATTTCGAAATCAAATTCGAAATCAGCGACCCCAAAAAGCCCCTACACCAAGTTTCGAACTATTTCAGCGGATTACATTCGGTTACATATTTTACAAATCCCGGTTTTCACTTATATGGGCAGTAGACCGATTCAGCCCATTTTCAATACCAACTCCTTCGAGGGCAAAAACATGATAAATCCAAAATGTGGGCCCTCTGCCTTTCTGCTAGCTACTGCAATCGTGTTTACAAGGACGGACAGACGGACGGTCAGACGGATAGTGCTAAATCAACTCAGGAGGTGGCGCTGATCAAGAATATATATAGTTTTCCATACAGGACACATCTCCTTCTTGGTATTACAAAAATCAGACTAAAGTGAATATAAAAAGTTACAAAGAAACAAAAATAAAATAGTAATAAAGAAATTTATACTTCACATTTTTACAGTGCACCGAACCAAAAAAATGATTCGGCCAATCATGCTCTGGCACCAGGTACTTCCCCAGTACGCGCCTCCTTGTGTGGATGATTGCTCCACAGGACTCCAGTAAATGACCCGGACTTTCTTATTCCTCATTGCAGAATCGGCAAGAATCGTCGTTTAGAATGCCCAACTACGTGAGATGCCCCCTCAGTCTGCAGTGACCAGTGAGAAACCCCGTTAGAATTCGAAGCCGGTTCTTACTCAGCCCGATACAAGCTTCAAACCTCCTTTTGTTATATTTAACAAGGGGTGATTTGGCCTGCCGTAGCCCAGGTAGATCAAACCAATAGTTCGATCTGTCCACCCGTACTCTTTCTCTGAGCATTTCCCGGATAGTGTGCGCACCTATACCACAGAATGGCTCTGGCCCTGTAAGGGGCGTAGCCACTCCTTTTCTCGTAAGCTCGTCTGCCGCCTAGTTCCCCTCCACACCTGGCACCCAGCAGAGCGTAACTTTATTTGTTCCGCCCAGCTGGTTTAATTTTGCAAGATAGTCCCCCACTAGCCTGGACCTAATGATGTGAGAGTCTAGAGCTTTAAGAGCCGCCTGACTGTCAGATAGTATTACAATTTCCCGTCTACAGTATTTTCTGTCAAGGTTGAATTGCACACATCTTTCAATTGCATGAACTTCTGCTTAGAAGATGCTGGTCAGTGTGCCCATTGGTTCGGAGTATTTGGTACGTGGCCCGAATACCCCAGCACCAGTGCCCTCGTCTGTTCTGGAGTGTATATTGGACCATTCTTTCTTACTACTGAGCTTCACATCTAAAAGATTTCAAAATAGTCGGATATATTAACAATAAAAAGGTCTTTATTCAACAAGGAAAATTCAAAAATGAGAAAATATTTTTCTATAAAAGAAGTTTGTAACAAACAATTCTTATCACAATTAGTGGTTATCAATGCAAAGAGAAATGAAACAAAGTGTTAAAAACATCAATTCCTCTTCGCCATTTTCTTAGATACATCAGGAGAAAATAAAGCTGGTTTTCGTTTCTGACGAACTGACCTTCGAAGGGGAATATTTGCCGAAGTAATTGGCTGAGCAGCCGAACCTGGTGACGGAGACGTACTTTACTCCGGATTGATAGCAAAATGCATCGGTTGTTGTAAATTCGTTTGCAAGCTTGATTCCTGTATTACAATTTGAGGCGGTGTAGTGAAGCTGTTTTGAAAAGCATTAGATGCAAGTTGAGATGCTGCGAGATATTGAAAACTTCTTGATTCCGTATCTGTTGATTGATGATTGTAAGCACGCAGTTGGTTCTGATGTCGTTTTATTAGCTTTCCATTTCCAATATCTACAAGATACATCATTGTACCAATCAGTTTAGAGATATTTCCTTTGATCCATTTTTGATTTAACCGTGAAAAATTTCGAGTGTAGACTTGTTGTTCTAGTGCAAATTTCGGTGCTTTACTGGAGGCACTGGATGTTGTGGGTATGGAATTTTCAGTAGGCTTTAATAGCGACAGCATAGTACGAGGTTAGCGAGAATGAAGAAGTTCAGCAGGTGTTTGACCATTACTGGTTGGAGTAGTTCTATATGTAGTAAGATATGCTAAGAGAGAATTTTGTACGCTTTAAACCTCCAACATTAGTTTTTTGATTGATGTCTTGAATGTACGAACAAAGCGTTCGGCTTGACCATTAGACGCTGGATGAAAAGGAGCTCTTGTTAGATGCTGTATTCCGTGAATGTTGCAAAATTTTCCGAACTCCTCCGACGTGAATTGAGTGCCATTATCCGACTCAATAGTCTCTGGAAGACCTTCGATGGAAAATATATTTTGCAGCGCTTTAATGGTCAATAATGTTGTAGTACTGGACATTTTTGATACATATGGGAAATGTGAAAAGGAATCGACGCAAATGAGCCACATCGATCTTTCAAATGGTCCTGCAAAATCTATGTGAATTCGTTGTCAAGGTTTCGATGCTTCTGGCCACGACGAAAATTGCTTTGGCGGACTTGGATTGCATACATTGCAAGCTGAACATGAAGATACTAATTGTACAACATTTTCATCAATTTCGGGCCACCAGCAGTAACGTCGAGCCAATTGTTTTGTGCGAACTATTCCCCAGTGTCCTTCATGTAAAAGTTTGAGAACTTTGCATTGAAGTTGCTTTGGTATGACCACTCGATTATAATCCGTTTGCAATATTATAACACCGCTGTTTATTGTGAAATCCAGACGATGGCGAAAATACGGCAGCATTTCTTTCTCGTTTATCTTCTCAGGCCAGCCGTGTTTTAAATAATGGTAAACCTTCCTCAAAATTCTATCATCTTTCGAGACTCTTGATATTATGTTTACATCAAGTGGAAAATCTTGGATTTGTTCAAATAGATGGACTTCATATATCTCTTCTGAATTGTCAAAATTGGCATCGCCTTTGTGTGGAAGTCGCGATAACGCGTCCGCATTTCCATGTTGTTTTGTGCTTTTATACTGAATGGTATAAGAATATCCAGACAGCAGTAATGCAGAGCGTTGCAGTCTTTGCGCTGTTGTAGACGAAATCCCTTTCATAGGATTAAATATAGATACCAAGGGCTTATGATCTGTTATCAGCACGAATTTACGACCATACAAGTAATCGTGAAATTTACGTACACCAAAGATTATCGATAACCCCTCCATCTCTATAATTTTTTTGATGCTCATTCAACGTTTCTGATGCATGAGCTATTGGACGCTTGGAGCCATCTGGAAATACATGCGAAATCACAGCACCGATGCCATACGAAGATGCGTCTGTGGCCAAAACGATTGGTAACGTTTCATCATAAATTTCGGGGACGTGGTAAATTTGTGATTGCTTCAGTGTTCGATTCAGAATGCTGCACCCCTGATCCACTGATAATGTGACCCAAATATTCTACTTGAGGCTGCATGAAGTTACATTTGTCTAGATTGCAGCGAAAACCACATTCGTACAAACGTTGGAACAGAAGACGCAAATTTTGAAGATGTTGCTCTTCGTTAACTCCTGTGCAAATAATGTCATCCAAATAATTAACGCAACCAGGAATGCCATTGATTACTTGCTCAATCAAACGTTGAAAATTAGCAGGTGCGCTTGCCACACCAAAAGGTAATCGCTGGTACTGATATAAACCAAGTGGTGTATTAACAACAAGTAAGGCTTTTGATTCTTCGTCCAGTTCGATTTGCAAATAGGCATCAGACAAATCTATCTTCGAAAACAGTCGACCATTGTTGAGCTTGTGAAATAAATCTCGTATTCTTGGAATTGGGTATTGCTCAATATCCATTTGAGGATTAATGGTAACTTTAAAATCAGCGCAAATTCTAATTTTGTTATTTGGCTTTGGTACTATCACGAGCGGTGATGCCCACTGACTGAACTTTGCTTCCATATTCCTAATTCTGTTAAGCGCTCAGCTTCTTTGATGAACTGGTCATGGATAGCATATGGAATAGGCCTCGGCTTGCAAAATTTTGGCCTAGCATCAGCTTTCATATAAATATGAGCTTGTAATTTGTTACAACAGCCAAGTTCAGGAATAAAAATTGATTTAAATTCATCGCAAAGTTCTTGTAACTTCTGATTTTCATGTATTCTGAATATTTGAACTGACTTATATTCATCATACCAATTTAAGCCAAAAATATTGCTGCATTGTTCTGAATTAGCAACAATCAGCTCAAGTGTTTTGATTTCCTCGCCCAGTTTAACTTTTACTAACATTGCACCCAAAATAGGAATCTCAGCATTACCATAACCACATAATTTAACTGAGGTATGGTATAATTGCTGGTTTTATAATGAATTGTACCCAGTTAAACCGATAATAGATCGAACCGCGCCTGTGTCGTATTGAAATTGCATGTGCTCATCATTGACTTCAGTATTTATGAGCATTTTATTACCAGCTCGAGTGATGACACTATCACCCACATGGCAGATCTCACCAATTTCGTCATCACAAATTTCTTCTATTTGATAAGTATAAAAATTGGAGTTCAACTTACATACAGGTGCGATAGGTCCGATGCGCTTACATTTGTAGCCTTGAGGTATTTACAGTTTCGCTTTTCATGATGTTTGAAACATCCGCTGCATGATGGTAGTTGAGATCTTGATTGCTGAGGTCTTGATTGTTGTGAATTTGATTGTTGAGGACTTGATTGTTGAGAACTTGATTGATGAGGACTTGATCGATGAAGTCTCCCGTAATTGTTTTTGTTGTATTCTTGCTTCGGTTTCTTTTGCTGCTTCATGGCATAAATCTCAACTTCATTCGTGCTTGTGTTTTTCATGCACTTTATAGTCTTTTGCGTAGACTCAAAAGTTTCGGATGGATTTTCTTTATGTAAGGCCGCCGTGCGTACAGATTCATCAGGCGTATATCAAATTAGAATATCTCTTATTAATTCGTCAGAGAATTCGCAATTGCAATTGTCTTGTTTGCAAGCAAAATTGCACTCTCTAGCCATACCTCTTAATTCCGTTACCCACTGAATATATGTCTCACCATCTCGTTTTTGTCACTTATAGAAATCATATCTAGCTTTGATGACATGTGTTTTTGACTTATAGTGACCCTCCAGTTTGGCCACTAGCTCCTCAAATGTGAGTAATTGAATTGAATTATTCCCAATGAGCTTTTGCAGAAGTCTGAATGTTTCATCTCCTATCCACGATAGAAAAAACGACTTCTTTCTTGCTGAATCATCAACGGCATAAGCTTTAAAATGCTATTCTGATTGGCGCTTATACGCGTCGAAATCGTTCTTCTCCTCTTCAAACGAATGAAATTTTGGTATTGGTACTGCCACGTTCAATACGGATGTGTTGCTTGTTGAACTCTCTCCTCGTTGACGAATAAATTGCGTAAAAAAATGTTGCTGTTGCGCCAGCATTTGCTGTGTCTATTCTTGCTGCTTCGCTAATATATCCGCAATTAATCCTTCCATGTTAAAAAATATCTCGTCGCCAATAAAAGATTTCAAAATAGTCGGATATATTAACAATAAAAAGGTCTTTATTCAACAAGGAAAATTCAAGAATGAGAAAATATTTTTCTATAAAAGAAGTTTCTAACTAGGTTGCGGATTCTTATGCAAATGCATATTTGTTTGGCGTAATGCTAAAACAAAACTAAGTTGATATCTTTACGAATCAGAAAATTTCCTTTAAAATGGCATCGATGTGCATTTGCATATTTTTGCATATTTGGCCATTTTCGAACTTTTATGCATATTTTCAGTTGTTTGCATATTTTGTCTGCATATTTTGCAATATTTCGCACAAATTGTTGAATTTTGCTTCAAAAATTTAAAAAAAAAAAAAATTTGTTTGTACAAAAAAAATTTTTTTTTCAAACACTCTTTAATTTTTTTTTTTTTTTTACAACTTAGCTAACATGAGAAGTGAAAAAGTAAAAATAGAACATTTGACAACTTTGTTTGGCGATCAATTTTACAAAATGTAAGCAAGAACGGTTAGAGTGGAGATATTTATCGACGTATTTCATATAAATAAGTAAAACTAATTTCTAACTAATAAAACTAACTAATAAGATGCAATTATTGTAAGATTATTAATCCAAAATATGTAATCCATTTTAGACAAAAATGCCGAAAGTCGTATCTGCTCGGGCTTCCTTGAACAAGTATGTAACCCAAATGTTTTTAAAACAAACGGCAAAATTTTGTTTTGCAAAATTTGCAACAAAGCGGTTAGCTTCGAAAGAAAATCCCAGGTAGATCGACACTTAAGAAGTCTGAAGCACAAGACCTTATATGACCGGGGTGTTGGTAAAGATACCCAATCACTTCTAAGGAATGCTGATATTCCCCTACGAAAATTGAACAATCCGCACTTAAGAAAATTTTAGAAAAATATACGAAGGAAACCATTCCCGACGACTCTACTCTACGAAAAATATTTGTAGACCAAATATACAATTCACAATTATGTGACATCAAAAACATTCTAAAAAATAAATTTTTGTGGGTTTCAATTGGTGAAACTACAGATATACAGGGACGTTACATTGCGAATGTAAAAGTGGGGATCCTACACGAAGACGAGGACATAAGCAACCAGAAATTCCTTCTAAATGTAGTGGAGCTACAAAAAACAAGCCATGCCACAATTGCTCGTGCGTTCAACGATTCAATTAAACTTCTTGGTGAAGATTTCAATAAAAATAGAGTGCTACTTTTTTTGAGCGATGCTGCGCCTTATAAAAAACGTATGCACGTCACCTGTTTAGCTCATGCCATGCATCGCGTGGCTGAGGAAATAAAAAGCCACTTCAACGACGTTGATTCGTTAATAGCTAATGAAAAGAAAATTTTTCTAAAATCGCCTTCAAGAGAAGAAGCATTCAAAGAGAAATACCCATCACTTCCTCTACCACCTGCACCAGTCATTACAAGGTGGGGAACGTGGATAAATGCTGTGGGCTACTATGCGGAAAAAATCGAACAGTTTGCAGATGTTGTCAATGATTTTAAAAATTCCGATGCTTTGTCCAAAAATACAAAAGAATTATTGAAGTTACCATCTATAAAAACTCAACTAGCTTTCATTCATTCGAATTATGGATTTCTTTGTGAATTTATCACTAAATTAGAGGGGAGAAACTCTTTAAAAACTCAACCTAAATTTATTGATGAAATTGTTAAAAAAATTCATGCTGTAAAAGGCGTAATTGGGCAAAAAATTCGTAAAAAATTAGATACTGTGCTTGAAAAAAACCAAGGCTTTCAACAAATTAAAAAAATTTCGAACCTTTTTGAGATCGATGAGAGTTTTGAAAACAATTTTGAATACGATTACACTCCAGGTGAATTGTCATCTTTCAAATATAGCCCAATTACGTCGCTAGATGTCGAGCGGTCTTTTTCTTTAAAAAAAACTTTTTGAGACCAAATCGACCAAATTTTTGTTTTGAAAACTTAAAGAAAAGTTTTTTTGTATATGCTTACAAAGCATTTGTATAAAAATATGTGATAGATACGCAGAATTAGGCCGAGTTTCTCAATTACCATTTAAGGGCGATTGCTATTCTCAATATACATTTTCCCATAGTAAATGAACTTTAAATGGCCAAACGAGCATTTAATCCCAGTTTCTCAGTGAGTTAAATGGACATTTAATGCTCGAGCTTGGCCATTTAAAGTTAATTTACTATGGGAAAATGTCTATTGAGAATAGCAATCGCACTCGGTCTTAAACCCCGTCTCCACACTTTATAATTCGTTGCAAATTCGATGGTCAACCATCAAAACATCTAGAGGAGACACCAAACATTTTGATAGTTTACCATCGAATTTGCAATTAAATATGGAATGTAGAGTCAGAGTGTTAATAAAAAGTATTACCGATTATTTTAAAATAATTTTATTTTTGTTATTGTTTTGTTATATATTATTTAAAACAACTCTGCGCCACTTGAATGGAAAGACTGCAGAGCAGACAATGTGCAAAAATATCCTGGAGCCACTGTACATGGAAAAGGATAATATAAAAATACTTATGCGAGTCACTTTTTTTTCTCCTCTTTTGTAAAACGTGAATAAATGAATAAATGAATTTGAACTCTATAAATACATAAAATATAGATTTTTTAATACATTTGTAACCCTTTTTATTTCTATTACAGTAAGGCTTACATTTTTTTTTGTGTACATTTTTTTTTTTTATTTTAGTTTTTCATTTTTAATGCATATTTTCACTTTTTAAATGCATATTTTATGTGCATATTTTCGATTTTTTTGTGCACGGGAATCCGCGTCCTATTTATAACAAACAATTTTTAACACAGTTATTGGTTATCAATGCAAAGTGAAATGAAACAAAGTGTTAAACACATCAACATCAAAATTTTTTGTGAAGCTAAATTTTCTCAGATCTTCCTTCCGCTTATAGTAGCGGATACTTATTGGAAAGAGCGAATTGATCCGCGCGCTCAATACACCTTCCGTACCCTATGCCCTCCTTAGAAAATCTCGCAAGTGTACTGTCAGCTACCTCCCCAATAACAATGTGTAGGGGAGTTAGTTATAATATTACCTCCAGTGCTGCAGTTGGACAGGTTCTCATTGCCCCGGTTATGCAGACACATGCTAGCCTTTGAACACGTTCTAGTGACTTCCTAGTAATGCCCAGACTAGTTCTTTTGACCCACGCAACGGCCCCATAGGTTATGATTGGTCTCTCCTATGTACATCCACCGCATTATGCGTGGACTACAACCCCAAGATTTACCAGCTATGCTCCTAATGGCCTTCTTTGTTACTAACTCCGTGTGTATCTTCCACGTGAGCTTACTATCTAGTGTTAATCCCAGATATTTCACTTCCGTTTGTTTCTCTATAACTTGCCCGGACAGCCGAATTGGCCTCCAGTACTGTAGTTTCCTCTTCAATGTAAACGGTACAATCGTGGTTTTTGCTGGATTAATGTTCAGCCCCACAGATTTGCACCATTCCAGCGTGACCTCGAGACCTCTCTGTATTATATCACATAAGGCCTCCTCGTACTTACCCCTAGCCATTATGACGATGTCATCAGCATACCCCTGACACGTAAATCCCATATCAGTAAGTTTGCTGAGGAGCTCGTCCACCACCAGACTCCACAGAAGAGGCGAAAGCACGCCCCCCTGGGGACAACCCCTCGTAGTGACTGCCTCAGTGGTGTTAAGGCCAGTTTGATATTCGACAGACCTGGTGCCTAACATCTCCCCGACCCACGGGCACAGAGTTGTGTCCACCCCTTTACCTAGCAAGGCATGTCTAACGCCCTCATGGGAGGTGTTGTCAAACGCACCTTCTAAGTCGAGGAATGCACACACTACGACGTCAAGCAAATTGGTCTGAAGGATTTTGGTAGAGTAGGATCCTTCTTCCCCACCTTTGGGATAAAAATAACTTTAGCACTACACCAGTTGCTAGGTATGTACCCTAAGGCCAGGCTGCTTGTAGAAATCCTTCTAATCTGATGAATCATTTCAGGCCCTCCCTTCTGGAGAAGGGCCGGAAAGATGGCATATTTCCGGCCCTACACCTGAAGTTCAGTGAGTCCGCCTTAGGTACGCTGCCTGGGAAGTGACTTTCAAGAAGCAATTCGGCCCGTTGAGACTCCCCTTCTGTAAAGGTGCCATCTGCCCTTTTGAGAGCCAAGGTAGCTACGTTCCCTGTTTTGGCTACCGCCTTGTACAGCCTCGCCGCTACAGGAGTATCCACTATATTATCACAGAAGTCCCTAAAGCTTTTCCTTTTTGCGCTCCTAATTTCTTTACTGTACATGGTTAGGGTCGTGGTGTAACTCTGCCAGTCCCCGGTTCTCTTAGCTCTGTTAAAGAGCTTCCTCGTCGAAGCCCGAAGATTTGACTCGTTGTTCCACCACGGCGCATACTTAGTACTACCAGTCCTGCTACTACCTCCTGCTCCAGTTGGTATGTGCAGCGTAGTGCAATGCTCCACAAGCCGCTGAACCTCCAGTGGTGCAACTTCCATCTCATCACCCGGGAAGTACGCCGACGCTATGACCACCGTCCGACCAGTTCCGCCTATATTGAGCAGAGTCTGAATCAGCACTAGGTCCCTGGTCAGGAATTCTGAAAGACAAAAGTAGTTAGTTTTATCCCTCAGTAACATGCAAGCTCTAGGGTCTTTGACCCTGGTATCCCATAATACCTGGGCCCCTACACCTGTCCTCTCACCTGTCCGCCAGAGATCCAAGGTTCCTGGATCAGTGCCGCCACAAGATGTTGTTTGGCAAACATCCTCGCAATTACAGCCGAAGCTGCTTTGGCTTGGTGGATGTTCACCTGGGCGAACCTGGCACTGACCCCCTCGCTGCTGTCGTCCATCATGACGACTCCGGAGCCGACGCCCCGGATAGCAGCAACCTCTCCTCCTCTTCCTCTTCCTCTGTTGGATCCAAGACGCCGAGGACAGTGATATTACATTCACTGCCCTCCTCATCAGAATCCGACCCTTCCTCCATCGGAAGGGCAGGGGTCGCTCCAGCGTCAACCACCACAGGCGACGCTGGTTCTGCTGACACTGTAGGTGACGCGCTAACCTCTTGCCACTCACGAACTTCGGAAGGAACATCATCCGTTAGAGCCACCTCCGCTCCCACCTCCTCCACAGGTCTCCTCTGCAGATGATCCGAGACCTTCCCTAAGCGGTAGTTCACCTGTCCGCCACTCTTCAGGATGGCATCGTATGATGCCTCATCGATGCTCACCCTCAGGAGCTGGCCACCACCACCCGACAGCTGAGCGTCTTCCATACATTTGTAGGAAGGCCCTCATTTTGAGCATCGATGAGCGCCATCGTCACCTGCAGCGCCTGTCCCTTGGCCACTCCTTGGTAGAAACACCGTCACGATCCGCTCTTTCGGGATTTCTCCCCCAGACCGGACCGTCAGTTCTACCCCCTTCCACGTCCCCAGCTTAGACACCACCTTCCTGATCCACTCCGCGGTTTGCGGAGTCTCACAGTCCAGCAGCATCATGCCGGGTCTGAAGTAGATGCCCTGGAACTTGAGTTTGAACTTGTATCCCAGGGCCATCTCGGCGGCAATGGCATCCTCAAACGCAGTCAGCTCTCTTGGAGCCAACCCCACTTGAGGATAGCCCTTCGGCAGTATGGCAACCCGCTCAGACATGACCACTTTGGCGTAGGAGATACCCGGCGCAGCGGTGGGTCCTGCCGTGACTGGGTCGACAACCGCCCGTGCCCCGCTCACCTCACCCGACGAGACTGCCTTGCTCTTCTTCTGCGCAGTACTCGCCTGAGGAGGAGTCAGCGTTTTGTTGCCCCTTTTGTGGGGCCCATCCGCTGGGGGAGCAATACCAGGCTGAGCCCGATTCGGAACCACCAACTTCATGGCCTCACTCGGCGCCAAGCCCCTCTGGATGTACCACCTCGTGCCGCAATCGCTAAGGCCTTCACGAAATGGGTCATCTTTACCACCAGGTTGACCCGGCTCCGCAGCAATGGGAGTAAAACGCCGCCTCTCCCTCCTAGCTTCAGTGGTTGCTAGCCCCACCCTGTCGTGCCACACCGGCCGTGTCAGGTCGCCCAGCCTCACGGATAGGCTCAGGCGACCCGGCACCTCCGGCATCTTTGACCGTGGCAGCTCTCCCTTCTGTGGGTACTAGCCCCAACCCTTCTGCCTGACGTGCCCTCCCAGATGTGTCGGACCGCCCTGCCGCACCATCCCGACCAGAATTGCCGGTCAGCTATCGCACTGCACTGGACGATCCGGCACCTCCGGCTTCGCTTTCGTCTTCTCGGCGCGGGTACTTTCCCCGCCACCCCTTTTTGGTGAGCCATCCCAGATGCGTCGGGCCGCCCTGCATCACGATCCGTACCAGATTTGCCGACACGTAATCTCGCCGCGATAGGCGAGCCGACACCTCCGGCAGCGATGTCCGTGGCAGATACACTCCCAGACGGTACATCCTGACCCCTCCTATTCATCCAGTCGAACCGTTGCTGGAGCCTTGCGGACCAAACACCCAGTCGACCGGACCCCTCACGAGCGCCGTCGGCGCTCGCTTGGGACTCTTGTGGCGATGGCCACCCCTACCTCCTAAACTCACGTTCATGGAACTATGTTCCAATCGGTTAGCCGCCTCCGTTGCGGTAACATCCCGCCATACAGTTTGTAACGTTGCTTATGCTGAGGTAAGGACTCGTCGGATGTCCATGGCTTCGTACACAGACAAATTTATAAATTCGCAGAGATTTCGTTTAAATTCAAAACAGACATTTTATTTAAGAACAATATGTATTAGTAAAAGTTGCAGATTTTAGTTTTGGGGCGAACAGCTTCTCGTTGACTCGGATGACTGGATATATCGATGGACGGGTGTTGGTTGGAGACTATGTGCGCGTGTGATCGGTAGCCGCGTCGTTGAATTGGCGATCGAATGCTGATGAAACGAAGCGTGGATGCGGGCTATGGTGATCGGTACTGGCGTAGAAAACGATGAGAAACGGTGGGCGATAGGGCTTGGTTGATACGTCGCTAGTGCGTAGTCGTTGTGGGCGTGATATGAGCGTGATGCGTGCGTGATGCGTGGGGGATGCACCCGTGATACGAGCGTGATACGCGCGTGAGTTAAAGGGGGACTTCTGTGTGTGATACGTGAACGAGGCTAGTACGAACGCAGGCAAAGCAAGGTGTGAATTGTCGGCGTAGCTGAGCGTGAACGAAATTAATATGTAGGAGCTTGAACGTCCATCGTGACGTGTAAACTGGAACCCGTGGGGGATTAGGCACCGCAGACCCGATGCCGGGGAAATTTAACCGCTCTCTCGTGGAATCGGTACGTCGTACAACTTGTGACTTCAGGAAGGGCGGCTTCTTGCGCTCTGCCTCTGAATGATACTTGAAACTTGACTTGATGGGGCACTCGCCGTGCCGGTTGATAATTGGAACTTGGAAAGACTATGTGACGTGCTTGTCCTGGTGGTTCACTCGCTCGCTTATGTTCACGACCTTTCCTGTGCCTCTGCTTCGTTTCATATTTCTAAAACTGATTCGGAATCCGCAAGAAATTAATCAGTACTTTGTTTGATTTATAAAATATTTAATGGTCAGTGTTGAAAGGCATAGAAAACAACAAAATATTTAACAAATGTTCAAGAGATTAATTAATTTTCCTGTAACAAAGCGTTTGATTAGCGTTAATTTATTTGGAATTGTTTAGAAAACAGAAACGGGAGGGTATGACATGATATATTGTAACACAAACCCATACCATGCCATCACCTCCACTCCTGTGAGAGATTGAGTTTATTTGTTAAATTCCGGAATGATGTCAAATTTAGCGATTTTTGGATTTCTTTGAATTTGTCCCGAGCCGCGGGAGTACAGAAGCGATTACCTGCTTTTTTCCCCATAAATGATCCCACGAGTACGGGGGACAGAAAGTCGACCGCGGCATAGCCCCCGCTACCCCGGCTAGTTAAAACCAGAGGTCGCCTGTTATCTGGAGTACACCGTAGACAGACACACTAACGCAGTGCCATTCGTCCCTCGGCACGGTACGTATGACACCTAGGATTGCGGGTTTTATCGAGTGTAGTGTATACATACATGTCTACATTACCTGCCCCTGCATTTCATTTGTACTAATGCACCGACAAAGTATCGATATGCTAACGCTGCACTTTTGAGTACGCTGACCCAATATACACAAATGGTTCTGGACGTTGTCAACAACAATTGAGTGTATATTGAAATGCACTCAATATCGGTGACCGTCAAGACACCATTCGTCAAGACCAAATTAGCATACTCAGGCCAACGGGTGCAAATGAAATGCAGTAACTAATATTATTGCAGTGTAAGTAAGTAGGATAGACTAAGAACCAAAATGAAAGAGATATAAAATAGCCGCGATGGCCACTAATAAATCAGAGATTATTTTTGGCTTTAAAACTGAAAACATCTTTCATTCACTTTTTGCGACGACTTCGCCCAAGTTTATATTACAGCGGAGGACCGCTTTAAACATCCAAAGTTCACCTTAAAATATTACATGGCGATCTTGCCAGTTTCCAACCTTGGAATTGTTCTTTTGACAAACCGAAATTCAAATTGCGCTATGAGAATAAATACAGGCAGAATTTCATATAACCAAATACTTTTCCTCCAAGTAACTGATTTCGAGTATCGACAATGATGGCATACAACTTGAGTCTGCACCGGTTGCATGATAAAACCCGTCGTCATCGCCCAAATATTGTGCCTTATCCAATCCTTCGCTACCGAAAGTCCACCATTGGCACACTTCATGAAATTTCAGAGGCCTATTTAATCACCAATTTGTGCGCCATTCATCCATAGCAATAGACAACAACCAAGCAAACAAAAGAAAAAAGTCAGCAATTACATTACTTATAATAATTATATTACTTTTCATTGCATACAAATTAAACGAATACTTTAATAATTACGGGCTTAAGCACAATGTTAGCAGACCTTATGTCACTAATAATCTTAATTAATATAAAAATCTCAAATAAATGTAAATAAATAAATCTTAATGGAAAATTTAAAAAATTATTTAGATAAAATACATATAAACATCAGGAAGAGTTCCAACAGACCATATAAAGAAGAAAATATATTGGAAAAATTACAAAAAATAGAAAATTTTGGAAAACCAATTAGAAGATATAGACAGCCATAAGGGAATTAGAATAGAATTTCATAGTACACTCCGACTAACTAGACAACTACTAATGGCACAATTAGAAGAAAAAAATAACTCAACCGAAATAAATGAATCAAGAAACCACACAATGGCATCTTTTACCTAGAAACTGCGTTCAAACAACGTTCACCGGAAATTTTAGGGATCTAGACAGCTTTATTATTACAGCAGAACTAGTGAACAAACCATTAAACCCCGCAGGCAAAATAGTTTCCTACAATACCTATTTCACGCAAAATTGTCAGCAACCGTGCACACCTCGTTAGGTAGCAATTCCAAACCAGCAAGTTTTGAAATTCTTAAAGAACAATTACGCCTTAGATACAAAGACAATACCACAGAAGCACAACTACAATTAAGACTAAACAACCTACAACAACGCAATTTAAAGGTACATACTTACAAAGAACAGCTACTACACATAATAGAAGGACTGAATAGACTAGGAATTGAAAGTCTGGGATGAGAATCCACACCAGCCGAACAAAATGTGATAGTTAAAAGAAACAACGAAGTCGCTCTTAAAGCATTTAAAAGAAGTCTAAATGACAATCTAAAAACAACAATATACGCTGCGCAACCCAAAGACTTGTTGGAAGCCACAGAATTAGCCCTTGAGCTTGAAAACGATTCAATGACTTCAGCAAATGCAATTATGCATTTTTCAAACACACCTCGCAACAATGTCAATGATCGCTATAATTCAAGAACAAATTTTACCACACAACGCAACTTTGGTTCGTTTAACCAAAATAAAAGGCACAATGAACCGAGACATAACAATGACCGAAACACATTTAATAATAATCAAAATAATAACAGATATCAAAATTACAACGATAGAAACCAAAACCGAAATGACAACAACAACAGTTTCAACAAAAACCAAAACAGAAATAACAACAACAACAGAAACAGATACTCTAACAACAACACAAATAGAAATGTAAGAATTATAAACAATGAAGGAAATGATCAGGGAAACGATCAGGGCTCGGAAAACACAGTTATTCCGGACAGCCAAAATTAAAGATTTTTAATATTTCAGACAACAGTTCCAATTTTATAAAAATTAAGTACAAGTACAACTTAACGACTTTTTTAATTGACACTGGCGCAACATTTCACTTCGCAAAATTAGCAAACACGTAGATAACGATTTTTATAATCCTGATGAAAAATGCAAATTAACTGGCATTACAAACGAGGGCATTTTTTCAATAGGTAGCATAAGCCTAACACTTAATTTTGGGGAGGAATCCAGCAAACATGAGTTTCAACTGGTCAGTTTCCAATTGAGACTGATGGTATATTAGGTAGAGACTTTTTGAAGAAATTTCTTTGAAAAATAGATTACGAAACTTTTACAATTTCAGTGTTGCTAAAACGAGTCACGCATCATTCTACCAATGCACTCAAAGTCATATAATACACTGGCAATAAAAATTCCACCGAGAACAGAAATTCTCCAACCAATTCGATTAAAATTAACGGAAGATAAAGTAATTTTCAATAAAGAAATTCAAGAAGGTATTTTTCTCAGTAATTCAATAGCACCAAAAAATGGCATAACGCATATAAAAATTTTGAATACAACTGATAAGGAAGTAACTTTAAATGGTATTCAGTTGGAAACTAATTCTGAAATTTTAAACTACGGCAATAAAAAACCTTTACACTCACAAAAACGTCTAAATAAAATTTTAGAAACATTAAACATACAATGCAATAATGCAAAAATTAAACACGATTTGACGAACATTTTCAACAAATACCAGGACGTATTCCATTTGGATAACGAACCTTTAACTACAAATAATTTCTACAACCAAAATATAACGACAACAGACAACACACCGGTTTACATTAAAAATTATAGATTACCACACACACACACGGAAGTAATAAATGAACAGATCAATAAAATGCTTGAGGACAATATTATCGAACCACCAGTTAGTCCTTACAATTCCCCACTCCGTTTAGTTCCGTTAATGACAAAAAGAAATGGAGACTTGTTGTGGATTACAGAAAACTGAATGATAAATTTCCTCTAACTCGACTGGAAGACATTCTAGACAATTTAGGAAGAGCAAAATGGTTCTCAACACTTGATATGACCAGTTCATTTCATCAAATCTAACTTGAAAAAAATTCTCGAAATTTGACAGCTTTTTCCACAACGAACGGACATTATCACTTCAAACGATACCTTCCACAATACCTTTCGGACTAAAAATCTCATCAAACAGTTTCCAACGTATGCTAACACTTGCACTTGCAGGTTTAGACTCAAATGCATTCTTTTACGTGGATGACATAATCATCCATGGTTGTAGCATAAATCACCACAACGAAAATTTGATCAAAGTCTTAGACAGGCTGGAACGTTATAATTTAAAATTGAATGCAGCGAAATGTTGTTTTTTGCGTCCAGAAGTAGTATATTTAGGACACCTGATTACTGGGGATGGTGTCAAAACTGACCCTGCCCAATATGACACTATAAAAAATTACCTTATTCCGAAAAATGCGGACGAAGTTAGAAGATTTGTTGCATTTTGCAACTATTACAGAAAATTCATTCCAAATTTTGCGGACATTGCCAAAAGTCTTAACGCACTATCAAAAAAATCTTGTAAATTTGTTTGGACTGAAGAAAGACAACAAGTTTTCGATGCACTAAAATAAAAATTAATAACTCCTCCTTTATTACAATATCCAGATCTGAGCAAACCTTTCATTTTAACGACTGATGCTTCAAATTATGCTTTAGGCGCAGTACTATCGCAAGGTGATATAGGAAGGGATTTACCTAAATCATATGCAAGCAAATCGCTGCAAAAGCATGATTTGAATAAACCTGTAATTGAAAAGAAACTTCTAGCCATTCACTGCACGCAGAGAAAAAACAAGGTTGACCCAAACATATTTTAAGGGGAACATATTATGATTGGCGAAATGATTGCACCAACCATCCACATGATTACAAACAAAAAATGTACATGATTGCAGCCAATATGTACTTTGTTGTAGCCAAAATGTACATGATTGCAAAATAAAAATGTACATGATTGCAGCCAAAATGTAGATGATGGTTACAATCATGTAAACCAATTTTTAGTTTACTTTTAATTAAATTTCAATATCTACTTTTTAATTATTTTAAATTATATTATTAATATTTCAATGTAATATTAGTTGATTGTTATATTATATTAAAGAAATAAAAGTTCATATAAATTTTTCTTTACTTACGTTTGGCCGTGCCGAGATTTGACCCCGGGACACTTGGGTTGCTGACATTTAATATGTTCTAAATGCATACATATACTAATCATACATATTTTCGTGAGTATTCAATCAGACCAACCATTATATGATTGTCATTATCATTATTGAATATCCAATCATGTTAATTATTGCCTGCATCATATTATGATTTCTGAAATCATTCGCTTTGTCACCCCAACCATAAATGATCGCTACAATCATAATATTAGTATAGCAAAAAATTAATGATCTCTGCGATCATGCTCCAACCATATTTTTTCTCTGCGTGTGGGGGATCAATTTCTTCAAGCCATACCTATTCGGTAGAAAATTTACAGTGGTAACTACCACTAGTCTCATTTAGGGAATTCACAAGGGTCTCGTATTGTCGTATTGTCGTATCATCGTGTTTGAAAAAATACAATAGTTGTGAGCCCACCCATTGCAGAAAAAAATCTAGTACTGTCATTTCAGAGAGGGAGAGAAAAAGAGAGCGAAAAAATTATATAGCAAATGTTTAACCTAACCTAAATTCGTCTGGATTTGAGCGATTACGACTATGATATAGTTTACAAAAAAGGAAGCATGAATACAAATACCGATCCAGAATACAAATTAATTCAGAAATTCTAAAAAATATGATACCGCTAGAAGATGATTAAAATATGAAGAAAATACTTAAAATTACAAGAGGCATGGCAAATAAAGAAGCCATTAAAAATAAAGAGGCAAACAATGATGAAGAAATCATTGTGGATAGTGACAAAACCCAGAAGTCTGATCAACTTCCGATATGGGATTGCACTTACGGATGTGACGTTAGGAATATGAAGAATTTAAAATTTTATATGGCCAAAGAAAATAAAATATATATTGAAAATAATATTGTGCACGTGGGATTTAGCGATAATTCAACGAAACCAGTTTCGTATTCAAAGAAGCTAACTACCCAACAAAGTACGCATGCGAGATACAGTGATATTTCAACGAATCTAGATTCGAAAATTGAAAACATATTAGAGCTAGCGCTAGCCAACAATGATAAAATATTCCAAAGAATCTCAAAAGATGAATTTAAAAACATATTTATAAACATACAACAAAGCCCTCAAAATAGAAAAAGTCCTCAACTCAAAATTTTAATTTATGACCCACCAAAAAGAATACAGGATAACATTACAAAATGTAAACTCATTGACTAAAGCAAAGGTACGTGTGGAAAAATATGAACAAAATTGTAAAGAAATTTGTATCGCAATGCGACATATGCGCGAAAAGTAAACAAACACGCCACACTAACGATAAGAGACACGCCTAGCAATAGTTTCCAAACCAACACCGTAGGACCGTTACGTATATCCAATGGATTTCGGTACATACTAACAATGCTATGTGATCTCACAAAATTTGTAATATCATACCCTATGTCAACAAAAGACGCCGACACTGTCGCAAGAACACTCGTAGAACAAGTAATTTTAAAGTATGGCCATTTTCAAGTACTAAAATCTGATAATGGTACAGAGTTAAAAAATGAGTTAATGCATAGTATATGTGAACTATTAATAAAAAAAGAGTAAAAAACAAGTTTTTTAAAATATAACCCTTTAACCGACTAAAAAGCTGAAAATAAATTTCCTTGAAATTAATTTCAGCAATTTCGATTTAAAATTAGGGTTTTTGGCTACTTTCCTCCTAATATCATTGCAGATTTTGAAGTCGCCAAAAACCCTTAATTTCAAGGAAATTTATTTTCAGCTTTTTAGTCGGTTAAAGGGTTATATTTTAAAAAACTTGTTTTTTACTCTTTTTTTATTTTCCTTTTTTTTTAAAAAAAAATTTTTTTTTTTCCTCCCCTTTTTCCCCTTTTTTCCCCCTTTTTTACTCTTTTTCCCAAATGCTAACCTAGATAAAAAATTTCAGACTTGTAGCTTACAAAATACGAGAGTTAGAACTTTAAATTGGCTCCATCCCGCTCACCTTTGCCCCCACATCCCCCTTTCCAAAGGGTACAAAATTTAATTTTGTCAATAAGAACTCACCTACCAAATTTCATCAATGTAGCTTGAAGGAATTGGTAGTTATGCCATGTTTAAAAAAAAGGGTTTGAGTCCCCCCACGGCCCCCTACGCCTCTGATGGACCCCAAAATAATAATAATTTAATAGAATGCATTGTCACCGGAGTTCTATCAGTTTTCCAAATTTCAGCTCTCTAACTCATGTGGAAGTGTATGAAAAAGCTCGCCGCAGATTTGAGGATATATATATATATATATATATATAGAAATAGGAGACCTAGTGTTATTAAAAGTAGAAAGTAGAAAGAAATATGAAAAAACATATAAGGGACCATTTATAATACTAGATAAATTAGGAGTCAATACAAAAATAGAATATAATGGAAAACCATAACAATCAGCTGAAATTCATAACAATCAGCTGATACCTTACAAGGCAGCAACATAGCAATAAGAAAATAACTATTAAACTTAAAATAACATAACACCGATTTTAAAAACATGTTTATTATTAATTATAATCATATATTTGCTTATTTCATAATTTCATTATATAAATCAATATTCTATAAAAATATTTTTAATCATATCACCTAACAATTTTATAATTTTATAAACACAATCTTTTCTGAAAATTTTTTTAAAAAAATCATTTTTATCTTAAGGGTGTAGTGTATACATACTAGCCATGTCAATCCCGGGATCCCGCCTCTTTGTTAGTCCCGAAACACTAACTAATCCCGGGATTCCCGGGACAAGTTTTATGAGCAATTTTTTCAAAAAAATGCCTTTTATAATGGGAAAAAATTAATCAATTAAATTCTATTTGTTTAGAAAAAATTTAAAAATTCAGTTTTAGCAAGGACTATAGTTTTTGATTCAAAAATTGTTGATAAGCATTCAGGAAAATACTTCGAAAAGTCGGATATTTTTTGGAAATTTCATGTGTTTCATTTAATTTTATTGGTTTGGAAAAATTATTTATTTTGTTTTAAAGAAAAAAAAATTAATCAAACGACACATTTTTAAAATGATCTTATTCTGACCGGAAACCCAAGATTCCAAAGACCAAATCGATTCCAATCAGTATTTTATTCTACATATTTTAAAGTTATTCAAACTTTTTTCTAATATTCCAAATCATAGGTGTGATAAATTGAATTTAAAAAAATCCAATAAAAACCTTGAATATATTCAATATATTCTTAGAATATTTGCACAATTTCAAATATGTTATAGTATGGGTATTTTAAAAGCAATTCAATTTGATGTAATATAACATTTTTATACTAAATTTTGGTTGAATTGGAAAAAATCCAAATCCCGGGACTAATCCCGGGATCCCGGGATTGCATTTTTAAATCCCGAAAATCCCGGGATTGGCAAAGGTCTCGAAAATTGACATCCCTAATACATACATGTCTACATTACCTGCCCCTGCATTGCATTTGTACTAATGCACCGACAATGTATTGATATGCTAACGCTGCACTTTTGAGTACGCTGATCCAATATACACAAATGGTTCTGGACGTTGTCAACAACAATTCAGTGTATATTGAAATGCACTCAATTTCGGTGACCGTCCTACGACACCATTTGTCAAGACCAAATTAGCATACTCAGACCAACGGGTGCAAATGAAATGCAGTACCTAATATTATTGTAGTGCAAGTAAGTTGGATAGAAAAAGATATAAAAAAGCCGCGATGGCCACTAATAAATCAGAGATTATTTTTGGCTTTAAAACTGAAAACATCTTTTATTCACTTTTTGCAGCGACTTCGCCCAAGTTTAAATTACAGCGGAGGACCGCTTTAAACATCCAAAGTTCACCTTAAAATATTACACGAGTTTGCCTCTCTAGATCCGCCATCTTTAGTTTTAAGCAGGGGCACCTCGAGCAGGATGTGACTCTACGTCACTCATGGCCGGTCTTAGGAAGCACTGTCCCACGACACGCACTTTCTCTTACTTACCAACCTCAGCTCAATGGCCTTCACATTATTAAATTTGCGAAAACCATAAATATATACACATTTAGAGTGCACGAAATAAGCTGTAGCCATTGTAGTTAAAATAATATGGTAAATTAAAATTAATATTACAGTCGAGATGGTCCAAAAGCTAGAAATCGATTGGGGACCTAAAAATATGAAAAAAATGTTATGTGCACTTACGGCCATTTCATTTTAAAATTGGTAAACTTTTTTAGTACTACAAATTTTTTTTAAGTTTTTGTGAAATTCTAACAATATTAGATAGAAATACACTTATCGGCTCATTGAAAAGGTAATCAAATTTCCTTTTCTACTGTGTAAAGCTTTAATTTATAATCCTTATATTCGTATGTTAGACACTAAAGATTGTCTTAAATAATATGGTTTATCCTATTATTACATATTAATACTAGTATATTTTCAAATAGAAAAATGGAACTAGTGATTTCTGTTAGAACGAAGACGATATATTATAAATGGGTAATTCCATGTCCATTTAAGTTGAAAATGCTATAAACCGCTACTTGAGCTGAAGTTGAGAACTAACGTTAGAAATTTGAGAAAGCTATTTGATATCAACTTGACCTCAGGTCGATATCCAACCGATAAGTTTAATTGGGTATTTTCCAAAAGCCCAGAGCACTTGGTTTGGTCAAAATAATCGAAATTATCGAAATAATAATTAAATAACATAAATAACTCGAACGAAAGAATGTGTATTTTATTTTAGAATGTTTAACCAAAAAAATATATGGACAAAAATTTTTAAATTAACAAAAAACTAGAGACTTTACCTCGAACATAAAATATGTGGTCTCAAGACCCCATTTTGAGCCACCTATAAATAGTTTTGGAACCCGGACCATGTCCGAAATCCGTTTCTAAAAATTTCCAATCAAATCGAAATATTGAAAAATACGTTTCTAAACATTTCCAATCGAATAAAAAAGAGTAAAAAACAAGTTTTTTAAAATATAACCCTTTAAACGACTAAAAAGCAGAAAATAAATTCCCTTTAAATTAATTTCCGCAATTTCGATTTGAAATTAAGAGTTTTTCTGATGGACCCAAAAAATCATCGGAGTTCTATCAGAGTTCCAAATTTCAGCTCTCTAGCTCATTTGGAAGTGTATGAAAAAGCTCGCCGCAGATTTGAGGATATATATACCTACATATATATATATATATATATATATATATATATAGTCAAGCCAAAGCAAGTTAATATAAGGGTTATAAAAAAGACTTGCAAAATGTTGACCTTTTTTTCGGTGTATGGGAGCCACGCCCAGTTTTTGTAAGATTTGGCTGATTCTCTAACTTGATCTCAGTATTCACGAGAAAAACATGTACCCAAAGTTTCAAGTCTATATCTCCAAAACTGCGACCGCTATCGTGCGTACAGACGGACGGACAGACAGACGGACATGGTTAAATTGACTCCGGCGGTGATGCTGATCAAGAATGTATATACTTTTCCATATCGGACACGCCCTCTTATGGGCGTTACAAACGTTGTGTCAAAGTTAGTATACCCTGCCTCAGAGAGTGGTGGGGTAAAATTACTAATGCTATGAAAAAATTGGAGATTTTTCAAAAATCCGGAGACCGGAGATTCGTTCAGATTCCCGGAGTCTCCGGGCAAAAACCCTGTGTGTGGCAAGCCTAGTTGTTGCCGTACCACTGAAAAGGTCTGTTGGACACCATTCGAAAGATTTAACTACTTTTCGACCTTATTTCCTGGAGGATAGCAATTTCTTCTCCTAAATTTATAGAATTTATAGAGATGCAACAATAACATTAAACCGAATTTTGTTGTTTTGCAAACTGCAAATCTTGTGCAAGCCGGCGCTAGTCGAATTTTTTCTTAATTAATTTCAAGTAATTGGAATTGGTAATTGATTTTTCAATTCCTCGGGAATGGAATTGAATTTTTTCCAATTTCATTCCTAGGAATTTAAATTGGTAATTGATTTTTAAATTCCTCAGCAATGGAATTGCATTTTTTCCAATTTTATTCCTAGGAATTGGAATTGGAAATTTATTTTCCACTTACTGAGGAATGCAATTGCAATTTTTTCAATTCCATTCCCGAGGAATTTATTAATCTACCGATTCCAATAACTCAGGAATGGAATTGCATTGTTTCAATTCCATTGTTGAGGAATTAAAAAATCAATTACCAATTCCAATAATTTTTCGTTTTTTTATCTATAATTTTTTGATAACTTTTTGATTTTTTTATCGTTTATTTTTCGATAATTTATCGATATTTTATCGATAATTTTCCAATATTTATCGATAATTTTATTTTTCCTGATCCATTTAAAAAGGTTGTTTCAATTCCATTTTGTTCCGGTTTAATTACATTTTGTTCCAGTTTCATTCCCATTTCGTTCCCGACCTCTTTCCCACCCAAAGCAAAAAACCGCGTCCAAATCGGTTCAGTATTTCTCAAGATAAACGAAAATAATACAAATGTGGCGGCCATTTTTTATTGGAGATATGAGTATTTGTCGATATTTTATCGAACATTATTCGATATTTAATTTTTCAAAATTTTATCGATTTTTGTTGATAATTTTTTTGATATTTTATCGACAATTTTACGAAAATTTATCTATTTTTTATCGATAATTTTTCGATAATATCTTATCAATAATTTGCCTAATCTGACCTTTAAGCTCATTTGAAAGGCAACAAAATTTCCTTTATAACAGTGTATAGCTCTAATAGACATTCATTTTTTCAAAGACACTATTGTGCCTCAAAATTAATTACGTTTCCAGTAGTATACCCCTAGCCGGCGGGAGAGGAATTACAGGAAACATTTGGACTCTACAAACACATATGCAACGTCAAAGAATGCGAGTCCAGGTTACAGTATACCACCTCCGAGTAGGATATTATTGGGACTATTAACTGAACCACTAACTTGCGTCGAGTTTCAATAGGCATAAATGCTGAAGTAATACGAAGATTTCGCAAGGTATAGTAAACTTGACGCACTACAGAGTTGATTTGATCAATACAAGTAAGTGATGAATTAATTTTGAACCCAAGGTTCGTTACTTTGTTAGTAACCAATAACTTAGTGCCATTAAGAAATATCGGAGGCACGTCAAGAAGAGGATAATTTGTTCTAGCTATAGGCAGGACATATGATTTTGATGGATTTAAAAATAGTTTATTGCACATGGCCCACATACCAATAGATTCTAAGTCTTCATTCACTCTGGCACACAAGTCTTCAATAAGACCAATAGGACGAGACAGCATAGGCATGCATAGTAACATATCTACAAACATTGAAAATATCATTTAAAAACAAGATAAACAAAAGCGGACCAAGAACAGACCCTTGAGGCACTCCACTGCTTATAGTTTTATAATGTGAATAACAACTACCAACTCTGACTCTTTGAGATCTTCCTTCCAGATTGCTTTTTATCAGGTTAAATGCAGTTTCGGAAAAACCAAAGAATTTTTTCAATTTCAAAGAAAGCAGAGATTGATTTACACTGTCAAAAGCTTTAGAAAAGTCTAAAAGACATATCAAAGTCAAGTATTCCTTATCATAAGACAATCTAATATCACATTGTTTAGCTTACAACGGAGCTGATGAGGTAAATAACACGACACGGCGGTTATGGGATAACTAAATTGCTCAGTAAACTGAAGCCTTTATTTATAACCTTAGAACCTACTTAGAAATACAAAAATACCTTAAAACTACCCTACTTACACGATCTGGTTGCGGCAGATCATGTGTATACATTACTAGCTACTTAAAATAGAATCAAAGGGATTTCAGACCCCCTGCATTCTATCGCACCATCAACTATTGAGGCGGCAATGGTAAACGGTATTGTCAAGTGGAACAAGCCACTGTTTGGTTTCCACCCACGATGCTCATAAATTCTACACACCGTGAGAACGGACAAAACAATTACCACTTGCGCAGTTGGTGGTGTAAACACTTAACTATTGTACGCAAGCCATACCACATTCAGTTCCTCAACATGATGTGTACATTTTCTCTAAAATGTACCCATGCAAGGTTTTAATGATCAGACGGATCAGTGAAATGGAAAAATCACTTTCCTTTTCTTGTGTTTCAAAGAAAAGGTTTATTTTTAAATATCTAAACTGCACCAACCATACGTTGGTCCAGTTTAGTGAGACAACAAAGAACTCCTGGTGCTTGGTACAGCTATTTAATTAGGCATAATTAAACATATTGCCTACTTTGAAAGACTAAAGTCTTTTGACACTATTGTCCTCTCTTGGACATATTTACATGTTTTTGTTTTCTTTTCATGCTATTTTTTATTTTACGCATAATTGCGTGTCTTGCCCGCCTTAAAAGGCTAAAGTCTTTCAATTATTTTGTCCCTTTTTTTGGACATCCTTAACAAAAATATAAATTTTTTTTATATAGTGTTTACATACATTTTTTTTTCTTAATTTTAATAATATTTTTTAATGTTTATTTTTTTTCTTTTAATATGAGGCGCTACAGACCTTACAATATGCATGGATGCACATAACTTAATTACAATTTAGATTACTTTTCATAATTTTTCTTATTTTTGTGTTTTGATTTTTTGTTTGATAGTGCAAGAAATAAATATCTTACTATTCTATGTTGAAAAGAAAACTTAAATCAATCAGAACATAAAACTAACAAGGGGTTGATTCTTAAACAACATAAAAATAATTGTATCGATAAAACATTCTAACTTCTTTTTTTGTTTTCTTTTTTTTTTTTTTTTTAAAATGTTTGTGTTGAATATTAAAATCTTAAACAAAAAATGTGATTCCACACAGCGGGTAATTGTCAAGCGGCTACGGCCGCCATTAAAATGAATTCAAATTAACAAAAGAAAATTTTGTATTTATAGATGTATGCTTATAAGCTTTGTTTTAAATAAAATTTGGCATACTCAAATACTAATTAAAATATGTAAACTGTGTAAAAAATATATGTTATATTGATTTTTAATTTACTCTACCCTAACTGTGGTAAGGTAATGGCTGCTGGTAGATAGGTGGTGGACATCTGGCACAGTTTTCGGAAGATGATGATTACTGCTACGATGATTACCAGCATTATAACCCATGTTGTCAGACTTGAACCATAATGAGCTACGTGGTGAAAATCCAACGCCGTTGGAAATCCTAATATCGTCTTTTGTGTTGGGATGTGCTGAATTTGAAACGATTCTATATCTCCCATTAGTTGAATATGTTTGATATTTGGCATATGATGCGTTAGATTCAGGATCGGAATGATGTAACTGACATTCGTTGTGTATACGTCATATGCCCACAGGTTGACATCGGTCGTTTGTAGATAACAGTTTGGATTCTTTTGTAACATACCTTGACCTTCAAGGTTCACTATCTGATGATTACCGTTGCACTTTATTTCTGCTTGAGTCTCTTCACCCATCGAAAAAATCCAAGAATTAGTCGCATAGAGTTGACGCCAAAAATTGCGCAAAGGCACAATGTTTATCTCGCAGTCCCGAGAAAACCTTCGCTGCTTTAAGAATAGTTGAACTTCGCATCTGGAGCCGGCTCTTATGTTGTATAAAGGATGTCTCTGCTGGCATCTTCTTCATTTGTTGTCAATGTTGAAACTTATCGCCCACCATCCCATAATACACTGTTTTTCTCGCATTTAACAATACGTATTCAAATGCAGGCTTAATATTCATAAAATACCCGTCATGGAATGTAGGATACGAATATATTGCATACGCTTGCATCGAATGTTACAAAATGAATTCTGCGGTCGTTTTTGCAATCTTTGCAAGCTCCTTCGGATTATTGTCAGGCAACATTAAGTTTATGTTGATGTTAGACGTGATTCTTTTTTTTTTTTTACTTTAATTGTTTGGTGTGTTCCTCATCCATCAGTTTAAATATCGAATGAAGAACACCATCCATAAATCCCAAAAGCGCCCTTCGAACTCGTATCCGTGATGGCTTCATTATTTCGGCCGATGCGCTGTGAGTTGTTCGATCGTCGCTGCCATATGTGCATCGTCGGAACGTGATACCTCCATGGATTTAATCAGTTGCATTGACTCATCCAATGTGTCCCTATAACTCCAACAATCCGTCATGTTCACATGTACCACAACATTCCATGCAGTTTTTGTCAGCCCTATTACCTCCACTTCTTCAAAAAATATTCCTGCTTTATCTTTATACGACAAATAATATAAGCATACAATATTTATTCTTAATTTATTTAAAATATCGTTAATTTCTTGAATATACTGCTATCCAGCGCCCCCGTACCCCATGATAACACTGATTATCACTACTGTTAACCAGCATTGATGATAGCAATTTTTCCTTCCGAAGATGTTTTTGCCTTCTACTACCACATTTCTTATTATATGGTATTTCTTTTTTCTGCCAGCGTTTTTGTGGCATTGTATCATTTAACTTGGACACACACATACCGCTAACTGAAAATGGTTCTTTTTGTGCTGGTCCACTCACAATCCAACCAAATTTTGTATTCTGTAATAAAAATTTACCACTATCATCCCGTATTTGCCCTGTTGACAAAATATCGAAAAATCTTTCTGCCCCAATCCAATTTAGTCTTGTACTTCGACGATTTGGATTTGATTTCAACCCTAACTATTTCTTTAGCTGTCGATTTATTTTTCGCTACGCCTTCAAGCGAAGCTGATATTCTTGAACTTTGTAATTTTAATTTATTTTTTAATGAGTTCGTCATCACAGATACTTGCGATCCACTATCTAGCAACACACGGCAATTAATCCAATTGCCTCTTCTGTCCGCCACCTGCACTATGGATGTGGATAGTAACATATTTTTCCTTTGATGAAACCTTTTTTTGAGTTGTTTGTGTTTTTACTAAATTTCATTTTTATGCATTTTGAGTGTCAGGCTGTTTTTAGTATATAATTTTATTGTATGCAATGAAAAGATCACTTGAACAAGCAAACAGGAAAGTAGCAACATGAAAAAAGGAAACAGTCCAAGCATGGCTTGAGTCGTATAGCTATTTCAAAATTTGCCAGATTTATCATCAGCGACTCATTTAGTTGACTTCCAATTATTTTATTTACAAACATACTGTATATACTTTCACATATGCGGACGATTACTATAGAATTGCAGACTTTTCTTTGCAATGAATGTCAAATTCTAAATGTTTGACATTACATTAACAAATCTCAAACGCTTTCACTAGCCCCTCCCACGTATGTTTCAGTTTAGCATTTGAAAGAACAACAAAAATAGCATTCCGTTAATTTCTTTCGTGTGCTCCTGTTACAAGTTGCCATCCCAATAACCTTTTGTTATTGTAATACATTTTACTTGTTTGTACCTTACGTTGTTGGGCTTTTTTCCCAAATGCATTTTCTTTTCAACTTTTTCAGCCATTTTAGCCATTTAAGGAATGAAGACTATAGTTACTTCTTCTACAGCTATACTTACTCGTACATGTTCTACTAGTATGCCCTCCTTTCAGACACTTTTTACAAACATTATTTTCCATTACCTTACTCCATCGTTCGGTAATAGACGCTCCTCTAAATTGTGAGCATTGATATGGAAATGTTCTGACATACAACCCATCAAACATTTCCTACCACTTGACAAGCATATTTTTTTCATAGGCTTTTTCCGATGTTGTCCATCCCTTTTGTTGGACAATTTTTGGCATCCTATCAAACATTTTCCAACACCTACCACGAATCCCTTTTTCCTTGGCTGCTCCCCAAGATTTCCATCTCTTTTGTTGGAAAATTCTTGGGTCGCCTCTAGAATACAAACTTCGCGCTCTAGTAATCCGAGCAAGTTGTCGACCCTTGGTAATTTTTTTGAGTTAACTAAAGAGGCCTCAAATTTTACTCTTAATGCTCCATCCATTTTCCTTTGTAGGAGGAAACATATCAAGGACTGAAGCAGTTCTTCTGCTCCAATCCCAAATGCGTGCAATGCTTGAAGACTTTCGTTTATCATCTCTTGAAAGTCTTGCACACTTTTTGCGTCAGATCTGACAGCAGGAGCCTCGATCAGATTTTTAAAGTAAATTGAAGTTATTGCTCTTTGATTTGTATATTTATCATTAAGCAACTTCCATGCAATATCGAAATTTGCATCCTTTGATAGCAAATTTGCTATAATGCTTGCTGCCGATCCTTTCACCTTCGCTTTCAATATACACATCTTTTGTGTATTTGAAATCGATTTTGATACTACTAATTGTTGGAACAATTCCTTGAATGTGTCCCATTCAGAGTATTTTCCATCGAAAACTGGTATGTCTATTTGTGGTAAAGGGAAGGGGCACGTATCAATATTCCCTTTCTTTAGTGAAGCAACCTTTTCCCTCAACCCGTAATACACTTCAGTTAGCTCGTCATCAGAGTAGAATTCCATATATTTTAGGTAAGTTTCCTCAACTAAGTCTAACTTCTTTTCCACTGTTTCTATGGAATCCTTCCCTTCCCCACAATTACTAACCTTTTCATCCAATATGTCCAACACATGTTGCAATTTTCTCCCTATCCATGGTAGTGGAGCAACTGACCGTTTCTGGTCAAACTCCCCTGACCCCTTTTGGTCAGGCTCACCCTTTTGGTCAGGTTTCACTACCGGTTCAGGACTAATTGTTGCTGTATTTAACAGCTTATGAAAATTAGAAATATGACCTCTTACCTGGTCTGCATACTTCTGCTTGAAGTATGCATTTCTTTCCATAGTGGCTTCTGCCGCGGCTAACTCTTGGTCGTTAGCCTCTAACCGCTGGGACAGTTCCGTTACCCAGGACCTCATCTCCTGAAACCGTCCCACATTTATGCTTGTGGCAGCCTCCTTGGCCAGCTTGTTGTACCCAGAAGCTATCTCCGCCCCGATAGCTTCTTGGTTCTTCACTATCTGCTCCATTTTATACAAAACTAAACACTAGCACAGTTGTAATTAAGAAATTTAATTTTTTTTTTTTATTTTACAACGAACTAAACACTACTACAGTTGTAATTTAAAATTTTTTTTTTTTTATTTTATAACAAACACTAAACACTATCACAGTTGTAATTAAAAAACTTTTTTATTTTACAACAAACACTAAACACTAGCACAGTTGTAATTTAAAACTTTTTTTTTATTTTACAACAAACACTAAACACTATCACAGTTGTAATTAAAAAACTTTTTATTTTTTTATTTTACAACAAACACTAAACATTAGCACAACAGTTGTAATTTAAAACTTTTATTTTTTTTTATAACTCAAAATTTAAACACAATGCAATTTTTTTTTATTTAATTTTGAATTTTTTTTAGCTTGAAGAAAAAAACACGAATTCAAACACTTTTATGCGTATTTAATTCACGGGGTCACCAATTTGTTTAGCTTACAACGGAGCTGATGAGGTAAATAACACGACACGGCGGTTATGGGATAACTAAATTGCTCAGTAAACTGAAGCCTTTATTTATAATCTTAGAACCTACTTAGAAATACAAAACTACCCTACTTACACGATCTGGTTGCGGCAGATCATGTGTATACATTACTAGCTACTTTAAATAGAATCAAAGGGATTTCATACCTCCTGCATTCTATCGCACCACCAACTATTGAGGCGGCAATGGTAAACGCAATTGTCAAGTGGAACAAGCCACTGTTTGGTTTCCACCCACGATGCTCATAAATTCTACACACCGTGAGAACAGACAAAATAATTACCACTTGCGCAGTTAGTGGTGTAAACACTTAACTATTGTACGCAAGCCATACCACATTCAGTTCCTCAACATGATGTGTACATTTTCTCTAAAATGTACCCATGCAAGGTTTTAATGATCAGACGGATCAGTGAAATGGAAAAATCACTTTCCTTTTCTTGTGTTTCAAAGAAAAGGTTTATTTTTAAATATCTAAACTGCACCAACCATACGTTGGTCCAGTTTAGTGAGACTACAAAGAACTCCTGGTGCTTGATACAGTTATTTAATTAGGCATAATTAAACACATCCATTATTTTAACTACTGCGGTAGAGCAACTGTGCCCAGGACGGAAACCAGACTGAAGAGGCGACAAAAGACTATTGGCGAAAACATAATTGGATATTTGTTCCGCCATGAGGGACTCACAAACTTTGGATATAAACGATAAAATACTTATAGGACGGAAATCCCTTGGTACGGATGCCGAAAGTTATTTGGCTTCCGTACCAAGGGTAGGCATCACAGAGTTAACTACTGTCAATCCCACTTCATTTAATTTATCATAAAGACTACTGACTGAGCTATCATTTGAGAAAAGATTAATATTAAAATCACCACATATAACAAAATGATCACAATCAATGAGACAATCAGACAGAGAAGACAGAGATGGGTCCAAACTAAAAATCCTATTAGGATTGTACACACACGACAAAAAACTTTAGTCGTATTGTCATAGATTTCAACATTTAAAAACTCTACATCGGCATCATCCGGAATAGACATAAGTAATTAGAACAACATGAAAACCATAAGCTTTAAACATTAAAGAGATAAGAAATATAAAGAAAAATAAGTCAGATATAGAAGAGGATAGGATAGAATATGAATAGAAGTAGAAGGAATGGTCAATAACTATATCAAAATCAGCGCCTCGAATTGTAAATGCATTAAACAATGACTTTTGACGTGTACAGGTGATTGCAGCTTGCTCTCAGAAGTAAGACTCTCATGAATATAAACGTTGTTATCAGAGTCAATACCAGCAGCTCTCAGATTCACCGCAGATTTCGTTATCCTTCGATAATCACCAAATGCTTTTAGTACACGATTCCGATCATATGGAGTGTAAAATTTGATGATGATGATTGAGTTGCGATTGTCTTGCCTAGGTTTGACACGAAATATGTCTCTTATTTGAGTTGACAGAAAGTCTATTGAACGGCAAACGAGGTTGAAAGTGCTTTTGAGGTTCTGTCAATTTGTTGGCATACAGAAAGAGACGATCTTCCATCTCTTTAAGCTGAACACCAAATGAAGTTGTTGTTGTCCTTTGTTTGTTTAAAAAAGAAAACGCACTAAAAAGATGGATTTTTACAAAAAATTCATTAACATATTTTTCAATTTGAATTAAAGATATTTTTTAAAGATGTTATTTCAAATAACAATACTATATCTGTAATTAAAAGTCAATTACATTTTCAATTTAAAATTTTTTTTTCTCTAATATCGAATTTTTTTGTAAATTAACCAAATATTTTCTTTTATTAATAAATCATTAGGTGCCATATTATAACAACCCATGGTATCAAAATCAAGAAAATTTAACAAGCAATAATTTTATTTGAAAATAAACTAATGTTAATAGAGTGATAATAGGAGTAAAAATTATTTAAGTCAAACTTTAGTTTATAAAATAGAGGAAATTACATTTTCAAACACAATGGTGCACTTGAAAACACAAATGTAAATTAGAGCTATACACTGTTTTAAAGAAAATTGTATTACCTTTCCAATGAGCTCCAGAATGCATTTCGATTTTATATGGTTGAGAAGTTATTCTGTTTATCTGAAAACAAAAATTTGTATCATTGAAAAAGTGGCTTGATTTTTAAAACGACCATAAGTGCAAATAACCGTTTCTTTATATTTGTGGGTCCTCAGTCAATTCCTACCTTTTCGACCATCTCGACTGTTACACCCTGTACATAAAATCCCATTGTTTGACTGTCCGGATGTCTAAAAGTTTCGTTTCTCGTAGATTTGATATTCTTGCCGGTGTACCCCAAGGCAGCGTCCTCGGACCCCTGCTGTATATACTCTATACAGCTGATATGCCCACTTATGATCAGACCCTCATCTCAACATTTGCCGACGACACCGCAATATTGTGCTCACACTCAGACTCCAAAATGGCATCACAACACGTGCAACAACATTTGAAGACATTTGAATTGGCTATCAAAGTGGAGAATTAGAGTCAACGAGTCTAAGAGTGCACATATAACCTTCACCCTAAGGAAAGACACTTGCTCCATGCTTACAATAAATAATAGTGAAATACCACAATGTACTGAAACCAAATATCTTGGTATGCATCTCGATCGCAGACTCACATGGAAAAAGCACATCGAAGCTAAAATTACACAAATCAAATTAAAAAAACTCGAATTAAATTGGCTCCTCTCGAAACAATCAAAACTCAACACCAAGTAACAATTCCTTTTATATAAAAGCGTAATTAAACCCATATGGACATATGGGATTGAGCTCTGGGGAACAGCATCTCCATCAAATGTTGAGAAACTACAAAGAATGCAGTCGAAAGTTCTGCGTCAAATCGTTGCAGCTCCATGGTTTATAAGAAATGCATAAATCCATCGAGATTTACAAATACCGATAATTTCCGATGAGATCCCTAAGCGTACATCAAAGTACAAAGATAAGCTTAAGCTGCATCCAAATATTCTAGCTAGAAATTTGTTTAGACCCACCCGACCCCTACGTCTAAAGCGTAACTATTCTATAGCTTTTGAATAGATAGCCCCGTAACCCTCAGCAACTTGAACATACCGCATATGACGCCATCAGGACGATGCCAACATCCATCGATGTCAACATCGCCTTGATGACGCCCCTATGAATGATAACTACATAGGTTGTCCAAATCGTTTGATTAGGTCAACTAGTAAATTATAATGTAAAATTTGTATTTAATGTGAAATTTGTACCGTTAAAAATTATTGTTAGTTCTAAGTTTTAGAAGATCCAATAAATAAAAAATGAATTTATAAAAAAAAAAATGTTTGTCCTCACCTAGAGGACACCAGTGGACCTAGAGAGCTGAAATTTCACACATGACTTGAGACTCTCAAGCCAGCTTTTTGATTTTCATCAAACATATTCATATTTTAATGATTGCAGATGACGTCAAACTTTTTCAGTCATTCATTGACAAACGTGAAACAATAATTATACAAGCTGATCTTGAGAAACTCCGCGATATCACTTTTTTATCTTCCCCTCACTGTTAGGCGATATATCCTCTCACAAAAAAACATGGGGAAGTGTGGTGATTTTGAAGTTTATTCTCTCTAGATTTGTGGCAACTCTTGCATTTTTCTGTCAATGTGGCAATATAGAATAGTAAATGGCTTGCCATAACCATGTGTTTTATTTCTTAGTTAAATTTTTAGTTTTAATTTTAATTAAAATTAG
The DNA here is from genome assembly GCA_951394025.1 of Heteromyza rotundicornis. Lineage (NCBI taxonomy): Eukaryota > Metazoa > Arthropoda > Insecta > Diptera > Heleomyzidae > Heteromyza > Heteromyza rotundicornis. Next base: position 34,762,109 of record OX596011.1, on the reverse strand, counting down.
AGAAACAAAGGAAAAATTATTGCTGTAAGCTACTTTTATTATTTATTTTACATAAATGGAAATTAAATCAAAAGTGTTTATACAACAAATTCAATGTCTTCCTAGCAACAGCCAATTGAGTTCAAAGGAAGTTGGTCCAGTTGGTCCGTCGATAACTCCATAACTACTGAGGCAATGAATCGACAAGGATCTAATAAGATCTGTGGTAGTGAAAACGGGATACAAAAAACATAAAAGTTGGCAACTACATGCTTTGCTTATTTACAGTTTCATGTAAAAACTGTCAAATTTCGGCTAGCCCAGGTCAGTGTAAATTCTAAAAACGTGTAAATAGTGTAAATATCTTTATATTTTTATCCACTTTTTATTTTCCCATTCGTTTTTGGCAATATCGCTTTTTTATCTTCCTCTCACTTTTTGGCGATATCTTCTTTTCATCTTAAAATTACTTTTTGGCGATATCCGTTTTTTTTATCTTCCCCACACTTCCCGACGATATCTTCCCTCACGGCAGTTTGTCCCCGAAGGGGGGAAAGAAAGCGATACGAATATGATTGTCGCCATGATAGTTCAGCAATTTTCCGTGATATGATGTGCGTATCATCCGCGATAAGAATTGTTTGCTGGGAATGCGGTGTAAATTAGGTGGGATGACATAATGTCAAATGGGATTATTTCCATTTGATGTAAACATAATGTCAATTGACATTATGTTCGAATGAAAAAAAAATAATGTCAACTCATTACAAATTGACTTTATTTCCAATTTTTAAAAAATAGAGGAGTATAACTTAAAAAATCATCGCGAGAGAAGTAGATCTACTCCGATGGGAGTAGAGTGAGAACGCTGTGAACGGGTGAATGGATGAAGGTGGTATTGTTAAATACCATCATACGACTAGCCATCATGATGTCAAGTCGTGATCGGGGTATTGCTCATATAGCTTTTGCGGCACTCACCACCGACGCAAAGCGGACAATAGATCTTACGGAGAATTTTCCTACCACAATTTCCATGAAATTGGGTTATATTTGTTTCTAAAGACGATTTTCACTTGTATGGAAGGTAGGCGTGGCAGTTGATCAATTCAGCCCATTTGCAATACCAACTCCTTCTAGGACATGCAGGAGTTAAGTCCAAAGTTTGGACCGCCTAGCTTGCTTCAATCTTCTTACCAGTCAGAAGAATGGACATACTGAATGACATTCAGATATACGGATATGGCAAAATCCACTCAAGAAGCTATGCTAATAAGTACACAATCTTACTTTAAAATCAATTTGTAGATAAAATATATAGAATTTTATATGAAAAAAGCAAAAAAAAAAATGTTTCTTAGTACAAATTTAAATTTGCGCCATTTCGCTGTTTTTTCCCACTTTTTTAAAATACTACTTTTCAATCATACACCACGGTCGCTACTGAAATGCGATTGCTTAGAGTTATATATCAGAAAGAAAGATCTAAGCATGCTTTATTAAAATCAAAAAACAGATTAGTCATATTTGTTGAAATATTTTTTTTATTGAAAATACCGTGGAACGCTATCAGCGTTACCATATGGTAACACTCGTCGTGAATGGGTTAAAGTAGAACTAGTTGCAAATTTGCTGCAAAATTACCACTATAGTACTACTTGAAAAATAATTATTGTTATACCAGTGTAAAGCAATGCATAGACCGACAATTATCTTTTCCTATGACATCGCCATGTTAAAAGAATTAGAAGGGGATAAGGGACAGGGACGTAACCAGGGGGGGGGGGTTTGGGGTGTTCGAACCCCCCCCGAAAAATTTAAAGTTATTCGAAATTTCCTGTGAATCAAATGAAAGTGTGTTTAAAATGGAAGCAGGGACGTGCCCATGAAGGGGGGGGGGGGTGTTGAGGGCTTTAGGCCCTTAATGCCTAGCATCTTATACGTTTCGGAGTAAAATTGGGGGTGTCCGTAAGAATCATTGGCATTTTATTCAGTCCTTAACTTTTGATCGCCTGACACTTCGGACATTTCTTGACATACTCCCTGATTTGTTTATACATTCCCTTCCATTTATATCGTTGCTTAATTCTCAAAAATTTTCTCTATGTGCCTTGATGACCACCCAATTGGGAGTCGTGATAATCCTTCAGAATTGTTTCTATATCCTTCGGTTCAGTTAGTATTGTCACTGTGTTAATTCGTTCGGTGGGAAGGTCATCTTCAACTGTTATTTGCAGTTACTCTTGTTCCGCCTCCCGATTTCTGGTTTTCGAGCGTGTTTGCACTACCCCCACATTTGTATTTTCCACTGGAATCCCACTCAACGAGTCCGCATTTAAATTTTTCTTCCCTGGTTTGTAACTTATCACAAAATCGTACTCCGACAACTTATGCCGAAATTGAGCGAATCTCGATGTTTGGTCTGTATATAGTAAAATGTCGCCCCAACAGATACTCCCTAAAATTTTTTGTTGCGCAACCGATCGATAAGAATTCTTTCTCAATGGTCGAATATCGTTTCTCTGCATCGCCTAGTGCCCTGCTAGCGAATGCTGTTGGTCTATCTTGTCCCAAGTCTCCTTGAGATAAAATTGCCCCAATCGCCTCCCCGCTATCGTCGGTCGTAAGCACAAATAGCTTCAAAAAATCGGGATAAATAAAATCCGGCGAAGCTACAATAACTTCTTTTAGACAATCAAACGCATTTTGGCAAGCAGACGTCCATTCAAAGATAACGCCTTTCCTTAATAATCTATTTATTGGCAACGCTTATGAGCCATGTCTTTTATAAATTTTCGATAATAATTTGCTAAACCCAGGAACACTTGAACTTCCTTTTTATTTCTAGGCACAGGAATCCTCTTACGCACTCTACCTTTTCTGGGTCCGGTAAAGCTCCAAAGAGCATTTATGCTCTAAATAAACTATCTCACGGCGCAAAAAATGGCATTTACTTGTATTTAATTTCAAGTTATTTTCTCGCAGCACATTTAGGACTTTGCATAATCTCTCCTCATGCTGTGACAAATTTCTACCATACACCACGATACCATCTAGGTATACAAAACAGTCTATACCCTGTAGCCCTGTTAGGATATGGTTCATAATCCTTTGGAACGTTGCCGGTGCACCCGTTAACCCGAAAGGCATTCTATGATACTCCTTTTCATTCATCATTACCTGATGATATCCACCTAATTCTCCACCTTTCTTCGGAACCAAAAGAAGAGGTGAATTCCATGGTTACTTGCTGATTTGTCGCTTCTGATTTTTCGAAACTATGATCAATACTAAAATTTGTGTTGCATACCGCTTTTATCCACTTGGTTGTTCCCTATGTATTTTGCCACGCCAAATCCGAAAACAATAATGACGCCACAAAAAAGCATTTTTGGTGCGTGCTGTAAAAATTTCATTATTTTTTTTGTATTCAGCGTGGCAAAATACATGAGAATTTGTCTATATGTCAAAATTAAAACAATTACAACAACTGTACTTAAATAATATAGAACAGACTCGGTTTTAGGGGGTCAAACACGACTTAATAAAAATTAAAAACCTTCCGTTAATCTAAAAAACAAAACTAAAATTTACATTATGTATATTCCAAAAATTTTCAACGGACATAATGTCAATTGACCTTATGCACATTTTTTGTGGACTTTATTTCCTTTTCCAAATAAAACGGTATTAATGTCATTTGACATTTTTTTTTATTGAAACGTTTTAAATATATTGTTATCGCCCACTAATTCATGTGGCGAATTAACCCAGTAGTAATGGTTAGTAAGGACGCCTCTTCATTAATGTTTTGTGTCAGCCTTTTCGCGTGCATTGATGTATATTGTTTTATGACTTTTTCCACGGTCTCCACTCACAGGACGCGGTGGAGGTCGGTGTTCCAAGGATAGAAACTGGAACATGACGAATTTTTTTGTTGGTGTAATCGACGTGAACTGACTTAGTGTTATTTAGCTCAATTCTCCACTTTTTTGTGCAGTTGCATATTGCATCAACTGATGATTGTAATTTGTGCGCAGAGTCAACTTAATTTTTACCAACAGTAAGAATGTCGGTATCATCCGCAAATGTAGATATAGTACTATTTAATGGAGTTGGTAAGTCCATGGCGAATATAAGATAGAGAATCGGCCCAAGAATACTTCCCTGCGGAACTCCTGCCTTTATCTCTTTTAATTGTGAGCATGCGTCTTCTTGTTTTACTCGGAAATAGCGTTGCGAAATATAGGAATCGAGTATTTCGGTGTACGGATTCGGAAAATGGAGTTTTAGCTTGTAGAGTAATCCCTCATGGCAGACCTTATCAAATGCTTTTGCAACATCTAAAAATATTGCCGAACAAACCATTTTTTCTTCGAGCGCTTTTTCAATGACTGCAGTGATTCGATGAACCTGGTCAACAGTAGAGTGTCTGTCTCTGAAACCAAATTGATCAGATGGTATCAGATTCTTTCTCTCAATAATTGGCTTTAAACGTTTAAGTAAAAGCTTTTCAAATAGCTTCGACATAATCGGCAGAAGTGATATAGGTCGATATGCAGATACCTCGTGTGGTGATTTGCCTGGTTTTTGAACCATTATAACCTCCGCTACCTTCCAATAGCTGGGGACGTGTTTTAGTCGCATACAAGCATTTAATAAATAGGTGAGCTTAACAAAACCTTTGTGGGGTAATTCTTTTAACACCTCTGCTACTACATAATCATAACCAGGTGCCTTTTTTTTGGCTTTAACCTTTGAATTTCAGTTTTGACTTCCTTATTTTAACTAAAGGAATATTAGCGTCAGTTTGATCAATAGAAGTCCATGACTCTTCACTCTAAGCTTCATTCGGTGTGAAGGTGTTCATCAAATGATGTGCATATGTTTCGGCCTTTTCGATATTGCTTTTTATCCATATGCCATTGAGCTTTATTGGTGGAATTTGCTTTATTGGTCTGTTCAGATATTTTGACAACTTCCATAATAGTCAGTACTTTTGTCGTCTGTTAGATCTTTTAAGTATCGATTGATGGACTCATTTTTGATCTCAATAATTACCCGGCTGAGTTGTTCTGATAATTTATTTAATTGTGATTTATACGCTGGATATCTCGTTTCCTTCCATTTTCTGCGAAGTTTTCTTTTGTCAGCAATAAGCATCTTAATTTCATTGGGGTAATTAATTCCGATTGTTTTTCTATTCAAGACAGGAGTACTTTTCCACGCAGCTTCTTGAATTTGACCTCATCTTCGAGTTGATTTGTTGTTCTTAACGGAGTCTGGAGACTAATGTTCTGTTCTAAAATTTCTTTGAAGTAGCTCCAATCTGTACATTTATTTACCAGAAATGGATTTGGTTCTTTGACTATTATATGATCACTAAGTGTCAAGTAAATTGGTGAGTGATCCGAGCTTAGATATGTTCCCTCTTCGATGTGCAGACAATTTTTTTATATCTGTTTTGTTATGAAGAAATCTATAATATCTGGAGTTTTGTTTGAGTCTGTAGACCAATAGGTAGGTTTTCTAGTTGAAATAAATTCACATCCTATTTCATTAGCAGCTTAAAGTAAAGCTCTGTGATCGCGCGAAACTCTTTTGTTTCGCGATGATTGAATGAAGAACAACTTTTTATTGATTGACAATTTTGATTTTATTTATACGAAGACAAATTCGCCACCTGCTCACTTTGGTAGTCCTCAGCACAAAGTATACAGAGGCGACACTCTGCTTGAGCGAGAGGGAATATGAGTGAAGTGACAGCAAATTTGTTTACTGGTGTGCGTGAAAAAATGAAATTTCTTTATTGGTATGCGTCAAAATTATGAATTTTATTCACCACCAGAGCTCAGCTGTTGATAGAAACTCAACACCAGAGCTCAGCTGTTTTACAAACTCCCCACCAGACTTTTTCTTTTGTTTTGATTCTGTTTTCGTGTTCACCACTAATTTCATATAATTTTCATATGATTTCACGCGCCAAACAGCGAAAAATGCAAAATTGGGAGGTTTTAATAAATAAAAAGTTATAACTTCTACTAATATTTTATATTTTTATATAGTTTTCTTCATTGGCCATTTTTCAATTAGCTGAGGACTCCATTGCAGAAGTGATTTGTAATTGGTGTAAAGAAATTTAATTTTACTACATAATTGAATTTTGCAATTTTACATTTAAAGACATCAAATTCTTTATAATGATAGAATACGTCATGAAATGCCAATACTTCTTCCGCCATTTCAAGTCTGTGAACATCACACAATTCAATCGCAATAAAAATAAAATTTCGTGAGATTTCTAACATACATTTATTTTGAATTGTGCTGTTTAAAAATAATTACATTTCAAATTTTTTTATAAATTGTAACTTTAAATTTTACAAACTTATTTTGAATTCTCAATTAAATATGCATGTCGATGCTAATACGCGTATACTTTGGGAGAATTCTTCAATGATGGTGATTTTCAAATTGCGCGGTTCTCCAAAAATTGGCTTGTGCGACCAGAGTCCGCAGGCACGTCACGAAATTGACACTGATGCATCGTGGACAAGGGAAGGTAACCAATACGTCATCAGGGACGAGTCGTGGTACTTTGAGTATTATCTAAGAAAAATTATGTATTCACGATTGTCGCTGGAATTTAATAAAATTGAAATTAATGAACCATTTTCTGGTCTCCTGATTGCTGCACAGCATAATGGTTTAAAAATGGGACATAATCTGAGAACTTCCACCTTCTGTCACCGCCAGAAAGTGCTAATTTCTCCAGCAGTGCCACCTTGGCTTTCAAATTAAGTGGAATAGCACATAGCATTTGCCAAAACTGAAAGATATGCGGTTCCCTTTATTGTCCACCGCATTGTCAATGTCATCGTTGTTGCATTCTCCAAATCCATCAGCATTTCCACATTCTGGCCAAATCCTCCAATGTAACATCCATTTTCTCATCACCATAATTTGCAGTCACCATTGCACCCTCAAATCCGAAACAATTCTCCAAATGATGAATGATGGTTTAATTCTCAACCGCGCGAATATTTTTTATAATTTAATATAAAAAAATATATAATTTCAAAATTATTAAAGAAATTTATAGGAATTGTTTACATTTTTTACTTTTTCACCACATTTTTTACACTTTTTTATTCATATTCTCTCACTTCTTCGCATCAGGGATGATTTTTTCCGTACAGTTGTACTTTTTTACTTTCCTACTACTGAGACATGTTTGGTACAATTTTGTAACTTTCAAAATTTAATAATTAAATACCTAGCACAATGACCCATATTCTTATCCAAATTAAGTTCCAACTTAACTTAAGTACTGTACTGACAGCTACTAAGTTGGTACTAAGGTTTAGTAACAACTAACTTTGACTATAACAATGCGCCAATAATTTTTTCTGAATATATCTTATAATAATGAAAAAACCATCGTTTCTTTTCCAATATTTATAAACACACCAAGAAATTTTATCAATTCTCCACGCAGAAAGAAAATTTTTAGCTCAAAATGTAATTTAAAAAAACAAAGAAATCTTGTGTCCTTATAAAATCTTTAAGTTAACTTTCGCTTACGATAAAATTTCACCCTCATCTTTGGAGCCACTATAATTTCAGCTTTAATGTTTAGCATGAATACGTATTGCTTTATTTTAATAATTTAAAAAAAAATATATATATCCCAAAAATATGCTTACGTTATGCGGCTCGCAATATTCAATAATTACTTCAATTACAAAAAATTTTCAGTTTCAAACACAAAAAAGAAACAAAACTTTCAATTTTATAGGGATTTTGAACACCAATAAATTTGATTTTGGATTTTTTTCGTCTAAAATAAATAAAATTGGTTTGTAATTTATGAAAATATTGTTAAATTTTCTTTGAAATCGTATGAAAAGTAGTAAAAAATTGTACTTAATAACATACAATTGTACCGAAATATTTTTATACCCAAATAGAACTATTACATTTGCTTAAAATAATTCTTATGAAAAACCATATACAAATGTTGAATTTCAAAGAAAAATAACCATATTTTTATAAATAAAATTTTTGGTTTATTGTTTATTATAAGAATTATTTTAAATAAATATAAAAGTTCTATTTTGGGTATAAAAATATTTCGGTACAATTGTATGTTATTTTGTACAAATATATACTACTTTTCATACGAAATAGAATCATCCCTGCGAAAAATCGAAATAATTCGTGAAGCAAAGAACGAAAAACCAAAAAAAATTGTCCGCCAATTTGGATTTCAGGGAATTTAAAGAGAGTGTTGCCTCTGTATACTCTGTGGTCTTTAGTAGAAATGCATAGTTACTTTCCATCTAGTTATACCTTACAAGCAGGGTTTCATTCATTGGTTTCTTGCAAGACACTGTCCTGTGTGGGGGCATATCGCATGATCAAGTGTCCCAATTTGCAGCGTGTCCACACCTGACACCAAACCCATTGTTATTTGGTCACACCGGACACCAAACCAATTGTTATTTGTTAACACCGGACATTGCATCAATTATGCTTACAAGAAATAGAGAACAATATGTTCGCGTTAATTCATTACATTCATTACATGGTCAAATTTAAGGTTTTTTTGCTTAATTCACATTATAATTCAATTCAATACTTAAAAATAGGGAACAGATTTACTTTAGGGCCCATTCGAATTTTTTATTTTTTTTTTTTGGAATCTGTTGGTTTTGACCCTAAAACGTTGAATCCGGAAATATTTTTAGCCGGAAAAATCTAGTTTCTGAGATATTTAACTTTAAAGTTTCGATTTTCACCATATAAAATGAACTTTTTTTTAGTATTTTTTTAATATATTTTTGCACTTTTTTCACTTTTTATTATGTATTTCGACGTCCTGAAACGAAATCCGTAAAGATTTTGGACCGGGCGACAATGATTCCCGAGTTATTTGTCTTTTAAATTGCAATGTTTTTAATACCCAACGCGTCGCTATTTTTTTGATATTTTGTTGAACTTTGTTATTCTTTTAGAAGAACGGTGTTACCATATGTTCATCAGTTGGTGCATTTGAAAAGGTATGTTCAGGGTTTTGTTTTTCGGTTGGAAGTAGTTACGAACCAAAATTTGAAATTTGTATTTTGATTTACATTAGGTGTAGTAGGTGTGGTGTGTCCGTTTAGGGGATGTTGCGCCGCAGGCGAAAAATTTTAACAAAAAATCGCGCGATTTTTTGTTAAAATTTTTCATATTGTTATGTTACAGTGAAAAGCGCCGCAGGCAAAAAATGTTAACAAAAAATCGCGCGATTTTTTGTTAAAATTTTTTGAGTTTGGAATGATGTGTGCCGTGGTTGTAACAGTTTCAATGTTGCTGAACTCATTCGATAAGGTTGTTAGAGCAAAAGCAACAACAACATTACAACAACATAGACACATTGAAGCATTACAACAACAACAACTGCATAGACACATTGAAGCATTACAACAACAACAACAACATGTATTAAAATAGTTGATATTTTTAAGTTTGTTAAGCAAAAGCAACAACAACATTACAACAACATAGACACATTGAGTCATTACAACAACAACAACAACATGTATTAAAATAGTTGATATTGTTTGGAAAACAACAAAAAAAAAAGTGCCCAAAATTAGTGAAGACATCTTTTCCAAAAGTCACCAAATACATTGAAGAACAAATTGAACACTTCATATGAAAAAATCGTAACTTTAATTTTTGCGGTCAAAAATGTTTGCAGATTCGGTTTTAGGACGTCAAAATACATAATACAAAAATAAAAAAAGGGCAAAAATCGAATGGGCCCTAAAGTACATTTAAGCCAAAAATAGTAATAATTCATATGAAATTATATTTCAAGCAATATTTCAATTAATATTCAAAAAACAGTCTTTCAAAATTCAATAAGTCACCAAGTGATTCAACACCGGCCGCGTTGAAAGACTGCAAGTCTTCAATCTGTTGGTAATATGGCCAGTTTATGTATTGGCCGTTTAAATACGCCGCTGTTAGTCTTCACGACCGCCACTCGCATCTTGCCATCCTGCCCGGTCACCATCTGCAGAACTCGGCCTGTGGCCCAATACTGGGGAGGAAGATTGTCTTCATGAATTACCACCAGCTTCCCTACCGCAAGATTTGGCTCTTCCACTACCCATTTGTTGCGCATTTGTAGGCCCAGTATGTAATCTCTCGACCTGCCAAAATCGCCGCTTGAGAACGCGTAGTACCTACCATCTCTTCAAGCACGCTAGCTTGGATTCGGGCACGTCGGCGTCGGATTCGGGCGGCAGGGAAAGAAGATCCCCGCCTATCAGCAGGTGGGCTGGAGTTAGCGCTTCCCCGTCGTTGGGGTCGGAACTTAATAGTGTGATTGGCCGCGAATTCAGTACTGCTTCGACTTCGATTAGTGCCGTCTGCATCCCTTCGACGGTCAGCACTACGTTGCCCTCACCAGAAGGCAATTGGCAGACTTCACAGCCGCTTCCCACAGGCCGCCGAAATGTGGTGCTCTTGGTGGTATGAAGACAAATTCTATTTCCGATTTGGCTGCGTACGACACCACTGCCTCCTTCTGCTCCTCGAACGCCTCGTACAACTCGCGCAGTTTGCGGTCGGCTCCCACGAAGTTTATCGCATTGTCGCAGTTGATCTTCGCTGGGACGCCACGCCTCCCGATCAACCTTTTAAGACAAAGAATGAAACTGTGAGATGATTAGTCAGTAACCAGCTCAAGATGCATCTTCGGATAATACGACTGCATTCTTCCTTGGCATTTAAAAGCCAAATTTTCTGTCATGATATAGCTAGTGCTTTAGTGCCTGCATGGCAATTTTTCATATGTAGGTGTCGCAAATAAATTTGATTGAAATGCAATTTTTTCGGCATTTAACAAACGCCCACCTACTCTTATCTACGAGAAAACACCATTCTGTTCTTTGAAGTGGTGTAAGAAGGGGTTCAGTTTTTGCATGCTACTTGTTAGAACCTGAGATTTTTGTAATTTTTTATTTCATCTGGATATTCACTATGTTTAATTACCTCAATTAATTTGAGGAATGCCCATTTTTGTTCCTTCGCCGTTAGTGTTAATGAGAAATTCGACAATTTATTTCCTCTCATTGAATCTATAAATCGCAATACATATGCAAGAATGCGAATTAATTTTTCGTATGAGGATCTTCGCGATATCAATTCCAACAAACTGTTTGTTCCCTCATCTACTGCCAGAATCACCTTGGATTTTCGTTTCTCCAAGAACCAGAATGTTACTCTCTCGATTTTCCACTTAATCATGGGCTGCAGTCTTGACCACAATTTGGCCAGCAAGTGAACTGCGCAAAGTTCAAGTCTCGGAAGAGACTTTGTTTTCAACGGAGCCACTTTTGACTTGGCTGTCAAAAGCCGACAGACCGGCACACCCGCGACTTTACTGAGTATGTATATGCATGCTCCATACGCTCTTATAGAGACATCTGCAAACCCATGTACTTTACAACTTGTGTGGACATATCGAGTAATTTCGATTGCATCTATTTTGGAAAGATTAGTCTTAAAATTCTAACAAGACGTATTTAGTTGAAGCGGTATTAACTCGTCCCAGTCTAGCTTTTGAAGCCAAAGTTCTTGAAGTAGTATTTTGGCCTTTGTCAAAATTGGGCATAACAGTCCGAGGGGATCGAACAGCCGAGCTGACACAGATAAGATATTTCGTTTTGTAGCTCGTAAACATGAATAACTTTCATCCAAATGAAATTTAAATATGTCCTTCTTCGGTGCCCAGTGGATTCCTAAAGCTTTTGTTGACTCTGCCTCTTTATCTTCTAAAGATTGTTCGGATACAATAGATTTATTGAAGTCAGAGTTTTTTTTTTTTTTTTTTTAGTAGTAATTTTATTCAATTGAATCACCTAATAATAACTTAGGTCTAACAATGATTTTTCAAAAATTCAGAAATTCAGCTTATTTTTATAATATTCAGATTAAAACTATTTGCCCTATATCCATTGATTTAGGCAATGTAGAGTTATCGTAACTAATATATGGGGAATATATTAGTTTCGTTTGAGACGTGAGGGATTCAGAGGTCTCAGTAAATTTCTAGCTAGAATGTTTGGGTGAAACATGAGCTTCTGCTTGTACTTCGAGGTAAATTTCGGAATTTCGTCTTTTACTGCAGGTATATTCAGGTCTCTGTGGATGTTAGTATTTTTTATATACCAAGGGGCTCTGGCAATTTGTCTCAGGATTTTAGATTGGACTCTCTGGAGTTTTTCCACGTTCGAGGGAGAGGCAGTGCCCCAGAGTTCAATTCCATATGTCCATATGGGTTTTATTATACTTTTGTATATTTGGACTTTGTATGTGAGATTTAGCTTTGATGCCCTTGAGATTAGCCAATTTAGTTCCAATTGCTTTAATTTGATCTGAGTGATTTTGGATTCAATATGTTTATGCCATGTGAGTCGGCGATCGAGATGCATTCCAAGATACTTGGTTTCGGAACTTTCAGGGACAACTTGGCCGTTTATCTTCAGAGCAGGACACGTGCCCCTTCTTAGAGTGAAGGTTAAGTGACAGCTTTTGGATTCATTGACCTTGATTTTCCATCGATGTAGCCAATTACTTAGAGTGTCCAAGTGTTTTTGCACGTATAGAGATGCCATGTCTGGGTTTGAGTGAGAGCACATGATAGCAGTGTCATCAGCAAAGTCAGAGTGGTTCGAAAACCATTTCGTTAAATGGAAACCAGCAGAATTCAAAATGTGTATTGCCTGATCTCGAATTTCTAGTTGTTCCAGTGTGTCTGCCCCAGTTAAAAGATCATCAACGTAAAAGTCATTGCGGACGAACTTGGAACCAATTGGTAACAATTCCTTAAACAAATCACTTAAATAAGTGAGACATCATATAGCCCTAAATGGCGCGGACGAAGTACCGTACGTCACAGTATTCAAACGATAAATTCCCAATGGATCAGACGATCTCTCTCTCCAGAGGATTAGCTGAAAATTCAGCGTCGCTAATCAGTACTTGGCGGTACATTTTTTCAATGTCAGCAGTAATTGCATATTTATGACATCGGAACCGTATAAGTGTTGAATATAATTCCTCTTGAATTGTTGGACCGACCGAATTGAGGAACCTATCTTCACATTGCTGCTGTTCAACTGTGAATTTATCTATTTTTGATTCGTTTGGAATCTCTTCTAACTCCCAAAATCTTTGTAGAATTGAATCAAGGTCTAATTCGTCGTTAGCCATACTGCTAAGATGGCAAACTTTTTCAGTCGCCTTTGTTGACTGGCTGTACTTTCCAGATACAATCCAGCCAAGCAATGATTTTTGAAGAGTAGGTAGATTTTGATTTACTTTTATTTGACCTACTCAGAGCAATTCGAAGAAAATTTCAGCACCAAGCAGTAAATCTATTCGCTATGGTTTATAAAAGTACGGGTCAGCTAGTTCAATATTTTTAGGAATGTTCCAATCTGCTGTTGAAACAGTACGATCGGATTGGTAAGTTGTTATCGATCGCAGCACCCAAAATCTGACGAAAATTGATGAGAATTAACTTCACAGTCGCTTGAAGTACGTGCCTAGCTGCTGAACTAGTTTTGCCAATGCCAATCAAACTTCACTTTCTATCTTATTTTTTTAGTTTCAGTTTCTGCGCGAGTTTCTTAGTTACAAAATTTGTTTGTGAACCGGAATCCAATAATGCTCTAGCCAAAACATACTCTCCCGAATTGTTTCTGATTTGCACCACAGCTGTGACCAAAATAAAAAGCGCGAGAGGTAGATGTAGACATTACTAAGTAAATTAAAATGCCATTGGTAATGTTCTTTTCGTCGCCTATTGACAATAAGGAATCATAGATGGCGGACACTGTATCGATCATGCTTCTCAAGGCAGAAGCTGAAGGTTTGGGAATCTCATTAAGATCGAAAAGCTTTGAGATATTGTCAAAAAATATCAAGCAATTGTTATCGTAGATCTTTTTAAGCTAGCTAATGCCTTGGGGTAATTTTGTTCTGTTATCTGAAAAGCTCGGACTGTGCCGAGAGCTTCATCGGACAAGCATGATATTAAGTGATTGAATTTTTCGATATCAGTCAGAGTGAACTAAATTTTCGAACAGACTCATAAAATTCTTAGAGTATTTCCCACTACATTTGGGCAACTTCATGTTCGGAAGTCTTGAATGATGTGCAGGTATAGTGAAAGAATTAGCACTGTAAGAAGTTTCAATGTTGCTAGATTTCCTCTGCATTGCTAACAAATTCAAAATCATTGATTTTGTGCTCACACAAATATTTTCCAACTCGTTTCGCATTAACCGGATCTAAACAATCAATTTTTGACTGATGTGCCATTGCTGTTCAATATACGAGTTTAAAATATCTAGAAGACATTGAAATTCAATTGGATTGAATGAAATAGTCTTTTCCTTAATCGCTTTTTTAATCCTTAAAATATTTGGCGAAACGGTGGCTTGTTTTTGGCTAACACATTCTAATATGTCTGCCTTACTTGGCGAGGTCTGACGCTTTTTTCCAGTCATCGGTTAGAATTAATTGCTCTGGAAATCGATATTCATTTTCGATAGATATGATTCGAACTGAAATTGGATTTCAATTGTTGTCTTATTTATTTCAATATATATAAGAATTCTCTCAGCTCTAACTGCTGGCATTAATTTTATATTTTAAATTCGTAACCTTAAACCCTCTCAGCTTGCCTTTAATGCTACACCTTCACTTGTATGAACTCGATAATTAACCGGAGAAATTGTAGTTTTGATAAATTCGCCGAAATTGAATCAAATTTTGATATTTATTTATTTATTCAAAACCAAATGATTCTCAGCTTTAATTCCTGGCTATAATTGATGATGCCTTCGTTCAAACCTAATAAACCATATTGTAATTGCTAACAAATTCAGTGATGTTTGAATTGTCGAAGATATTTATTCATAAATTTTATTTTTCTTGAAATACTGTATGTAATGTTTTATCTAAAGTGCCATTAATCTGCAATAGTGAATGTTAAAGAACTCAATTTCTCTCGGTCTTAGAGTGCCGGTATTAACTTGCTTATTAACAGAACTTAATTCACTTTTGCAATTAATTTCACTTCATTACCTGCGTATTTCCGGACGCTGTACAACTACGGCAGCTACAAACCATATCTTCGACGGCAACGATGTAGATTCGGCAAACGACAAAATGGCGGCTTCGATGTAAAGTTAAAGATGGCGCCAACAAATACGAGATGTGTAAGGGGTAGCGTTGTTTTAAAGATGGCGGCACAACGATGACGAAAGCTGAGCGAGCGCTAGGGCTCCGATGAACAACGTGCGGCTCGATTTGGTAATTCTAGTTATCGCGCAATTTTAATCTAAAACTTTTATAAAAATTTATTCAAGAAACTATTTGCCCGAATAGCACAGTCGCGAAGTGTAGGATTAATGCCGACCCTCGCGGTATGGTATCCCCGGCCGAACGAACAACACGAACACGCGAAAGCCCGATAAATAAACTTTTTAAAAACTATACCGAAACTGCCGCAATATATATATAAGTATATATATATATGTATAAAAAAGAAACTGAAACTTTCCCGACACAAAGAAAATAATACCGAACACAAACGGAACCCTTTACAAAATTGACACAAAACGACAAAAAGAAATTATTTGTACACCCAAAATTATATTTTTTTAAACGCACTTGATTTGCGGGACCAGACCGACCAGTCTGAAATTTCTCGAACTATTCTTTGCAGAATCAATTGAGCAGCTGGACTTCGATAAAATCGATGTCTTGGCTCTGATGCGGGACGACATAAGCAAAAAAAAAACGAATAAGGAATACGAGGAAACGGCCAAACAAATTCCAAGCAAACAACTTGAAATTCCCAGGACGGAAACACTTCATCAAAAAAACTAATTACGACCGAACACAACCTGACCAACTCTATAAAATTTGTCAAATTCAATAAACTAAATGGCCGACTGCCACAAATAAAATAAAGCAAAAAAACACTAGCTGGCAAAACTAATCCAGCGCGGAAAAATACTCCCTTTTGAACAATTGCCCTCCAGCCACAATCCAATGATGGCAACCGCTTCCACTTCACCACTCAAAAAAAATACAATTAAAAAAAAGAATGAAAACTATCAAAAATTTTCCAACACAAATTATTCAAAAATCAATTAATTTCAAAATCTAAAACTTTTGCACTTTCCTTTGTCCCTGCTCAATAAGAACTCCAGAACCTGTCTATATGATCCATATAGACAGGTTCTGAAAGCGCGCACTGACAGTTTTTATTATATTATTCTTTTTTTATTATATCGTTCTTTTTTATATTATTTTGGTTTAATTAAAGCTGTCAAGATCTCTTATTCCCTTTTGTTACGACTTCGTTTTAGAAATTTGTTGATGAGCTTTTACGATCCGATGTTGGGGAAGGCATTGCGCGAAACTATACTTACGGGACGAAGACATAATATGAAAAAACTAGACTAAAGCTTTTTGTACTCTTTAAACCTGTTTGAGGGAGGGGAATCTGTCGACATTTATGCTTTCGCCTATACATACATGAGTGCCGCCAATTTGAGTATCTTCATTTTGGTGGGTGCGGGGGTGTATATGTAAATTTGCCAAACACACTCTAGAAAAATCTGAGAAGCTCTTTCACATATAGGTGTAGGCAAAGCCCCGACTGCGAATACTGGCTTCTGCGTAGGTCGCGCTCATGTGTGGGGTGGGGGGGGGGGGAAGATGTTCGAGAAATGGAAAGTGAGCGCCATATATGCGTTCATATAGACAAGATTCTTTTAGTTCTTTTTAGGCGGGTAAAAGAGTGCGAACAGTTTAGTGGACTGGAGATTTTTTTTATTTAAATTTTAATTTAGAGTAGTGTTTAAAAAAAAGGATTGTGGTTTTTAATTTTTAAATTTGATTTTTAAATTGTGTTTTTGTGGTTGCTGAGGACCTCGTCGGATCGTGAAGCTGAGGCAGGAGATATTTTCGAAGGGAGTATTTTTCCGCGCTGGTGTTATTTCCACCAGCAGGTGGCAATAGTGTTTTTGGTGTTTTTTTTTATCTGTGGCAGTCGGCCATTTGGTTTGTTCGAAATATGTAAAGGAAGAAAAGTGTTAATGTTTTGTCATTACATTAAAATACTCTCGTTTGACAGAGATCCGTTTTGTGTGTCAATGAGTTTTCGTTTCCATTTCGCGTTCGGTTATTTGCGGTTTCCATATATGTGTATATATCAGAGTAGGATTTGAAAAGTTTAGTTATCGGGTTTTCGCGTATTCGTGTGTTTCGTTCGGCCGAGGATACCATTCCGCGAGGGTCGGCTTTAATCCCACGCGTCGCGATTAAGCTAGCGGGCAATTAGGGATTTTAATTATCGCGTGGGAATTTTTGGATTTTAGAGTTTTAAATAAAGGTTTAGATAAAACATAACATCTCCGCAGAAACCAGTATTCTCAGTCGGGGCTTTACCCACACCCATATGTGAAAGATCTTCTCAGATTTTTCTAGAGAGCGTTTGGCAAATTTACATATACACCCCCGCACCCACCAAAATGAAAATACTCAAATTGGCGGCACTCATGTATGTATAGGCGAAAGCATAAATGTCGACTGATTCCCCTCCCTCAAACAGGTTCAAAGAGTACAAAAGCTTTAGTAGAGGTTTTGACATTCTACTATTATAATGGCGAGGCTGGCAATACCTTAATCGGATCGCCGCTGCTCACTTAGCTTACTTAACGAAAGCAAAAGCGAAAGTTGACAGCTCAAACAGAATATTCAGTTGTCTTCTTCCCCGCGCCGATCGCGTTCCACCCGCGAGTGGCGAATTAGTTTTGCTTAACCAATTAAGCAAAACAAATCTATATATATAAAAGAGACGTGTATGTTTGTCACCAGTAGACGCGAAAACTACAGCACCGATTCTCACCAAAATTTATATATGTGTTCGAGGGGTCGTGAGTCGTGACATAGGATAGGTTTTGACACGTCCACTTTTACCGCCCACAAGTTAGAAAATACGTATTTCTCTCACATTTGTGAATCTTTTAAAGCAAATACCATATGATCAACAATCAACTTGGTTGCCACCTAGGACTTAATTTTTCCCCACCCAAGCAGTGTTACCATATCTGCGGGTTTTTTACCTTTCGGTTTCTTTCAAAGTATGAAATCGATTTGCTAAAGTATTTCAAGTCGATGTACCGATCACAAATTTCAACAACTTCGTGTATTTTCAACATTAAATGCAGCAGGGAGTAATAATTAAGGTTATTTCCATTTGATTGCATGTAACTTTTCAACAATGGAAAAAACATAAGGCAGTGCCAAAATAACACCCCTTCTCCTTGAGTATTTCATATTCGCAATTCCATAATTTGCCCCAATCTCCCAGTGCACATTTTACGCCCACTTTCACAGTACTTCATTTCCACTTAAATGCATTTGCCATTTACATTCCAAATAACTACGGAAAAATGTCTATTGTGAATGGAAATTAAATTATACCCAACTTAAAGCTCCCCACACACTGCCGCGAAATTTCCCCAAAAATTGCTCAAAAATTGGAAGGCAATATTCGGCTCGGACAAATTTTTTCGTGCTGCAAAATTTCACAAAAACAAATGCATATCATTCTAGAGCGCACTATCGTATTTTCAAGAAAAAGTACCACGACACCAACGAAATTTTGCATTCATGTGTGGCGACCTTAAATGCTCACTGCGAAAGTCGCCCACTTTCACAGTAACCCTACACACAGTACTTCATTACAACTTAAAATACCCAAAATTCCGCCGCCGCGGTACTTTCTCGAAAATTCTTCCAGCAAAGATATTGGAATAAAAAAATTTGTTTGCGGTGAAAAATTTCAAAGCTACAACTAAAAATGTGTATCATTTATAAATTTTCTTTAAAAAAACGCAGTATCACATATTCAAGCAACATTTTTGTTCAAGTTCCGTACCGGCTGCGGAATTTCGCGTTGGCTTATGGGCACCTAAATGCAGGCAAACCGCCATTAATATTACGAGAAGACGTCCATTGCGAATGAAAATTAAATTAAACTTGACTTAAATGCACACACTGCAATTGGCCTTTTCGGCAAATAAGCACTGCGAAATTGTCCCAACAAGTTATAGAAATCACTTTCTTCCCACAAGAAAAATTTACAAAAACACAACAGAACGTCTCTCAATGTGGCAAATTAACTCCACAGTTGTACAAAATTAACTCCACCAATTAAACATATATATTTAAAAATTACTTTCATCCATTCATCCATTACATTGCAGACAATGCAACAACAACAAATTATTTAGGCCCAGCGAAGCGGACCGAGCCCAGCTAGTACATTTATAAAAAAAATAACAATTAATAAAATTGTGCAGTGCGTTCCTTCATTTTACTCTTTCCAAGTAATTTTTTTTAATTTTGCTGGCATAAAGTAACATTTAAGGGTCAGATTTTACTAATATAACATCGTTTCATGTTGCCATTGCATAAATACGTCACAAAATGTCGACAAATCGCCACATCTGGCAACACTTTCTGGGGGATTGCTTTTAAATAGATCTGATAGCACAGAGTATACAGAGGGGACACTCCCCAGCCAATTATTGCACGAACTTTTTACGAAGATCGTATTTTACGAACTTTTCTCGATCAAAAATATTCGAGAAATGTCCGACATTCACACGTATATTACGATAGTCGTAATTTCCTCGATAAAATATCGTTAACGTCTTCATAATCGAACTCGTGAACGACCTAGTTAACGAATTCTTTAACGACTTCGTTTACGAGTCTTTTAACGAACAAACGAATCCGTTAACGAGCACATTTTGGTTCGATAACTCGTTTCGATGCAAAATTAAGAACGAAGTCGGACTCGTAAACTTATTGTTATCGTGTGTCGCCTACGATTGTTTTGTCCGCATTTCGATCGAAAATTTTTCGTTTTCGTGCTCTTTAACGATCAAATTATTGGCTGGGTCTGCTTGAGCGAGAGGGAATATGAGTGAAGTGACAGCAAATTTGTTTACTGGTGTGCGTGAAAAAATGAAATTTCTTTATTGGTATGCGTCAAAATTATGAATTTTATTCACCACCAGAGCTCAGCTGTTGAAAGAAACTCAACACCAGAGCTCATCTGTTTTACAAACTCCCTACCAGACTTTTTCTTTTGTTTTGATTCTGTTTTCGTGTTCAACACTAATTTCATATAATTTTCATATGATTTCATGCGCCAAACAGCGAAAAATGCAAAATTGGGAGGTTTTAATAAATAAAAAGTTATAACTTCTACTAATATTTTATATTTCTATATAGTTTTCTTCATTGGCCATTTTTCAATTAGCTGAGGACAAAATACAGTACTCCATTGCAGAAGTGATTTGTAATTGGTGTAAAGAAATTTAATTTTACTACATAATTGAATTTTGCAATTTTACATTTGAAGACATCAACTTCTTTATAATGAGAGAATACGTCATGAAATGCCAATACTTGTTCCGCCATTTCAAGACATATGAAAAGGGCCCGTAGGGTAGTTACAAAGTGAAGTTCTTGTGGTTCTTGGTTTGGTTGGGCAGCTGAAAAGGTGCGCCACGTCATGTGAGGCAAACCTACAGTCCTAGCACACTTTCACCACATCCTCTCTGATCCTAGCCATGTAGCTTTTGAGGAAGCGGATCCAAGCAGATCTGGGTTGTGCCTTGTAGGTCTTTGCAGGAGCTCTTCCCCTTAGCCACAGGTGGTTATCTTCCGATCAGGACAATGCTAGGAATGTAATTTTGTGTCTGTGAACATCACACAATTCAATCGCAAAATAAAAATAAAATTTCGTGAGATTTCTAACATACATTTATTTTGAATTGTGCTGTTTAAAAATAATTACATTTCAAATTGTTTATAACTTGTAACTTTAAATTTTACAAACTTATTTTGAATTCTCAATTAAATATGCATGTCGATGCTAATACGCGTATACTTTGGGAGAATTCTTCAATGATGGTGATTTTCAAATTGCGCGGTTCTCCAAAAATTGGCTTGTGCGACCAGAGTCCGCAGGCACGTCACGAAATTGACACTGATGCATCGTGGACAAGGGAAGGTAACCAATACGTCATCAGGGACGAGTCGTGGTACTTTGAGTATTATCTAAGAAAAATTATGTATTCACGATTGTCGCTGGAATTTAATAAAATTGAAATTAATAAACCATTTTCTGGTCTCCTGATTGCTGCACAGCATAATGGTTTAAAAATGGGACATAATCTGAGAACTTCCACCTTCTGTCACCGCCAGAAAGTGCTAATTTCTCCAGCAGTGCCACCTTGGCTTTCAAATTAAGTGGAATAGCACATAGCATTTGCCAAAACTGAAAGATATGCGGTTCCCTTTATTGTCCACCCCATTGTCAATGTCATCGTTGTTGCATTCTCCAAATCCATCAGCATTTCCACATTCTGGCCAAATCCTCCAATGTAACATCCATTTTCTCATCACCATAATTTGCAGTCACCATTGCACCCTCAAATCCGAAACAATTCTCCAAATGATGAATGATGGTTTAATTCTCAACCGCGCGAATATTTTTTATAATTTAATATAAAATATATAATTTCAAAATTATTAAAGAAATTTATAGGGATTGTTTTAACTTTTTCACCACATTTTTTACACTTTTTTATTTATATTCTCTCACTTCTTCGCATCAGGGATGATTTTTTCCGTACAGTTGTACTTTTTTACATTCCTACTACTGAGACATGTTTGGTACAATTTTGTAACTTTCAAAATTTAATAATTAAATACCTAGCACAATGACCCATATTCTTATCCAAATTAAGTTCCAACTTAACTTAAGTACTGTACTGACAGCTACTAAGTTGGTACTAAGGTTTAGTAACAACTAACTTTGACTATAACAATGCGCCAATAAATTTTTCTGAATATATCTTATAATAATGAAAAAACCATCGTTTCTTTTCCAATATTTGTAAACACCCCAAGAAATTTTATCAATTCTCCACGCAGAAAGAATATTTTTAGCTCAAAATGTAATTTAAAAAAACAAAGAAATCCTGTGTCCTTATAAAATCTTTAAGTTAACTTTCGCTTACGATTAAATTGCACCCTCTATATCTTAGGAGCCACTCTAATTTCACACCCAGAAAACGAAATCTGTTGCGACAGCCGAATTTTCGGCCAACCGAATGTTAGCGGCTGTCACAACATATATTCTCTGATGTTGCAGCATCTTGTATCTGTTGTCACGACATCATCAGTCTGATGTCGCAACATCTACTTTCTGTTGTCGTAACATCTACTTTCTGATGTTGCAGCATCTACTATCTGTTAGCGCAACATATACTGTCTGATGTCACAACATCTACTTGCTGATGTCGCAACATTTACTTAATATTTAAATTTTTCTAAATAAATGAAAACAGAATTACGAGTTGGAATATAAATAAATTTTTTATTGTATAAATACATATGCGATATTTAAATAACATTAACATTCATTTAAAGAAGGAAAACCGTCGAAAACAAGTTTGTAGTTGCTTAAAAAACCTCTAAAAAAATTCATGTTCAAACGTGCATCATAGCTGCACGGTTTCCTAGTGGTTTCTCACTACAACTGAATCGACTTATTATGCTATGCTTCTTAAATGTCGCAAAAAACAAATCATTTTTCACTTTTATTTTAGTAACTAATTTGTATTAACATTCGGCGCACTTCACAGTTCTACAGTTTCTTAACTTTGGTTTATTGTGAGGTTGGCTGCAATTACTATTTGATAATGACAGATCGTACTACAATTTCTTAAGAAAAAAAAGTGTGGCATGCACCAAGAAGAAAAGGTAGTTTCACTCAGTTTTTTTTTTACATAAATTACTGAACTTTTTTTTCATTTATAAATATTATTTAAATCATTGCGGAAAATGGAAAATATTATAGTAAAATAAGTTTGACACTCGGGAAAACGAAAATAAATACATTTTAGTTGGAATGAAAAATTGCAGAAACTGGGACTTTTTCGACGACGGCTTAAAAAAAAGCAGCTCGGGGGTTCGAACAGCTAATGCTGATAGGGTGAATCGAAATAAAATTCATTTGTATTGGCATGAAAACAGTTTAAAGTCATTTACGGAATATTTGAAAGAAAAATTATTATTTGCGGAAAAACAAAGAAGATGAACTACCTCTTTTTCTTCTGCCATTGACAGTAGAAAAAATATAAGGTTTCACAAGCGAATTCAGTTGCTACACGCGAATGTGTGTTGTGTGGCATTCAACATTCTGTTACCGTGTACATTGTGATTGCGTGGATTCGGTGGTGGTAGCTTTTTCATTTTAAATGCTCTGTCAGCTGAAAGAAGTGGCTGCTTCAATCTACTATTCAGTTGTTATCACAGAATGGAACAATTTAGCTTATTTTCTGGTATTACAAGCGAATTTGCGTCTCTCTCAAGCGCAAACTGGAGCTGCAGATGAAAGTTTGCTGCCATAACCTCGCGCCAAGCGATTTTTTTTGTGTGCAGCTTTAATGTTTAGCATGAATACGTATTTCTTTGTTTTAATAATTTTAAAAAAAATATATATTTCCCAAAAATATGCTTACGGTATGCGGATAAGGCTCGCAATATTCAATAATAACTTCAATTACAAAAAATTTTCAGTTTCAAACACAAAAAAGAAACAAAACTTTCAATTTTATAGGGATTTTGAACACCAATAAATTTGATTTTGGATTTGGATTTTGAACGCCAATAAATCTTTTTCGTCTAAAATTGGTTTGTAATTTATGAAAATATTGTTAAATTTTCTTTGAAATCGTATGAAAAGTAGTATTAAATTGTACTTAATAACATACAATTGTACCGAAATATTTTTATACCCAAATAGAACTATTACATTTGCTTAACACAATTCTTATGAAAAACCATATACAAATGTTGAATTTCAAAGAAAATTAACCATATTTTTATAAATAAAATTTTTTGTTTATTGTTTATTATAAGAATTGTTTTAAATAAATATAAAAGTTCTAGTTTGGGTATAAAAATATTTCGGTACAATTGTATGTTATTTTGTACAAATATATACTACTTTTCATACGAAATAGAATCATCCCTGCGAAAAATCGAAATAATTCGTGGTGAACTCACGTATAGTGTGTGAAGCAAATAACGAAAAATCAAAAAAAATGGTCCGCCATATTGGATTTCAGGGAATTTAAAGAGAGTATCCCCTCTGTATACTCTGTGTCTGATAGTACACGGTGTAGTAAACTAGGTGAGGCAAGTAGCAT
Organism: Heteromyza rotundicornis; assembly: GCA_951394025.1. Classification (NCBI taxonomy): domain Eukaryota; kingdom Metazoa; phylum Arthropoda; class Insecta; order Diptera; family Heleomyzidae; genus Heteromyza; species Heteromyza rotundicornis. Next base: position 34,737,750 of record OX596011.1, on the reverse strand, counting down.
TTTCCACTTCCAGACGTCAGATTTTTCCCCCTGCCGTACGTCATTGAAAGAGGAATTGAAATGATTCAGGGCTACCATTTTTGGCATATTTGATTGGAAATGTACAGAAAAATTAGTAATATGCTGAAAAAGGCAACGCTGATAACTGAATTTTGAATTTGAAAGAACGTCATTGAAAACGAAAGCAAAGAAAATCATAGAGATGACATGAATTGAAGTGAGAGCATTGTTCCTACTTGCCTCACCTGGTTTACTCCACCGTGTGATAGTACAATCCTTATTTATGTCAGATGGTTAAGATGGCGGAAAGTGTCAGAAGCGGCACTACCTTATGTTCTTCTACCATGATTATATCATTGTCGCAATTTGATTTTAAAAATTGTTTTCGAAATATAAAAAATATCAAATGTAATGCTGCGAAATTCGGTCTTTTTATTACTATGAACCAACAATTTTCATACAAACTTCCCTAAAATACAAATAGTATCACATACTTAAAGAGCATTTCGAAGTCAAGTGTCGAAAATAAATTTTTCATATATTATGCAGCACTGCTTCTTGTTTTGAGAGCGTAAACGAGACAGCGATATTTCATTATTTTTCTCTTTTGTATTAAATGTCATGCTTATCGCGCAAAATTTTACTAAAACTTTCAATTTATTAAAATACTCTAAAATTAAAAATTCCCCATGCGATAATTAAAAATTCCCTAACTAGCCTGCTTACTCGGTAGCGAAGCCTGGGATTGAAGCCCGGCCGACCCTCGCGGTATTGTGACCCTGGCCGATAGATCAACACGAATACTCAAAAACCCGGTAAATAAACTTTTCAAAACCTACTCTGAAACTGCCGCAATATATATATATAAGTATACCGAAAACCAAAACAAAAACCGAACGCAAACGGAATTTATATCAAAATCGACACAAAACGTAAAATCATTAAAATGTATATATTTTTTTAATAATACTGATGACAAAAATCATATTTTTATAAGCGCACTTGAATTGGGGGATCCCTCGCACGATTCTTTACAGAATCAATTCACCTGCTGGACTTCGATGAAATCCAGCAACCAACTCGGCTCAGGTGCGGGACGATACATCAAAAATCAATAAGAAGAGGGGGAAACGGCCAAACAAAATCCAAGAAAACAAATTGAAATTGACAGAATGGAAAACACTTCACAAACTCTATTAATTTTTACAAAATTTAATAAACCAAATGGCCGACTGCCACAAAAAAAATTAACCACTAAAAACTCTAGCTGGCAAAACTACACCAGCGCGGAAAAATACTCCCTTTGTATAATTGTTCGCCACAATCCAACGTCGATAACTGCTTCCACCAGAAAACACCAAAATGAACCAAATAAAAAAACCATTAGCCAAAATCCAAATCAAGAAAATTTTTTCAAAAATTACTAATTAAAATTGTAAACACAAAGATTCTTGGACTCTCATCTGCACTGCTCAAACATAACTAAAAGAATTCGAAAATGTAAACGCCTCTTTCCGAAAGGAATATCAGTTCCGGTTTCTTTTCCGGTTCACTAATTTGAAAATATTTCTGTTTCGGTTCCGGTTCCGGTTCTCAGATATCAAAAATATCGGTTTTGGTTTCGGTTCCGGTTCCTAGATTATAAAAATAACGGTTTCGGTTCAGTTTCGGTTCCATAAACTCAAAAAAAAGTTGGAATTTGAAAGTGACAAAAAGATACGCCCTACGGCCAGAACAAAAGGTAAACAAAAAACAAGAAAAAATCAAAACAATAAAAACAACAACAATTGTGTCGAGATTTTATACCGCGACATGCTGTTTCAGCTGAGTTGAACCGCAATAGGGTTGTTACTATTTTTTTTGTTGGTGAACCAGAGATGGTAGTTAAAAATCATTTAACCAATCTTTTGACGATTAGATTAACTAAAATATTTTAATATTTTAGCATCAATGTATCCATTTTAAAATTACAGTATGAAAACCACAAAAAGTTAATTTTTGGCGTTTGCGGAAAAATTGGTTTGTCCCAATTCACTATTTTTGTCTTTAAAAAATGAAATTTTTGTCAACTTTGCAGTGTTTTAAATATAACTATTTGTATGAACCACTCTACTTTTTTGATAGAGAAGCATTCCTTACACATATTTTAACGAATCCGCAAAGGAGCTAAGAGAATCTGTTTTTAACCGCATTGCTATATCAATTTTCGTACCTGGAATGCCATATAATTTTTTGTGTTTGAAAAATGTTATAAGCAAAACTTTGACAAAACCTTTGAGTGTAACACTAATTATGACTCGTAGAATCCGAAAATACAAAAAAAAAACACTCAAACATTTTTTTGTCGCAAAGTGCAATACTAAAAACATTGCATAAAATAAAAATGCATTTAAGGCTTAACCATTTCGCGAATTTGTTACCATATAAAAACATCACACTTTACAACTACGTGGACCGGAACAATTTACAAAAAAAAAATTAATGCCATTTTTTTCTTGGTTGATTAGAAGTATTTCTGTATAAACATTTTTTTCGGCTTGTTGAATAGCAACAAATTTCGTTTTTTTTATCAACGCTAGAAATTTTTTACCAAAAGCAACACTTAAGAAATCGTTTAAAAAAAATTATTTTAAAAAAAATGTTGATGCAATAATGTAAAGAAATAGTCACTAGTACTACATTTTTGCATTTTTAAAAATTCAAAAATTAAATTCTCGGAGTTGTGGCGATTTTTAAAAGTGCAATTTAATGGTATACTTGTCTGTAAGTGTCTAAATTTGAATTTTGCGACAGTTGCTGCACGTTCAATTAAAACTGTAAATTTACATTTTTTCAAGTTCAGTTCCATTAAGTTATTATCACACCAGATAGCCATACTGGTCAGATCTGATTGTAACAACTTATGTTGATCTAAGATGTCATAGGATAGAAACAATTTAACGTCATCAGCATACAACAGTACATTCGAATGTTTAATGACAGAAGGTAGGTCATTTATAAAAAGATTAAACAGAATAGGACCTAAGTGACTTCCTTGAGGTACTCCAGAGGTGACATCTATAGTTTTTGATGTTGATGATTCGAATAACACCTGTTGCTTCCGATTTGTCAGATACGATTTTACCCATTTTAAAAGAAAATCTGGGAATCCATATCTTTTAAGCTTTTCAATCAACAGATAATGATTAACTTTATTAAAAGCTTTACTAAAATCAGTATATATGACATCTGTTTGAAGATTCTTTGAAAATCCCTTTATTGTTAATGTAGAAAATTCCAATAAATTTGTAGATGTTGATCTACCTTTCAGGAAACCATGCTGTGAAGGAGATATTAATGTTGTGACCGAGTGAACCAATTGCTTTGTGACAACTTGTTCAAATAACTTTGGTATTGTGCTAAGTTTAGCAATACCTCTATAGTTAGATACGAATGATTTGGTTCCACTTTTACGAAGAGGAATAATGTATGACTCTTTCCATGAATTCGGAAAATAACCTCTTTCAATAGAGGCATTGAATATATTTGAAAGTGGAATGTATAAATGTTCTGCACAAACTTTCAAAATGCAGCTAGGAATATTATCTGGACCAGTACTATATGAATATTTTTACGATTTTAGGTGTTGTAAGACATCTTCAGATTCTATAACAGGGCTGAAAATGGAATTATAAGTGGGGATGTTAAATGGATATGATGTGTTGCCATAAGTATTATCAGAATATGTCGTTTTGAAGAAGTCAGCAAACATATTTGAAATCTCAGTAGTATTGTTGGACTCACGATCATTCCATTTCATCGTAGTTGGAAAACCAGTGTTTTTCCTTTTTGAATTTACAAAGTTATAAAAAGTTTTAGAATCGTATTTCATTTTGGATTTCAAATCGTACAAATAATCATCATAGTATTTTTTATTAAGTACTTGATATCAATGTCTGAGAAGCTAATATTTAGAATAATATTGCAGGTTTAAAGTTCTTTTATATGTTTTAAATGCCGGAGTTTTCGAAGTTTTAAGTTTCCTCAATTCTTTTGTAAACCATACAGCACCAAGTTCATTCGAATTCTTTTTAATGTTCTTTGGAACACATGTCTCGAAGATTTTGCGCTCAGCACAATTGAAAATTGATACACAGTCTTCAACATCCTCAAAGTTCATGTCCCAACTAGTTTCAGATAATAGCTGGTTCATTTTAACAAAATTTGTATTCTTGAAGCAAAAAAATGACTTCAACGGTGTAGAAACTGGTTCCAAGTTGTTTTGAACAAATTCGAAAGATAATTCAAGTGTTGGGTGATGGTTATCTTCTGGACATGCAAAAGCATCACAGCGTTGCACTGAAAACTTCGAAGAGTCGTCAACATAAATTATATCTAAATTAAAGTCTCCAAAAACAACAATGGAATGGGCAGGTTTAACATTTGAGTAAACCAATGATGTAAGCGACACATGTCTTAGATAAACGGTAATATCGGAATTCGGTGGGATATACGAGCAAATAACGAAAATACCGATACTAAAAACTTGAATTCGTACACATATAAATTCCAAGTCAGAGACATCTCATAGTATGATTTCCTCATAGACATCAGGGCGAATATTAAGCTTACAAATCTATATTTAAAATTCAGTAATCCACCCAGAAAATGTCCAAGGATGTAATATGTGGCAGCTGTAACCCAGTGCCACGCAATTTGAGGCGAGATTCACTCAATATTCGATGATTACTAAGTTAAATTTTAATTATATTTTTTGTTTTGTGGGCCTCTTATGTCCCATTGGAAATTCCAATGGTTTTCGGTGTCTCAAAAATAAGAAAAAAATTTGAAAAGCTTCGGCCAAAACTTCGGCTATTTTTTGGAAAAACCGAAGCCGAAGACGAATGTGCTATTTTGGCCGATAACGGCTGAAGCCGATGCCGAAGCCGATTAATCGGTCGGGCTCTATCTGAAAGTATGATTTCCTCAGATGAAAAAAGGTTTTTTTACTGCAATGAGGACTCCACCACCAGTTCTGCATTTACGATCCCTCCGAAAAACTTGATACCCAGCACACAGAATTTCTGAATCAAAAATGTTTGGTTTAAGCCAAGTTTCGGTATATACCAAGACATTATGACTACAATGGAAACTTTTAATATAAATATCATTCAACTTTGTATTTAGCCCTCGAACATTTTGGTACAGAAGACAAACAACATTATTTGGGATTTTATTTAGTTTTTTTGATTAGAATTTAGTTTTCTTTGAGTAAGTTGAACGGGATTTACTAGATTTAATTTTTCTTTATAAACAAATTCGAGAACTAAGTTTTATCCGGCCAAAAAATTTTATTAACAATCTCATCAAACAATTCTGCAGGAACAGATAATTTGAAAGATGAAATGTTTCTAGCGTATGAAAAGTTGAATTTAAAGCATTTATTTTAGGAATTTTGTTTTGACCAATTCAATTCCATATGAAAATTTTTTATATCCGTTGATATATTGGGCTTTTTTGGTCTGTTATATTTAAATGCAAATAAATCTAGATTTATTTCATGTTTCGCCGACGTTTCGTTGATTATTTGTCAATTTTTTCAAGGCATTTATTGAATCTATAGAAAATACAATTATTTTAGTCACTTTACAACATATTTCACATTCTTTTTTGGAAAAATTAATTTGAACTTACATTGTCTAGATTTTTACATTTTATTTATAGCATCGCTTCGTGACATCACTACACAACATTAATAATAATAATAAAGGGGGGGGATTTGCACTGCGACCTTTGGTCTTTTGTGCCCCCACTACGAGTCCGTTTTGGGTGAAGATGCCCCAAGTATCACGAATCATACCTCTTAGAGGACCTCCACCAACCCCAATTCCGTTAGGAATTTCAAGATTAGAAGAGGATCCAGATTCGGCCAATCATGCTCTGGCACCAGGTACTTTCCCAGTAAGCGCCTCCTTGTGTGGATGATTGCCCCACAGGACTCCAGTAAATGACCGGACTTTCTTCTTCCTCATTGCAGAATCTGCAAGAGTCGTCGTTTAGAATGCCCAGCTTCGTGAGATGTCCCCTCAGTCTGCAGTGACCAGTGAGAAACCACGTTAGAATTCGAAGCCGGTTCTTACTCAGCCCGATACAAGCTTCAAACCTCCTGTTGTTATATTTACCAAGGAGTGATTTGGCCTGCCGTAGCCCAGGTAGATCGAACCAATAGTTCGATCTGTCCACCCGTACTCTTTCTCTGAGCATTTCCCGGATAGTGTGTGCACCTATACCATAGAATGGCTCTGGCCCTGTAAGGGGCGTAGCCGTTCCTTTTCTCGCAAGCTCGTCTGCCGCCTCGTTCCCCTCCACACCGACGTGTCCTGGCACCCAGCAGAGCGTAACTTTATTGGTTCCGCCCAGCCGGTTTAATTTTGCAAGACAGTCCCCCACTAGCCTGGAGCTAATGATGTGAGAGTCTAGGGCTTTAAGAGCCGTCTGACTGTCAGATAGTATTACGATTTCCCGTCTACAGTATTTTCTGTCAAGGTTGAATTGCACACATCTTTCAATTGCATGAACTTCTGCTTAGAAGATGCTGGTCAGTGTGCCCATTGGTTCGGAGTATTTGGTACGTGGCCCGAATACCCCAGCACCAGTGCCCTCGTCTGTTCTGGATCCATCTGTAAACCACATTATAACATGGTCGCGGATACCATACTGTGAGTGTATGTTGGACCATTCTTTCTTACTACTGAGCCTCACATCAAAGTTTTTTGTGAAGCTAAATTTTCTCATGTTATCGTCCCTTGGAGCTAATAGAAGCGGATACTTATTGGAAAGAGTGAAGTGATCCGCGCGCTCAATACACCTTCCGTACCCTATGCCCTCCTTAGAAAATCTCGCAAGTGTACTGTCAGCTACCTCCCCAATGACAATGTGTAGGGGAGTTAGTTCTAATATTACCTCCAGTGCCGCAGTTGGACAGGTTTTCATTGCCCCGGTTATGCAGACACATGCTAGCCTTTGAACACGTTCTAGTGACTTCCTAGTGGTGCCCAGACGCAACGGCCCCATAGGTTATGATTGGTCTCACCATTCCTATGTACATCCACCGCATTATGCGTGGACTACAACCCCAAGATTTACCAGCTATGCTCCTACACATCATGAGAGCTCTAATGGCCTTCTTTGTTACTAACTCCGTGTGTATCTTCCACGTGAGCTTACTATCTAGTGTTAATCCCAGATATTTCACTTCCGTTTGTTTCTCTATAACTTGCCCGGACAGCCGAATTGGCCTCCAGTACTGTAGTTTCCTCTTCAATGTAAACGGTACAATCGTGGTTTTTGCTGGATTAATGTTCAGCCCCACAGATTTGCACCATTCCAGCGTGACCTCGAGACCTCTCTGTATTATATCACATAAGGCCTCCTCGTACTTACCCCTAGCCATTATGACGATGTCATCAGCATACCCCTGACACGTAAATCCCATATCAGCTGAGGAGCTCGTCCACCACCAGACTCCACAGAAGAGGCGAAAGCACGACCCCCTGGGGACAACCCCTCGTGGTGACTGCCTCAGTGGTGTTAAGGCCAGTTTGATATTCGACAGACCGGGTGCCTAACATCTCCCCAACCCAATGGCACAGAGTAGTGTCCACCCCTTTACACAGCAAGGCATGTCTAACGCCCTCATGGGAGGTGTTGTCAAACGCACCCTATATGTCGAGGAATGCACACACTACTATTTCCTTTGTGTCCAAGGCCCTTTGTATGTACCCAGACAACTGGAATAGAGCAGTTTCAGTAGACCTGCCCGCTTTATACGCATGTTGACAGTGGTGAAGGGGCCTCCTGACCAGGACTTCTTCTCGAAGATAGTTATCTATTACTTTTTCCATCGTTTTAAAAAGAAACGAAATCCTTCTAATCTGATGAATCATTTCAGGCCCTCCCTTCTGGAGAAGGGCCGGAAATATGCCATCTACACCTGAAGATTTGTAGGGGTGAAAGGTTCCAATTGCCCATTCAATCCTTCTTCTATCACAAATTTTTTTGGCGACTTCCCAATCTACTCTACTAGCTCTCCGACCCATAGACAAGTTCAATGAGTCCGCCTTAGGTACGCTGCCTGGGAAGTGGGTCTCAAGAAGCAATTCGGCTCGTTGAGACTCACCTTCTGTAAAGGTGCCATCTGCCCTTTTGAGAGCCAAGGTAGCTACGTTCCCTGTTTTGGCTACCGCCTTGTACAGCCTCGCCGCTACAGGAGTATCCATTTTGCTCCTAATTTGTTTACTGTATATAGTGTAGTGTATACATACAAGTCTACATTACCTGCCCCTGCATTTCATTAGTACAAATGCACCGACAATGTATCGACATGCTAGCGCTGCACTTTTGAGTACGCTGACCCAATATACACAAATGGTTCTGGATGTTGTCAACAACAATTGAGTGTATATTGAAATGCACTCAATTTCGGTGACCGTCCTTCGACACCATTCGTCAAAACCAAATTAGCGTACTCAGGGCAACGGGTGCAAATGAAATGCAGAACATAAGTATAATTATATTATTGTAGTGCAAGTAAGTAGGATAGATTAAGAACTAATGTATAACAGTTATAAGTAAAGATATAAAAGAGCCGCGTTGGCCACTAATAAAACCAGATTGAATTGGAACTCTGTTCTTCTACTTTCTCATTCAATTGTGGTGCCTAGCGCCAATCCCTAATATGCTTGAAGAAGCTTAAAATCTTCAAATACACAAAACACATTACTCAACATGGCGATCTTGCCACTCCAACCTTGGAGTTTTACTGAGACGATCCAGCGTAGCGAGTCCATTGTAATGGGCATAGTTAGGTTAAGATAAAAATCATCATGGACTATTATTTTACTGAACACGAACCAAGCAAAATGAAAATTTTCGAGTTTAATGATGAACAAGATGCGGCAATGGCAAAGGCCACCATGTCCGTAGCAGAGGAGGTGGCCAACGAACCAAAAGTGGCAAAAGCCAATGAACCGCTACGAAACGGAGAAATCATTCATCTGCTCAGTGACTCGGAAGACGATTCTTACGAAATTCTGGGTTTTTTAACGTTGGCATCACCACCGGTGTGCATCTCGAAACCATTTTCCTTCTCTGAGCCAGTATCATTGGGAAGCATTGAAACCACAACGATGCAAAGGGTTGAAGTATCCGTGAACGCCGAGGAAGCACCAACAATTGGCGCCGATCAATTCGATTATGATGATGATTGTCATGATCACTGCATTGATATGTCAATGATGTTCGCCGAAGCTGTTAGGAGGACACACAATGGCGAAAATGTCTTTTATAATTTTTTAACGTTCCATATTAAATTGCTTACCATCAACATCCTATGAAACTACTATCTATTATACATTATTTTTATATTTTACAATTTTTACTAAATTTGCATTTGTCAAAATATTTTACTTAAAAAAAAAAAAATTTGTAAATAAACCCGAATTGATTAAATTTTCATTTTTAAAGTTACAATTTCTAAATAAATTCTACGCGCTAAATTAAGTAATAGGCTAATTTAATTGTTAAATAACAAAAAAAATAAAAAATTAAAGCATTTGAAATATTCACAAAATATTAACTAAATATTAACTAAATTAATTTTGTTGCAAACAATAAACAAAAAAAAAATATATATATATATATATTACCATATTATTATTGTATATGAAAAATAACAATAACAACAACAGAAACGCTACTCCAATTACACAAACCAAAAGGTACACATCATAAACAATGAAGGAAATGATCAGGGAAACGATCAGGGCTCGGAAAACAAAGTTATTCCGGACAGCCAAAACTAAAAATTTATAAAATCTCGGATAACAATTCCAATTTCATAAAAATTAAGTACAAAAACAACTTTATGACTTTTTTTAATCGACACTGGCGCAGACATTTCACTCTGTAAAATTAATAAACATGTAGATAACGATTTTTATAATCCAGATGAAAAATGCAAATTAACGGGCATTACAAACGAAGAAATTTTTTCACTAGGTAGTATAAGCCTAACACTTAATTTTGGGGAGAAATCCAGCAAACATGAGTTTCAACTGGTCAGTTCGAAATTTCCAATTGAGACTGATGGTATATTAGGTAGAGACTTTTTGAAGAAATTTCTTTGCAAAATAGATTACGAAACTTTTACAATTTCAGTGTTGATAAACGAATCACTAATCATTTTACCTATGCATTCAAAATCCTTTAATACAATGACAATAAAAGTTCCACCAAGAACTGAAATCGTATCAAACTAACAGAAGATACAGTTATTCTAAATACAAGAAGGCATTTTTCTGAGTAATTCAATAGCACCAAAAAACGGCATGACACATATAAAAATTTTAAACTCAACGGATAAGGAAATAATTTTAAATGGTATTCAGTTGGAAACTGATTCTTTGAACAATTACGACATTTTGACCTACGACAACACAAAACCAAAACACTCGCAAAAACGATTGAATAAGATTTTAGAAACATTAAACATACAGTGTAATGACACAAAAATTAAAAACGACTTGACAAACATTTTCCAAAAATACCAGGACGTATTCCACTTGGATAACGAACCCTTGACAACAAATAATTTTTACACTCAAAACATAACGACAACAGACAACACACCAGTTTACATTAAAAACTATAGACTACCACATACACACACTGACGTAATGAATGAACAAGTCAAGAAAATGCTTGAGGACGATATTATTGAACCATCAGTTAGTCCTTACAATTCCCCATTACTTTTAGTACCTAAAAAGAACATTGATGACAAAAGAAAATGGAGACTTGTTGTGGATTACAGAAAACTGAAAATTTACAGTGGTAACAGACCACAGACCACTAGTCTCATTATTTTCGCACAAAAATCCTTCACCAAAAATGACTAGAATTCGTCTAGATTTGAGTGATTACGACTATGACATAATTTACAAAAAGGGTAGTATGAACACTAATGCCGATGCATTATCCAGAATACAAATTAATTCAGAAATTTTAAAAAATATGATACCGCAAGAAGATGATAAAAATGCGAAGAAAACACTTATAATTACAAGAGGCATGGCAAATAAAGAAGCCATTAAAAATAAAGAGGCAAACAATGATGAAGAAATCATTGTGGATAGTGACAAAACCCAGAAGTCTGATCAACTTCCGATATGGGATTGCACATCCGTTAGTGACGTCAGTAATATGAAGAATTTAAAATTTTATATGGCCAAAGAAAATAAAATATATATTGAAAATAATATTGTGCACGTGGGATTTAGCGATAATTCAACGAAACCAGTTTCGTATTCGAAGAAGCTAACCCAACAAACTAATTTAAATACGCATGCGAGATACAGTGATAATTCAACGAATCTAGATTCGATTATGAAGAAACTGATATCCAAAATGAAAAATGAGAATATAGTAGAGCTAGCGCTAGCCAACAATGATAAAATATTCCAAAGAATCTCAAAAGAAGAATTCAAAAACATATTTATAAACATACAACAAAGCCCTCAAAATAGAAAAAGTCCTCAACTCAAAATTTTAATTTATGACCCACCAAAAAGAATACAAGATGACATTACGAAATTTAAACTCATTGACGAATACCACACAACAGGACACTTAGGAGTTAGAAGGACAGTGATAAAACTAAAACAAAGGTACGTGTGGAAAAACATGTACAAAATGGTAAAGTATCGCAATGTGACATATGCGCGAAAAGTAAACAAACACGCCACACTATTGAACCACTAACGATAACAGACACGCCTAGTAATAGTTTCCAAACATTGTCAATCGACACCGTAGGACCGTTACGTATATCCAATGGATTTCGGTACATACTAACAATGCAATGTGATCTCACAAAATTTGTAATATCATACCCTATGTCAACAAAAGACGCCGACACTGTCGCAAGAACACTCGTAGAACAAATAATTTTAAAGTATGGCCATTTTCAAGTACTAAAATCTGATAATGGTACTGAATTCAAAAATGAGTTAGTGCACAGCATATGTGAACTATTAAAAATAAAACAAACATTTTCTACTCCATACCATCATCAAGCGATGATGGAACCACAGAGTTCTTAATGAATTTCTCTTAACATCAACAAATGACCATGAATGGGACAAGTGGATACCGTATTTTACTTTTGCTTACAACACGACTCCACACGTTGACACTGGATACACACCCTTTGAACTTGTATACGGAAAATTACCATGTTTACCCAACCAAATTTTTGAAACTGAAACCAAAACTGATCTCGACAGCTATCGAAGCGAGATGCGTACGAAACTAAATTTTTCACTAAATAAAGCCAAAGAAATGTTAATTAGGGCTAAGGAGAAGCGAACTGACAAAAATTTAAATAATATACAAAAACTTAATATAGAAATAGGAGACCTAGTGTTATTAAAAGTAGAAAATAGAAATAAATATGAAAAACCATATAAGGGACCATTTATAGTACTAGATAAATTAGGAGTTAATACAAAAATATAATGGGAAACCAAAAATTATTCATAACAATCAGCTGATACCTTACAAGGCAGCAATATAGCAATAAGAAAATAACTATTAAATTTAAAAACTTTTTTTACATATATGTTATTATAAATCATACTAGTTTATTTCATAAAAATAATTTTACTTATAATTTTACACTTAAAAACAAATTTATAAAACACAAAAATAAATTTTAATTGTATTTTACTATAAATTATTAATTATAATCATAGATTTGCTTATTTAAGAATTTCATAATATAAATCAATATTCTATAAAAATATTATTTTTAATCATATCACCTAACCATTTTATAACTACAATCTTCTCTGAAAATTCTTTTAAAAATCATTATTCTTCAAATAATTTTCATCTTAAGGGTAAGGGTGTAGTGTATACATACAAGTCTACATTACCTGCCCCTGCATTTCATTAGTACAAATGCACCGACAATGTATCGACATGCTAGCGCTGCACTTTTGAGTACGCTGACCCAATATACACAAATGGTTCTGGATGTTGTCAACAACAATTGAGTGTATATTGAAATGCACTCAATTTCTGTGACCGTCCTTCGACACCATTCGTCAAAACCAAATTAGCGTACTCAGGGCAACGGGTGCAAATGAAATGCAGAACATAAGTATAATTATATTATTGTAGTGCAAGTAAGTAGGATAGATTAAGAACTAATGTATAACAGTTATAAGTAAAGATATAAAAGAGCCGCGTTGGCCACTAATAAAACCAGATTGAATTGGAACTCTGTTCTTCTACTTTCTCATTCAATTGTGGTGCCTAGCGCCAATCCCTAATATGCTTGAAGAAGCTTAAAATCTTCAAATACACAAAACACATTACTCAACAATAGTTAGGGTCGTGGTGTAACTCTGCCAGTCCCCGGTTCTCTTAGCTCGGTTAAAGAGCTTCCTCGTCGAAGCCCGAAGATTTGACAACTCGTTGTTCCACCACGGCGCATACTTAGTACTACCAGTCCTACTCGGACAACTGAGGTTATATCCCTCGATCATAACGTTCGTTAGTTCTACTACCTCCGCACCCTAGGAGTAGTGGTATGTGCAGCTTAGTGCAATGCTCCACAAGCCGCTGAACCTCCAGTGGTGGAACTTCCTTCTCATCACCCGGGAAGTACGCCGACGCTATGACCACCGTCCGATCAGTTCCGCCTATATTGAGCAGAGTCTGAATCGGCACTAGGTCCCTGGTCAGGAATTCTGAAAGACAAAAGTAGTTAGTTTTATCCCTCAGTAACATGCAGGCTCTAGGGTCTTTGACCCTGGTATTCCATAGTACCTGGGCCCCTACACCTGTCCATCCTCTCATCTGTCCGCCATAGGTCCAAGGTTCCTGGATCAGTGCCGCCACAAGATGTTGTTTGGCAAACATCCTCGCAATTACAGCCGAAGCTGCTTTGGCGTGGTGGATGTTCACCTGGGCGAACCTGGCACTGACCCCCCCGCTGCTGTCGTCCATCATGACGACTCCGGAGCCGACGCCCCGGATAGCAGCAATCTCTCCTCCTCTTCCTCTGTCGGATCCAAGACGCTGAGGACAGTGATATTACCATCACTGCCCTCCTCATCAGAATCCGACCCTTCCTCCATCGGAGGGGCAGGGGTCGCTCCAGCGTCAACCACCACAGGTGACGCTGGTTCTGCTGACACTGTAGGTGCCGCGCTAACCTCCTGCCCCTCACGAACTTCGGAAGGAACATCCTCCATTGAAGCCTCCGCTCCCACCTCCTCCGCAGGTCTCCTCTGCAGATGAGCCGAGACCTTCCCGAAGCGGTAGTTCATCTGCCCGCCACTCCTCAGGATGGCCTCGTACGACGACTCATCGATGCTCACCCTCAGGAGCTGGCCACCACCATCCTCCCGACAGCTGGGCGTCTTCCATACGTTTGTATGAAGGCCCTCATTTTGAGCATCGATGAGCGCCATCGTCACCTGCAGCGCCTGTCCCGCACTCCTTGGTAGGAGTGCATTAACAATTAATATAAAAATCACAATATTTTTCAAAAACAATAGCTACAAAAAACAAAAATATCACAGATTTGAAAAGTTGTTCAAAATGTTTTTATGTTATTGCCACCGTGTATATTGCATTTGTGTTGTTTTTGTCTTCTTTTGTATTCATCGTTGTTTCTAGTTTTTGTTGAATTCGTAGGCTCTCTAAGGTGCATCGGGTACTCGTTCTCTGTTCCTTATCCAAAATTCTGACGTTATCAAAATCAGCTGATTGGCCGCAGTCCAATATGTGTTGCGCTAGCGCTGTTGATAATTTCTTCTTCTCTATGTCTGTCTTGTGTTCGTTCATTCTAGTGCCAAGCGCTCTCTTAGTCGTGCCGATGTATATCTTTTAGCTTGTTTCCATTTCGTTCCCTTGGCATGCGATTTCATAGACTACGTTATGTTGTTGGTGTTGTTCTATTTTATCTTTAGTGTTCGTGAATATTTTGCTGAGCGTCTGGTTCGGCTTGTGAGCAAACGAAGCTTTCTCCTGTCCGATTGCAAGGTGTAAGTGTGCATTGTCTGTGAGTCTTGGAATATATGATACACTGTAGTATCGTTTGTCGTTGCCAGATTCGTCTATTTTTGGCCTCGTCTATTTTTGGCCTGTCGTCACTTATTCCGATGACATTGTTTATGAGGTTCTTGGCTGTTTTGATTTTTTGTTTCGTTGGTTGTGTCGAATGGAAATTTATCGTCCTTCCCGATGAAGTTGGTTTTGTATACCAGTCCATGTCTTTTTCAATTTCCATAGTGAACTGTAGTTTGTCGTGATAGTTGTTGAGCGTGTTTAGTATGATGTTTTTGTCTTTGTCGTGAATAATGGCAAAGATGTCGTCTACATATTTGTATATACATTTGAGTTCGATATCCGCTTCCTTTAAAGTTTTTCTTTTACCGTGAGTGCGTTCTTGGTGTTGTACTTCTCAGAGATTATGTTTTTCAAAATACCCCCTATGTGTTTCGATAATTGGTAACATGGTACATTAAAAGACGATGAAATAGGTCGTAATGGTAGACCAGGCTTGTGGATTTTGGGTAATCCATATAATCTTGGAGCAACTGCTTCTGAACAATAAAGTTTGAACTTCAAGTTGCGATCAATGTGTTCCTGTTTTGTCGTTGGGTCGTTCCTTATCGTTATATAGGTTGATTTGTCCTCCAGTAGTTGTTTCATTTTGTTGTTGTAGTCCTCTCTGTATATTACTACTGTCTTATTGCCTTTGTCTGCTTGTGTAATGATGATTTCCTTTTTATGCTGTTTTATGAATTTTTCCGTTGTTTTGTATATTTTAATTATAAGTTTTTCTCTGTCTGTGTTTTTAATTTTTCTTCTGTGTACTGCTACCTTGTTTGTGATTTTGGATCTGGCAACCTCTTTGTCTCTGTCGTCTTCTATCGTCTGAATGCACTGTTCTATGTGTGCGATTACATGTATTGGTGAAAAGTTTTGTTTGTTGACTGGTATCGCAAACTTTTTCCCCAATGAGAGGAGCCATTTGCTCTCTGGTGGGAATTGTATGTCCGTTTTGTTTACAAACCAACTCTCATTGTATGTTAGCCCAAATTTTTGTAATTGTAAGTCCCTTAGTCTTTCTAACTTGGAAGAGTGTGTCTGATGTGTTTGAGATGATACGTATTTGTACATACAATTTTGTTTTCTTACAAAATTTTTGTACTCGTCGTTGTTTAGAGTGGTTTTCATTTTTATTTCGGCATGATAGATGTTCCTCATAGTGGTAGTGATGTTAATGTTGGTTTCTGTGATTTCCTGGTTTAGAATTTGTCTGTGAAAAACTTTCATTTCATACTCCTTCAGTTTAGACTGGCCAGCTGCTAAGTCCTTTGATACATCATTAAATCCCTTTCGGACTTGACGTACCAATTTACAGATGTCCAGCTCTGTATCGCGGCAATCTTCGCAGGACCAACGAAGTCCTTTTTTACCCTCGATCAGATCGACTACTCTACCAGTAAGGGATGCACATTTTACGGGATAAAAGCTATCGCATAGCCAACAAGAGACCACACGCAGAGAAAAAAAATGGTTGGAGCATGATCGCACAGATCATACATTTTTTGCTACAATAATATTATGATTGTAGCGAGCATTTATGGTTGGGGTGACAAAGCGAATGATTTCAGAAATCATAATATGATGCAGGCAATTATTAACATGATTGGATATTCAATAATGATAATGACAATCATATAATGGTTGGCCTGAATGAATACTCACGAAAATGTCATATGATAAGTATATGTATGCATTTAGAACATAATAAATGTAAGGCAGTAGTAGCTAAACGTGCTAACGCGCTTCGCCAGCAACCCAAGTGTCCCGGGTTCAAATCTCGGCACGGCCAAACGTAAGTAAGTATAGAAAAATTTATATGAACTTTTATTTCTTTAATATAATATAACAATCAACTAATATTACATTGAAATATTAATAACATAATTTAAAATAATTAAAAAGTAGATATTGAAATTTAATTAAAAGTTAACTAAAAATTGGTTACATGATTGTAACCATCATCTACATTTTGGCTGCAACCATGTACATTTTTATTTTGCAATCATGTGGATGGTTGGTGCAATCATTTCGCCAATCATAATATGTTCCCCTTAAAATATGATTGGGTCAACCATGTTTTTTCTCTGCGTGCATGCGTTCGTTATCGACTTTAATGGCACACTTTTCCGTAAGTGCAGAGCAAATCATATTTAAATGCGAAATTTATAAAATATAAAAAGTATAAAAAAAAGTGTAAATTTTAACGAGACAAAATTTCAAATTATATTAAAACAGGTGCCTGAAAGTATGCTCTGAAAATATGATCAGCCTGAGAATGTGAAATCTATATAAAGCTGGTGACACAAGAAATGTCAAAGTGGACAGTATAAGCAAAAACAATTTTGCAATTTTTGTTGTTTTGATACTTAGCTAACAGGAATTCACGGAAATATCGCACAAAACTTTGTTATTTGCACAAAACTTATTGCACTTAGCCATCAGGGTTTCCTTGATATAATGTATTTATTTTGTGTGCGCCGTGCTTCTCGGAACCGACGTCTTCTTTCATAGTTTCCGTTTCGGTCACGGATATCCTGATCATGACTGCTGCTGTGATGAATACTACCCCGTTCCTTGCTCTTAAGATAACGTATGCGGTGTAGTATTTTACCAAAAGATGTATTCTTCATTTTTGGCTGTTGCTGTTTGGTGAACATTATCTTAAACTTTGTCGTCTCGGGGATCATCACATTGTGGTGTATATGCATATACATACTACAGTCTAGCGCACCAGCCCACAAGAGTATACAAACGAAAAAGTACCGCTAGCAGCGAACACTTGAAACTGCATTACTAGCATACGCTGCTGGCCTGAATAAGAGCGCAGCATAATAGTACGTAAACCAACGTTTGTTTGCTTTTGTCACTTTTCCCTTCGTTTGCATTTCTGTTAGCGCGAGCCAGAATGAAATTTGAATCCTGACTTTGGCTATAAATGCGATCGGCCAATGCCCTTCTGGCAGCGGTAATAAAATATTGATCAGAATGTAGAAATGATTTTTGTATTATAGAATTGTAGATGTAAGCATATTTTTTAGGAATTGAAGCCTTGGCGATTCAGAAATAAAGCAGATATTATTTTTGACTTTCAAACTAAAAACACTCTTTTACTAATTGCGGCGACTTCGCCAAGTATAAACTACAGCGGAGGACCGCTTTAAACATCCAACTATTAGAGTAGGGCCAACGAGACTAAAAACTATATACCATAAAAATATTATAACATCATTAATTTTGCATTGGCCGAGTTGAATGTCCTTGTAGTTCTCACACTCGCTAATCAATTTGTTGTCGACATTGTCCTCTTCCAGAATAATGTTCTCCTTCTCGACGTTGGCCTCTTCTGCGACACCGTATTTTGCTGATATCAATTCGCGCTCTTCGTAGCATTCGGTTTTATTCCACCGCTTCTTGCTCCCTGTCGCGTTATCTGAAGCATCTGCGAACTCTTCGCTTGTATCGAGCGAGGACGATTTTCTTGCAAAACCTTTAAAATATTCCTCGAGGTTTTTTTTGTGATAAGCAAGTCGATTTTCGTCCTCGTAGGTCGTGCCATATATCAACTCCTTCATTAGATTCCAATACTGATCATCTATATCTAAATATAGCATGTCAATTTCATTATGTTGAGGTAGATCTTCAAATACTGCTGTTAATAATGCGAACAGTTCATCGAGCGATTGTTTCGCATTTTAAATTTCATAATCAGACATGTGCTCCAGTTCATGGCTCGTCTCTGTGATGAACTCTCGTAGGTATTCCATTCTCCTATGGAATCTACAAATGGGTGGTGTTTCAAACATATTCTGTAGTTTAAACGTGGTGGTGTATTAGTTTTTATTTTTTTTTTATTTTCACTTTACCGATGTTAAAGCCTTGGTACACTTAAACCACGTGGTTTACGCCTTACGCATGAAATAGCGTCTTAGTGAACTATTTTAAATCACTGCTTTGAAATTCATTGAGTCTCTTACCACGGGTGGGGGAAAAACGGTATGGAAGTACCAAAATTACCTTCTTTTAAAATAAACGAGAAAAGAAAACCAAACTTCTCCGTTTGGTTGTCACTTCAATTCTGTTCGAAGGACCAAAATTGAGAAAAGAAACTCCGAACAGTTTCAATGTAATTTCAATTCTGTTCGAAGGACCAAAATTCATTGGACAGCACAAGAAAAGAAAACCAAACTCTTCAATTTGGGTGTAATTTCAATTCTAATTTTTTTATTGCCCAACGGCGATATTTATAAAAATCAGGTATACTAAAAACTACAAATATACTTATAGTATATTCTCAGCACAAGACAACCAGAGATAAAAATACACTATAGTGTTGGTCTTCTTGTGTACATACAGTGGAATTGTTATCAGTTATGCTAGCAACAGAATACCAAATATAGTGTTGGTATCCGTATGCTTCCATTAGGAGAAAACAATTTACGAGTATTTTGACCGCGAAGGGTCCATATAGCAATGCTACATGCGCGAGTCGAGAAGAACATTTGAATTGCATTATCATATCTTACATGCTTGGTATAGAATAACAACGTGTTCAATAACTGTTGGACACTATGTTCTTCACCATAGACAAAAAAAATGATGAAATGGAGAAGCGTCGTCGTGAAATTTAAGGTTTCTGGAAGCTTCTCCTTATTTCTTTATTACTATGGAATTTTCCAGAACCTTATATGTAGATTCTTTATATATATTGTAATTCGCTGACTATACTATGGATGAATTTAAAGCTAAAGTGGAGTACCGTTATATAGTATAGTAGGGTATTAACTTGCACATAAGAGTTCCCAAAATTTAAATATGCATTTGATAGAGGAAAACCATACCATTAAACCAATGTAAACTTTTTACGATAGGATGTGAACTCATCACGCTAGACTAGAATTGTTTGAAAAAACGCCTGGGAATTCAGTTTTCTGCTGAAAATTTGTTCATTGTAGAAAAAAATTCACTCTATGAAAATTCAGAAAATGTTAAGCTAAAAAAAAAATTTTTTTAATGAAAATATCGGAGTTTGTTTTAGTCTGGAGTTTACATCCTATTCAATGAAAAATGCGATTTAAACGGTGTAATAGAAGTTATAAGTTATTATAAGTTATTACGTTTTTCTTTTTATCAAAAATATATTTTAAAAATGCTGAGGACGGGATGCATCAAAGAAATCAAGGTATTGACAAAATTTATTTAATTCTCTAGCTGGTACTCACTAGCTACTAACTTATCCAATTCAAAGTAGTTAATAAATTTAGTAACAATATCAATATAATAATTTTCTAAATTGAACAATTTTTGAAAACCCCTCCCCCCGAAAAAAGTCCTAGTGAGTTGTGGTTCCAGTTCAGAATATTTATATTTTCGAGAAATATGGAGCATAATACTATGGCTGCACACAAAAAAAAAAGTCGGTAGACTTTACCGAAAAGGACGGTTAAAAACGCTCCAACTCTTCTTCGTCGGTTAATCTAACCGATGAGAAGTGGTTGATTTACTTTAATGATTTGTTGGTTTACAATTTTTAATTGTAAACATACAGCAAAAATTTGTTTCGATACATATTTTTTTAGTAAGAAAACCGTTTTAATTTGTTGGCTTACAATTTTTAATTGTAAACTTACAACAAAAATTTGTTTCGATACATATTTTTTTAAAAAGAAAACTTTTTTCGAAGAATTAATTTTTTTCTTCTTCATTTTCTTCATGAAAACAAAACCCCAACAACCAAAAAGAACATAATAAACACAAAAATATATTAGCTTGAGCGCATAGCTGACACAAGCTCTTATTTTCCAAAAGTAGTATTAAAAGCAAAAAACTCTGTTTGGCTCTGCTCAAGCTACCTCTATAAGGCACAACATCCATAACACGATTGAAAATTCTTCTTTCTTTGAATCACCACGATTCAACTGAAGATGCGGGAATGGTAAATTGCCCAAGTTGGTGAAAATTAAAATTTAACCAACAATTGCTGTAAAAGAACCTAAAATTTCTGTACAACAACGATTTTGTTCGGTTATTTCAACTATTTTTTTTTACCATTTTTTGTCGGTAAAATTTACCGACGAGCTCGGTAAAAAAATTTACAATTTTCATACATTTTGAAATGCTGTACGTCAACCACTTTTTTCGGTTAAATTTACCGACCTTTTGTTTTTTTGTGTGGAAACGCAACATTCCAAACCAGTTCTGATTTATATTTGTATTTTATTCGATTTATTTTTCAAATATTAAAAATTTTCTAATATTTTAGAAAATAAGGGTGATTGTATTTTTTTTTTTGAATGCAATATGATAGAAAATATTTGTCCATATAAGATTTTTGAAAGAATTATTTGTAACAAATCTATTAATTGGTAGAATGTATAAAAAAAGTTATACAAAAAAAAAAAGAAAACATATATGTAGGTACAAAGCAGATAATTTCCATAATTTATCATGTGATTCCAAAAATGCCAAAACCATCAAAATACTTTGTCGCGAATCCAAACAAATCATAGAAAAATATACATGCATATAAGAAAACAGCAGCAGGAGGGATGAAAATCGCCAACAACAACCTGCGCCGCCAATCATAGTAAAAAAACAAAACGGCAAAAAATTGCAAGATGAATAAAAAAAGGAATCAAAACAAACGAATAAAGATCTAGTCAAAGAAAACGATCGAAATAAGAAAAGGACAAAGACACAAATGTAAAGAAAAGCAAAAACAAAAGCGAACCAACAGCAAAAACATTTCTAGCAGACTACAAAAAATTAAAAAATGTTAGCCAAATGCCGCAGTCTGTACACTCACTGTCCAAACTCCGCAGTCTGCTTACTCACCAGAATTGCACGAGCACCGAGTTAGCAAAAAGGAAGAGGAAGAGCTTATGACGCTTCTCTATGAATATAAGTTCTCTGTTAAAATGGTACTTACTTGAGGCCAGTGATGCCAAATTGAGGCCTTTTTGAGGGATTAATTAATTTCCCTTTTTGAGGGATTTTTGGTCGAATTTTACCTAAAAGGGAAAAAGGTACTTTTTGTATCCATTTGAAGAATAAAAGGGATTTTTAGCTTTTATTCTTTTTTATATATTTGAGGCACGCGTATGCTCCAGGATGCCATTAGTGTGGCAACACTGTATGGAGGTGCCAGATGTTATGGAATTGATCCAAATGGGTACTCGGGTGGCACGCTTGCTCTGCTCGAACATAGCTCGTCGGATTCGCGGGACGGTTGAACACCACTGGACCCCGTGTTTGTGCCTGCAGGAAAACTAAAAATCCGTGCCGGAGTTTTCAAAACGAGCATAGATAGTAAGAAAAGAAAATAGAGGAAAAAAGTAGGAAAGATAAAAGATGGGAAAAGTGGACAATACATATAAACAAGGGAACCAAAAACACTTAGAAACAAAAACAGAAACATCGTATCACTTGGCTTGGGACAAAAAGGTGATATAAATTGTCCTTGGCTTAGCCCACCCTCACCTCAACAAATCAATGTTGAGCCTGCGATGAATCCACGCCAAACTTCTGGAAACATCCCTCAAACCACATCACCTCAGACCCCACTCAATACCCACACATTTCAGTTACTCCTCCAATTAAAAAAATTAAGTTCCAAATAATTGTTATAGTAATTCCTAAGTACATTTTTTATTAAAATAAACTTAAAACTAACATCAATATTTCCTTTATTCTTGAGTTCTTTCTTTTTAATTACTTTATATTCTTTCCTCCAATCCTATCTCTATCACTTTTTATAATTCTTAGTAAATATAATTCTAATTATAATTCTCGTTTTCTACCTCAAGTTCCCCCTAAACGTAGCGAACTTGGGCCCAAATGTTCTACAAACTATTTTTCGGAAGAGGTCTTATTAATCTCCACCAGAAATATTCAAAGCGTTAAACCAGGATTAAATTTTTTTTAATTATAACTCGAATTGAAATTTTCTATACGTCTACTTAAACACTACATTTAAACTAAACAACTAAATAAATTAAATAAATTAAATAAATTAAATAAATTAAATAAATAAATAAATTAAATAAATTAAATAAATTAAATAAATTAAAAAAATTAAAAAATTAAAAAAATTAAATAAATTAAATAAATTAAATAAATTAAATAAATTAAATAAATTAAATAAATTAAATAAATTAAATAAATTAAATAAATTAAATAAATTAAATAAATTAAATAAATTAAATAAATTAAATAAATTAAATAAATTAAATAAATTAAATAAATTAAATAAATTAAATAAATTAAATAAATTAAATAAATTAAATAATTAAATAAATTAAATAAATTAAATAAATTAAATAAATTAAATAAATTAAATAAATTAATAAATTAAATAAATTAAATAAATTAAATAAATTAAATAAATTAAATAAATTAAATAAATTAAATAAATTAAATAAATTAAATAAATAAATAAATTAAATAAATTAAAATAAATTAAATAAATTAAATAAATTAAATAAATTAAATAAATTAAATAAATTAAATAAATTAAATAAATTAAATAAATTAAATAAATTAAATAAATTAAATAAATTAAATAAATTAAATAAATTAAATAAATTAAATAAATTAAATAAATTAAATAAATTAAATAAATTAAATAAATTAAATAAATTAAATAAATTAAATAAATTAAATAAATTAATAAATTAAATAAATTAAATAAATTAAATAAATTAAATAAATTAAATAAATTAATAAATTAAATAAATTAAATAAATTAAATAAATTAAATAAATTAAATAAATTAAATAAATTAAATAAATTAAATAAATTAAATAAATTAAATAAATTAAATAATTAAATAAATTAAATAAATTAAATAAATTAAATAAATTAAATAAATTAAATAAATTAAATAAATTAATAAATTAATAAATTAAATAAATTAAATAAATTAAATAAATTAAATAAATTAAATAAATTAAATAAATTAAATAATTAAATAAATTAAATAAATTAAATAAATTAAATAAATTAAATAAATTAAATAAATTAAATAAATTAAATAAATTAAATAAATTAAATAAATTAAATAAATTAAATAAATTAAATAAATTAAATAAATTAAATAAATTAAATAAATTAAATAAATTAAATAAATTAA
Source organism: Heteromyza rotundicornis (assembly GCA_951394025.1). Taxonomy (NCBI): domain Eukaryota; kingdom Metazoa; phylum Arthropoda; class Insecta; order Diptera; family Heleomyzidae; genus Heteromyza; species Heteromyza rotundicornis. The sequence goes on along the minus strand of OX596011.1, from coordinate 34,713,458 downwards.
ATAAATTAAATAAATTAAATAAATTAAATAAATTAAATAAATTAAATAAATTAAATAAATTAAATAAATTAAATAAATTAAATAAATTAAATAAATTAAATAAATTAAATAAATTAAATAAATTAAATAAATTAAATAAATTAAATACATTAAATAAATTAAATAAATTAAATAAATTAAATAAATTAAATAAATTAAATAAATTAAATAAATTAAATAAATTAAATAAATTAAATAAATTAATAAATTAAATAAATTAAATAAATTAAATAAATTAAATAAATTAAATAAATTAAATAAATTAAATAAATTAAATAAATTAAATAAATTAAATAAATTAAATAAATTAAATAAATTAAATAAATTAAATAAATTAAAATAAATTAAATAAATTAAATAAATTAAATAAATTAAATAAATTAAATAAATTAAATAAATTAAATAAATTAAATAAATTAAATAAATAAATAAATTAAATAATTAAATAAATTAAATAAATTAAATAAATTAAATAATTAAATAAATTAAATAAATTAAATAAATTAAATAAATTAAATAAATTAAATAAATTAAATAAATTAAATAAATTAAATAAATTAAATAAATTAAATAAATTAAATAAATTAAATAAATTAAATAAATTAAATAAATTAAATAAATTAAATAAATTAAATAAATTAAATAAATTAAATAAATTAAATAAATTAAATAAATTAAATAAATTAAATAAATTAAATAAATTAAATAAATTAAATAAATTAAATAAATTAAATAAATTAAATAAATTAAATAAATTAAATAAATTAAATAAATTAATAAATTAAATAAATTAAATAAATTAAATAAATTAAATAAATTAAATAAATTAAATAAATTAAATAAATTAAATAAATTAAATAAATTAAATAAATTAAATAAATTAAATAAATTAAATAAATTAAATAAATTAAATAAATTAAATAAATTAAATAAATTAAATAAATTAAATAAATTAAATAAATTAAATAAATTAAATAAATTAAATAAATTAAATAAATTAAATAATTAAATAAATTAAATAAATTAAATAAATTAAATAAATTAAATAAATTAAATAAATTAAATAAATTAAATAAATTAAATAAATTAAATAAATTAAATAAATTAAATAAATTAAATAAATTAAATAAATTAAATAATTAAATAAATTAAATAAATTAAATAAATTAAATAAATTAAATAAATTAAATAAATTAAATAAATTAAATAAATTAAATAAATTAAATAAATTAAATAAATTAAATAAATTAAATAAATTAAATAAATTAAATAAATTAAATAAATTAAATAAATTAAATAAATTAAATAAATTAAATAAATTAAATAAATTAAATAAATTAAATAAATTAAATAAATTAAATAAATTAAATAAATTAAATAAATTAAATAAATTAAATAAATTAAATAAATTAAATAAATTAAATAAATTAAATAAATTAAATAAATTAAATAAATTAAATAAATTAAATAAATTAAATAAATTAAATAAATTAAATAAATTAAATAAATTAAATAAATTAAATAAATTAAATAAATTAAATAAATTAAATAAATTAAATAAATTAAATAAATTAAATAAATTAAATAAATTAAATAAATTAAATAAATTAAATAAATTAAATAAATTAAATAAATTAAATAAATTAAATAAATTAAATAAATTAAATAAATTAAATAAATTAAATAAATTAAATAAATTAAATAAATTAAATAAATTAATAAATTAAATAAATTAAATAAATTAAATAAATTAAATAAATTAAATAAATTAAATAAATTAAATAAATTAAATAAATTAAATAAATTAAATAATTAAATAAATTAAATAAATTAAATAAATTAAATAAATTAAATAAATTAAATAAATTAAATAAATTAAATAAATTAAATAAATTAAATAAATTAAATAAATTAAATAAATTAAATAAATTAAATAAATTAAATAAATTAAATAAATTAAATAAATTAAATAAATTAAATAAATTAAATAAATTAAATAAATTAAATAAATTAAATAAATTAAATAAATTAAATAAATTAAATAAATTAAATAAATTAAATAAATTAAATAAATTAAATAAATTAAATAAATTAAATAAATTAAATAAATTAAATAAATTAAATAAATTAAATAAATTAAATAAATTAAATAAATTAAATAAATTAAATAAATTAAATAAATTAAATAAATTAAATAAATTAAATAAATTAAATAAATTAAATAAATTAAATAAATTAAATAAATTAAATAAATTAAATAAATTAAATAAATTAAATAAATTAAATAAATTAAATAAATTAAATAAATTAAATAAATTAAATAAATTAAATAAATTAAATAAATTAAATAAATTAAATAAATTAAATAAATTAAATAAATTAAATAAATTAAATAAATTAAATAAATTAAATAAATTAAATAAATTAAATAAATTAAATAAATTAAATAAATTAAATAAATTAAATAAATTAAATAAATTAAATAAATTAAATAAATTAAATAAATTAAATAAATTAAATAAATTAAATAAATTAAATAAATTAAATAAATTAAATAAATTAAATAAATTAAATAAATTAAATAAATTAAATAAATTAAATAAATTAAATAAATTAAATAAATTAAATAAATTAAATAAATTAAATAAATTAAATAAATTAAATAAATTAAATAAATTAAATAAATTAAATAAATTAAATAAATTAAATAAATTAAATTAAATAAATTAAATAAATTAAATAAATTAAATAAATTAAATAAATTAAATAAATTAAATAAATTAAATAAATTAAATAAATTAAATAAATTAATAAATTAAATAAATTAAATAAATTAAATAAATTAAATAAATTAAATAAATTAAATAAATTAAATAAATTAAATAAATTAAATAAATTAAATAAATTAAATAAATTAAATAAATTAAATAAATTAAATAAATTAAATAAATTAAATAAATTAAATAAATTAAATAAATTAAATAAATTAAATAAATTAAATAAATTAAATAAATTAAATAAATTAAATAAATTAAATAAATTAAATAAATTAAATAAATTAAATAAATTAAATAAATTAAATAAATTAAATAAATTAAATAAATTAAATAAATTAAATAAATTAAATAAATTAAATAAATTAAATAAATTAAATAAATTAAATAAATTAAATAAATTAAATAAATTAAATAAATTAAATAAATTAAATAAATTAAATAAATTAAATAAATTAAATAAATTAAATAAATTAAATAAATTAAATAAATTAAATAAATTAAATAAATTAAATAAATTAAATAAATTAAATAAATAAATAAATTAAATAAATTAAATAAATTAAATAAATTAAATAAATTAAATAAATTAAATAAATTAAATAAATTAAATAAATTAAATAAATTAAATAAATTAAATAAATTAAATAAATTAAATAAATTAAATAAATTAAATAAATTAAATAAATTAAATAAATTAAATAATTAAATAAATTAAATAAATTAAATAAATTAAATAAATTAAATAAATTAAATAAATTAAATAAATTAAATAAATTAAATAAATTAAATAAATTAAATAAATTAAATAAATTAAATAAATTAAATAAATTAAATAAATTAAATAAATTAAATAAATTAAATAAATTAAATAAATTAAATAAATTAAATAAATTAAATAAATTAAATAAATTAAATAAATTAAATAAATTAAATAATTAAATAAATTAAATAAATTAAATAAATTAAATAAATTAAATAAATTAAATAAATTAAATAAATTAAATAAATTAAATAAATTAAATAAATTAAATAAATTAAATAATTAAATAAATTAAATAAATTAAATAAATTAAATAAATTAAATAAATTAAATAAATTAAATAAATTAAATAAATTAAATAAATTAAATAAATTAAATAAATTAAATAAATTAAATAAATTAAATAAATTAAATAAATTAAATAAATTAAATAAATTAAATAAATTAAATAAATTAAATAAATTAAATAAATTAAATAAATTAAATAAATTAAATAAATTAAATAAATTAAATTAAATAAATTAAATAAATTAAATAATTAAATTAAATAAATTAAATAAATTAAATAAATTAAATAAATTAAATAAATTAAATAAATTAAATAAATTAAATAAATTAAATAAATTAAATAAATTAAATAAATTAAATAAATTAAATAAATTAAATAAATTAAATAAATTAAATAAATTAAATAAATTAAATAAATTAAATAAATTAAATAAATTAAATAAATTAAATAAATTAAATAAATTAAATAAATTAAATAAATTAAATAAATTAAATAAATTAATAAATTAAATAAATTAAATAATTAATAAATTAAATAAATTAAATAAATTAAATAAATTAAATAAATTAAATAAATTAAATAAATTAAATAAATTAAATAAATTAAATAAATTAAATAAATTAAATAAATTAAATAAATTAAATAAATTAAATAAATTAAATAAATTAAATAAATTAAATAAATTAAATAAATTAAATAAATTAAATAAATTAAATAAATAAATAATTAAATAAATTAAATAAATTAAATAAATTAAATAAATTAAATAAATTAAATAAATTAAATAAATTAAATAAATTAAATAAATTAAATAAATTAATAAATTAAATAAATTAAATAAATTAAATAAATTAAATAAATTAAATAAATTAAATAAATTAAATAAATTAAATAAATTAAATAAATTAAATAAATTAAATAAATTAAATAAATTAAATAAATTAAATAAATTAAATAAATTAAATAAATTAAATAAATTAAATAAATTAAAAAATTAAATAAATTAAATAAATTAAATAAATTAATAAATTAAATAAATTAAATAAATTAAATAAATTAAATAAATTAAATAAATTAAATAAATTAAATAAATTAAATAAATTAAATAAATTAAATAAATTAAATAAATTAAATAAATTACATAAATTAAATAAATTAAATAAATTAAATAAATTAAATAAATTAAATAAATTAAATAAATTAAATAAATTAAATAAATTAAATAAATTAAATAAATTAAATAATTAAATAAATTAAATAAATTAAATAAATTAAATAATTAAATAAATTAAATAAATTAAATAAATTAAATAAATTAAATAAATTAAATAAATTAAATAAATTAAATAAATTAAATAAATTAAATAAATTAAATAAATTAAATAAATTAAAAAAAATTAAATAAATTAAATAAATTAAATAAATTAAATAAATTAAATAAATTAAATAAATTAAATAAATTAAATAAATTAAATAAATTAAATAAATTAAATAAATTAAATAAATTAAATAAATAAATAAATTAAATAAATTAAATAAATTAAATAAATAAAATAAATTAAATAAATTAAATAAATTAAATAAATTAAATAAATTAAATAAATTAAATAAATTAAATAAATTAAATAAATTAAATAAATTAAATAAATTAAATAAATTAAATAAATTAAATAAATTAAATAAAATTAATAAATTAAATAAATTAAATAAATTAAATAAATTAAATAAATTAAATAAATTAAATAAATTAAATAAATTAAATAAATTAAATAAATTAAATAAATTAAATAAATTAAATAAATTAAATAAATTAAATAAATTAAATAAATTAAATAAATTAAATAAATTAAATAAATTAAATAAATTAAATAAATTAAATAAATTAAATAAATTAAATAAATTAAATAAATTAAATAAATTAAATAAATTAAATAAATTAAATAAATTAAATAAATTAAATAAATTAAATAAATTAAATAAATTAAATAAATTAAATAAATTAAATAAATTAAATAAATTAAATAAATTAAATAAATTAAATAAATTAAATAAATTAAATAAATTAAATAAATTAAATAAATTAAATAAATTAAATAAATTAAATAAATTAATGGCGAC